>RJWM01000446.1:63069-217902 GCA_004363535.1 Dasyprocta punctata
AACCTCGCGCCTGCCTGACAGGCCCGTAAGCCGCTGAGCCAACCTCCCGGCCCTGGTTTTTTGAGGCAGGGTCGCACTGTGTAGCTCAGGCCGGCCTTGCACTCGCGTTGTAGCCCAAGCCGGCCTCGAACTCACAACGCTCCGCCTACCTCAGCCTCCCAAGTGCTGGGATTAAAGGCGTGCGCCACCACGCCCGGCTCCTGGCTCTATTTTTTGAGACAGGGTCTCACTATGCAGTTGAGGCTGGCCTTGAACTCACTGTGTAGCCCAGGCTGGCCTCAAACTCATGGTAGTCCGTGCCAGAAGGTCCAATGATCGCTCTCATCTTCTCAACCTTGATTTATTTTGAAGCAAGTCCCAGAGAGCAAATCATTTAATTTAAAAGTATTTCTGTATGTATGTAGTATAATCATATTGATAGATGTTCACAGTATAATATAACTTGTAATCAGATATATAAATTGTTACAGTTTAATAAGAGGACAACTCAGTTCACAAACAAGAGAGTTGGGCGTGGTGGCACACATCTGTGATCCAGGTACTTGGGAGGCTGAGGCAGGAGAATCGCTGAGGGTTCAAGGTGGGCTTGGGCTACATAGTGACTTTTAAGGCCAGAGTGATACAAATGAGGATTTACATAGAGATTTCTCTAAAGAAAAGTCGTAGATAGCCAAAAAGCACACAAAAAGATGCCCAGTGTTAGTCACAGGGAAATTTAAATCAGAACCACAATGAGATACCACTTCATACTCACTAGGATGCCTTTAATCAGAAAGGTAGTGACACAGGCTGTGGGGCTCACGGAACCAGTGGGCATGAGCTGGGGGAATGCGAGTGGTGGTGCTGATTTGGAAAACAGTTTGGCTGTTTTTTTTTTTTTTTTTTTTTTTTTGGTACTGGTGAATGAACTCACAACCTTGTGCCTGCCAGGCAGGTGCTTATGCCACTGAGCTAAATCCCCAGCCCAGTTTGGCTGTGCTTAAAGTTAACATTGTGACTTAGTAGTTCTTGGTATTTACTTGAAATTTATGTTCACACAAAATTTGTATATAAATATTTATAACCATATGTATAATAGCAGAAAGTAGAAGCAATGTAAATGTTAACTGACAGACAACTTGTATATCCATTTACTGGGAATTGAAAAGAAGTATTGGCAAGTGCTGCAGCAGGGGTGATCTTTGAAATGACCCTTTGTGAAGGTCACAGAAAGGTACATATTGTATGGTTCCATTTATATGACATGTCCAGAAATATGTGTATATTACATATATATTTTTATGTAACAAAATATTTTTATATTAAAAATATATACATTTAAAGTTTGGGGGGTACTGGGAATTGAACTCAGAACCTTGCACTTGCCAGGCAGACACTTATGCTGCTGAGCTACATCTTTGCCCCCTCCTCACCACCGCCTTTTTTAGAGTCTCACAGTGTAGTTCAGACTCACCTTGAATTCATTATTGTAGCCCAGGCCGGGCCTTGGCAATCCTCCTGTCTCAACCTCCCGAATGCTAGTATCACAGGTGTATGCCACCATGTCCGGCTCATAATAAACAGGCCATAGAGAAGGATTAGTAGCTGGAGGGTGAGATGGACAAGGGAGGGACTGCTAATGCGATGAGGATGCTATTCTGAAATTCAATAACGTGATGACTGCACAACTTAGTGAAATGACCAATTAATTGCATGCCTTAAAGCAATCTTTTGGCATCTGAATTATATGCCCATAATTTGCTTTTTTGGGTTTTTTTTGTTGTGGTGATACCGGGGATTGAGCTCACGACCTTGTGTTTGCCAGGCAGGTGCTTATACTGCTGAGCTAAATCCCCGGCCCCCCTCATTTACTTTTAAAATAAATACAGGCACACACATCTAAAAAAGTACCATGGGCCCAGCGTGGTGGTGCACACCTTTAACCCCAGCACTTGGGAGGCTGAGGCAGGAGGATCGTTGTGAGTTCGAGACCATCCTGGGCTACAATGTGAGTTCAAGACCAGCCTGAACTGCATAGTGAGACCTTGTCTCCAAAAATAGGACCGAGGATTTAGCTCAGTGGTGTAAATGGTTGCCTGGCAGGCGCGAGGCTGTGAGTTTGATCCCAAGTACCAATAAATAAATAAATAAAAATTAAAATACGATGGAACTTCACCATCCGGCGCCCTTCGAGGGTGTCAGGGAGGCATCTGTGCCTAGTTTCGCCTGGAGTGGAGGCAGCTGACGATCTGTGGGGCTGCCGCGCCCCTACTTGTGTGTGTGCAGCTTTGAACCGCTCCGCTTCCAGATGTCCAGATGTTCACGTCCGGACGGAAGGAGCTGTGAGCGCCCGGGAGAGGAGCCCGGCGGCCGAGCAGAGCCCCGCGGAGCAGAGGCGGGCGGCTGGGGCTCGGCCTCCCCGCTGCGCCTCAGTGGCCAGGGCACAGGTGACGGCGCGGACCGCTTTCGGGGAAGAATGGCGTAATCTGTGAACCCCCTTCGTAGTCACGGAGACAATTCAGCAAGTCGGCGTTAAGATTTGCTCTTCAGCTGCTCAGCTCGAGCCCGCATTCGGCGAGCGCGGTGCCCGGAGGCTGGGTCGGCGCGCAGGGCTCCGTGGCTGTGAACTCCGGAGCCCGGGAGCCCTCGGTTCACACCGGTAACTCGCAAAGGATTTCAAACAATTAACTAAACGATTGCTTCTCTCTTCTTTGATACTCATGAATCTGACAGCATCTCATCTAAAACTAGCAGCCCTGCTGGGCCCGACAGAGCCGTTAGTTTCTGTCGGGCAGGGACAAGGAGGCGCACGGGGAGCGCCTGGAGGCCTCGGGCTGACCCGGGGAGAGAGCGGGTTTCCTGCCCGCGTCCGCCGAGACGGGGCTGGGAGGACTCGGGGTGCGGGTCCCGCTCCGGGCGGCACGGAAGCCTGGAGAGACGGCTTCCTTTCGGTGCAGCCTGCCCGGCGCGGCGCCAGGCGCTGTCTACAGGTGGAAGGCGACTTCTTCCTAGCAGAAGACTTTCGATTTCCCTGATCGATTAAGAAGATGAGGTTATTTTAAAAAGTTTCCTAAAGCTAATTCTGCATTACACCGGATCCTTCCAGAGAAGTAGGTTTTATTTGTAGGTTTGAAAAACGTCCTCGGAACCAGGCTGAGGCGAGGCGGCCGGGAGCTCCCGAGCCCCGCGGGGGCCCTGGCCACAGCGTCCGTCCTGCCCCCCGCCGCCCCGTTCACCCCTTCTGCAGCCGCCCATCTGCCTGTTGCCGAGCGCCCGCCGGCCGCACCAGCCTCCGTCTGGGTGAGCATTTGGATTCTGTGCACTTTGAAGTTGTCCCAAAGTGGCGACCCATGCGCAGACGGGCGACCTTTGACAGGCGGGGCCCCGCTGCTCGGGTGGGAGGTGGGAGCCGGGATCACTCCTCTCTGTCCTCAGAGCCTCTCCCGACTCCTGCCGGGCAGGGTGCACCCGCACTTTCTACTGTTTTGTTTTGTTTTGTTTTGTTTTGTTTTTGGTACCGGGGATCGAATTCACAACCTCGCGCCTGTCGAGTGCTTGTGCCACTGAGCTAAGTCCCCGGCAGCCCGCACTTTCTAGATAACGTTATTGAAAGTATTTTGACTTGGGAGAGGACCTGATCTGTTTGCTTTGATTTCAAAAAACACCCATTTTTATATTCAGAGATCCTTGGAGATGCTACTTCAAGGGCTGTCTTAGACAACAGTCACCTCATGTGTGATAGGATGTTTCCAAAATAGATCCCGATTCTCAGTCAGGTCCCGCATTAGAATGCTTTTTTTTTTTTTTTTTTTTTTTTTCGGCACCGGGGATTGAACTCACAACCTCGCACCTGCCAGGGCAGGCGCTTAAGGCACTGAGCCAAACTCCCGGCCCTGGTTTTTTGAGGCAGGGTCGCACTATGTAGCTCAGGCCGGCCTTGCACTCGCGTTGTAGCCCAAGCCGGCCTCGAACTCCCAACGCTCCTCCTACCTCAGCCTCCTGAGTGCTGGGATTAAAGGCGTGCGCCACCACGCCCGGCTCTAGAAGCTTATTTTGAGGGGCTGACAGTTTACCTCAGTGGCTTAGGTGCCTGCCTGGCAGACTTGAGGTTGTGAGTTTGATCCCCGGTAATGGTAAAAAAAAAAAAAAAATACAGAAGCCTGTTTTGATTACCTTGCTTTGGAGGTGGTGCATGGCTTTTGAGGAGCAAAAATTTTTAATTTGGACAAAATTCAAAAGATTTCGTTTGTTTGTTTTTTACAGATAATGCTCTTGGTGTTATGAATAAGAAAGCTTTGCTTAGTCCAGGGCCACTAAGATTTTCTTCTGTTTTTTCTGTGTGTTTTATAGTTCAGGTCTTCAGTTTAGGGTTTATGATTCAATTTGAATTAATGTATACGTATTGCACATAAAGTAAGGGTGTGGTTTTGTTTTTTAGATGAAGTCCCATTTTTCTAGTACCTTTTGTTCAAAAGGCCTTTCTCCACATTTAATTATGTGAGTGTTTTTGTCAAAAATCAATAGCCCAAGCCAGGTGTAGTGGTGCACACCTGTAATTCCAGCTCTCAGGAGACTGAGGCAGGAGGGTGACCAAAAGTTTGAGGCCATCTTGGGCTATGTAGTGAGTTTAAGGGCAGCCTGAACTACAAAGTGAAACCCTGTCTCAACAACAACAACAACAACAAGAAGGGACGAGGGATTCAGCTCAGTGGAGCATCGTCTGCCTGACAAGCATGAGGTCCTGAGTTTGAATCCCATGATTCCCTCCCAACCAACAAAAAAATTAAAAGTGTGGTTTATTCTAGATTCTCTTCTGTTTCATGATTTTGTCAACTTGAGTAAAAATACTCTAAAAAAATTATATTTATTTGGGAATAACAGAGCTTTGCAGTAGTAATACCATACTGCCGTACCATACCATCACCATAGTAAACAATGGGCATAGTATAAGCACCTGCTTGGCAGGCGCAAGGTTGTGAGTTCGATCTCTGGTACCAAAAATACAAAACCAAAAACAATGGGCATATTCCAAGAGATTGGGCCAAGGGAAAGTTAATTTTATGTTTGTTTTTCAAGACAGGGTCTTGCTATGTAGTCCAGCTAACCTTGAGCTCATGATCCTTCTGCCTCGACTCCTGAGTTCTGATTTTGCTGTAGTAGGTATGTATCACAGCACCTGGCATAATGGCAAGTTTTTAAAAACAAAAGTGAGCTGGGCATAGTGGCACATGCCTGTAACCCCAACATTCAGGAGGCTGAGGCTGGAGGATCACTGTGAGTTTGAGGCCAGCCTGGGCTACATAGTGAGTTCAAGTTCAGTCTGAACTACACAGTGACATCCTGCCTTTAAAACAAAAACAACAACCTGAAAACCAAAAGAAGCAAAATTACATCAGATACAGTATTTGTTATAGTGATTCTAATGATTAATAGCCAGTACATCGGTCTGAGGTTGAGCGGATATCCTTACAGAAGTTTTTCTTGTGTAAGATTTTCATGGTGAGCCAGGTGTGGTGGCGCATGCCTCTAATCCCAGCACTTGGGAGGCTGAGGTAGGAGGAGTGTTGTGAGTTCAAGGCCGGCTTGGGCTACAACGCAAGCACAAGGCCGGCCTCAAAAAACTAGGGCTGGGAGTTTGGCTCAGTGGTTTAAGCGCCTGTCTGGCAGGTGCAAGGCTGTGAGTTTGATCCCCGGTGCCACAAAAACAACAACAAAAAACTTTCATGGTGTTGGTGCGAGCTCATAGTCGGGGCGGTCTTTTTGTGACAGTTCCTGTCAGGCAGTGTGTGTCAGACTCCTTCCTTCATGACCTCCTGGCTTTATTTACCTCTCTCTGTGTCTGTGTCTCTGTCTCTTCCCCACTTTCCTTCCTTGGTTAAGTTTGACACAAGTGACTGCATTTGATTTCTGACAACTTCCCCATCTCTGCCCTGGTTTCTGTATCCTCTCATGCTCCTTTTTCACACTACTGTGGCTGCTGCCGCTGTTTTGACACTGATGCCAAAGTTCTCCAACTCTGCTTTCATAAAATTTATTGACTTTTCTAGATCCTTGGCATTCACATATAAATCTTAGGATCAGTTTATAATCCTAGCACTTGAGAGGCTGAGGCAGGAAAATTGCCACAAATTCGAGGCCAGCCTGGGTGACCTAGTGAGTTCAAGGCCAGCCTGGACAACAGAGTAAGACCCTGTCACAAACAAACAATCAAACAATCCTGCTGAGATCTGATGGAGACTGCAGTTAGGCCATGGGACATCTACAACAGTTTCAGACACTTCGTAGTCAAAGCTGGAGCAGGGCGGGGCTACTGTATCTTGTGGCCAAAGATTGCTAAACCGATGTCTTGCAGTGCATAGTCACCCCGCACAGTAAAGGGTGCCTGACCCCAGAGATCGGTGCTGGGGCCCAGAATCCTTGCCTTACACCTACACAATAATTTGGGAGAGAATCACTATTTTACAAATACTGAGCCGTGTGTGCTGGCGCAGGCCTCCCTGGTCCCAGCAATCTGGGAGGCTGAGGCAGGTGAGTGCGAGGTCAGAGCCAGCTGGGAGCAATGCGACACCCTCAGAAAAAACGGAAAGAGCAAGACTGAGTTCTCCAATCAAGAAACGCAGGGTGTGTCATTCATTTAGTTTTTTAAATTTCCCTAAGCAGTATTTTGACTTTCTATTTACAGACATACTTTTATTTTTAAAATTATTTTTGAGTTATTGTGAGTTCATTTTAACAATTGATATTTTGTTGGTAGTAGGACTAAATAGATTTTTGTATCTTGACCCAGGATCCTGTGACTTTGCTAAACCTTGTTAATTCTAAGAGTTGGTTAATAGATTGCTTAAGATTCACTAGAAACAAGATTATGTCATCTGTGAATACAGACAGTTGAAAACTTCCTTTTCTTTTTTCTTTTCTTTTCTTTTCTTTTTTTTTTTTTTTTTTGGGACAGGGTCTTACTATGTAGACCTCAAACTCTACTAGGTTGGCCTCAAACTCACAGCAATTCTCCTGCCTCAGCCTCCCAAGTGCTAGGATTACAGGCATGTGCCACCATGCCTGACTTGATAAACTAACTCTACGTTCCTGGTGCAAACCACACTTGGTCATCTTTTTAGAATTTTTCTGGGTTTCGATTGCTAACATTTTCTCACTTTATTGTGGTATCACTCACATAGCATCAAATTTGCCCCTCTGAAGTACACAGGTCAGTAGTTTTTAATCTTTTCCTAAGGTTGTGCAGTGATCACTGCTACCTAGTTCTGAGTTTCCAGAAGCAGCTACCATTAGCTGGCACCCCTCCTGCCCACTTCCCCTCCATCCCTCATAAGCACAAAGACACTTTCCATCTCTTCAGATCTGTCTGCCGCTGGTCCCTCACGTAAATGGAATCATACAGTATGCAGTCTCATATGACTGGGGTCTTTCCTTTAACATGATGTTTCTAAGGTTTACTGCTGCCCCATAGATCAGGAAACCATTCGTTTTTTATGACTGAATAATATTTCACCAAATGGATATGCATTTTGTGTATACATCAGTTAACTGACTGGTTTCCATCTTTTGATGAGTGGGTGGAATAATGGTGCTGTAGACATTCGTATACAAATATTAGTTTAAGGGCAACCCACCTGGGACCCCTTCTGTTTCTCTGTCAGACAGAAGCTTTCTTTCTCTCAATAAATATATTCTCCCCTTAAAAAAAAAATTAGAGCCGGGCGTGGTGGCACACGCCTTTAATCCCAGCACTCGGGAGGCTGAGGTAGGAGGAGCATTGTGAGTTCAAGGCCAGCCTGGACTACAGCGTGAGCACAAGGCCAGCCTGAGCTACATAGTGTGACCCTGCCTCAAAAACTAGGGCTGGGAGTTTGGCTCAGTGGCTTAAGTGCCTGCCTGACAGGCATGAGGCTGTGAGTTCAATCCCCGGTGTCCAAAACAAACAAACAAACAAAAAAAATTAGTTTAAGTGCCTGCTTCCAACTTTTTTTTTTTTTTTTTGATACCCATGTAAGAACTCAGTGCTTCACACATGGTAGGCAAGCACTCTAATTATCAAGTTACATCTCAGCCTCTGCCCCTTTTTCTCTTTTCTTTTTTTAATTCTAAGATAGGCTTTAAGAACTGCATAGTGAGACCCTGTCTCAAAAAAATAGGGCCATGGATTTAGCTCAGTGGCATAAGTGCCTGTCTGGTAGGTGTGAGGTTGTAAGTTTGATCCCTGGTACCAAAAAGAAAAACAGTCCTGGTGGGTGTGATTAATACTTCGTTGTAGTCATGATTTTTTTTTTTTTTTTTTTTTTTTTTGTCTTTCTAAGACAGGGATTCACTATGCAGTTCAGGCTGGCCTTGAACTCACTTTGTAGCCCAGGCTGGCCTCAAACTCACAGCGATCCTCCTGCCTCAGCCTCCTGGGATTACAGGTGTGTACCACCACACCCAGCTTGTGCTCATGATTTGCATTTGTTTAATGACTAAGTTGTTGAACATCTTCTCATGTGCTTATTGGCCATTTGTGCCTTTTCAAATATTTGTCTGTTTTTGGTTGTGGTAAAATCCCACTGAGACATGTTCAGTGCAGCTCAGCAGTATGAAGTGAACTTTCCATCCCCCACTGTTGACACTCTCCCCTCATTCAGCAATTCCCTACTTCTCCCCGCAGCCTCCAGGTATCACCAGTCTTTTCTGTTACATTTCCACTTTAGCTATCTCATGGAAGTGGAATCATGTGGTGTTTGTCTTTTGTGGTTAGCTTATTTCTCTTAGCACCATGTCTTCAAGATTCATGCAGGTTGAAGCGTGTAATGGGATCTACTTCTCTGTTACGGTTATAATTCCACAGTGCATGCAGAGCACAGGTTGTTTATCCACTCATCAGTCAGTGGACATTTGGATCACTGCTCCCTCTTGCCTGTTGTAAATTTGTGCTTCTGAGAACATGGGGGGAAGCTGAGTGTGGGGGTGCATGTCTGTAATCCCAGCACTAAGGAGGCTGAGGCAGGAGGATCACCATGACTCTGAGGCCAGCCTGGGCTCCATAGTCAATTGAAGGCCAGCCTGCATTACACAGCGAGACCCTGTCTCAAAATAAAAAGGAACACGTGTATGCAAATCTCTTTGGGCCCTTGCTTTCAGTCTTTCCATCCTGAGATACAGATCCCAAGTGAGACAGATGATCATATGGGAGCTGTTCTTACATTTTTGAAGAACCACCATACTGTTTTGTCTTGGTGGCTTTACCATTTTACAGTCCTACCAATAGTATGCGAAGGTTTAGTTTCTCTACCTCCTCTTACACACCTCCCTCTTCTCTTTTTTTCTTTTCTTTTGGTACCAGGAATTGAACTCAGGACCTCATACTTGCCAGGCAGGCGCTGTGCCACTGAGCTGTATCCCCGGCCCTCCTCTTTTTTACAGTAGACATCTGTCTTAGTTACTTTTCACTCGTTGCTGAGACAAAATACCTGACGCCCAAAATTAGGGAAGGAAAGGTGTATTCTTACAGTTTCTCGGGAGTTTCAGTCCATTAGTTGGCTCCAAGTCAGCATGGGGTGGCGGGGCTGCCGTTCATGGTGGCTGCAAGCCACAAGGCGTGCTGGTGAGAGAGAGAGAGAGAGAGAGAGAGAGAGAGAGAGAGAGAGAGAGAGAGAGAGAGAAAGACAGAGAGAGAGAGGAAGCAGAAGTGCCTTCCCTTGCACTGTATCTCAGCTCCACCCCTGGGCGGGTGTAGCAGTCTCGTCATTAATCCTGGCGCTAGACAATGTGAGGACTTGGGGGTACATAGTATACCCAATACAACATCCTAATGGGCATGAGGCAATAGCCCACTGTGGTTTTGATCTGCATTTCTTTGATGATTTTTAATGTGGGATATTTAAAAACGTTGTATGTTGTCTTGGAGAAACATCTACTCCTCTGTCCATTTTTAAAACCAGGTTGATTTTGTTGTTGCACTATACGAGTTCTTTGTATGTTCTGGATGTTAACCCAGTAAGAAATGTGATTTACACCTTACTCATCTGGGGGCTTCCCTTTCACTCTGTTGCGTCCTTTACACGAGTTTTGGCTGAGGGCCTCCATTTGTGCGTTTTGCTTTTGTTGTCTGCGTGTTTGGTGTCATGGCCAAGAGCTCACTGCCCAGTCCACTGACTTGAAGATTTTCCACTGTATTTTCTTCCAGTAGTTCTACAGTTTGGGGGTTTGTTTAGGTTGTCGATCTATTTTGAGTTAATATTTGCATGGGTGGGAAGAGAGGGCCTAACTTCATTCTTTTGCATTTGGGGGTCCAGATTTTTCAATGCTTTTCATTGAAAACCCTCTCCTTCCTGGCACCCTAGTTGAAGATCATTTGGTCATTTAGTCAAGGGTTTATTACTGTCTTTTCTGAACTCTTGGTTTATATTTTTGTCTCACTGCCAAGGTCACACTGTAACTTTGTAATATATTTTAAGGTGAGGCACTGTTTTGGGTTAGGTGAGCATTCTGGGAGGCTGAGGCAGGAGGATCATTAACTTCAAGGCTAGCCTGGCAATTTATTAACTTAGCAGGATCCTGTCTCAAGAAAAAAACCAAAAATTTGTTTGGGTTTTGGAGGGTTGCACCTTTGATTCCTCTAGCCACAGCGTCAAGTGTGCTCAGGCCTCAGAGGGGGTGTCCTCGAGTGTCCCCCGCTGTGGTCACAGGAAGGTCTGGTTGGAGCCAGTGAGGCCAGGGAAATTGAAAGGTCAATTCCCAGCTGCGGACTTGGAAGCTTGGAGAAAATGACATAGCACTGAGGTTTTATCTGAATTTTAAGACGCAGTTTTCTATTCCTACGATAAATGCGTTGGGATCGCTGTGAACCCACAGCGGCTTTGACGCTATGGACACCAGGCCGCCATCCTGTCTGCGCATGCGCCGCACCTTTGCCTTGATTTCCTTCTTCCAAAAACCCTTTCAGCAATGTATTTCTTGCTGAGGTTTAGTCCTATTTTAACCGTTTTGATATTATTGTAAATGGAATCACTTCCTAGTTTTCTCTTTGGGAGTGTTGGTTTAATGTACAGAACTGCAACCGATGTTTGTGTGTTGGTGGCCACCGCCGCCCTCAACGCTGGGGACTAAACCCAGGGCCCCGCACTGAGCTGCAGCCCCACCCCAGCCCGGTTCGCATCTTTCATTTTGGAACAGGGTCTCCCTGCGTCCCTGGTGGGCTCAAACTTGTGATCCCCCTCCTTCAGCCTCCCCCATGCTACCATGCCTGTCTTCAATTTTTAAATTATGAAATACTTGCATGTATTTTCCTTCTAAGGTTATTGGAAGGGGATGGATGTATTGTCCTTTTTGTTATTCATGAATTCAACACCATGAGGACATACTGCTTATTGCAATACGAGGGAAAGAATCGGCATGGCCTGGTCTCCAGCCCGGCCCGCAGCAGTTCGGAGATGGCGGGAATAACCAGGCTCCTGATTGCACCTCTGCCTTAAAGCTTAGCTCCGGAGAGTTGGCGGCCGTCGGAACAGAGTGTGGCCGTCTTTCAGGGCTCGCTTTCTGGCCAGGATCAGAAAAGCAGATCCGGCTGCACTCGGCTGCTGATCAGTGACTTTGAGGGCGACTCGGCCTCACTTCTGAGCCTGTCTCCCATTTCCCTGACCTCCTCCATCCAGACTTCCTTCTCCGTCCGCGATCTGATGCCGCAGCACCTTCACGTGAAATAGATGCCGTTCCCAAACTCTCGGCGTTCCACTCTAACAGATGTTAGTGATAGTGACTCGAAATGTTATATTAAACCTGCTTTACCAGGTGGGTGTGGTGTGCGCACCTGTAACTCCAGCATTCTGGGAGGCTGAGGCAGAAGGACCACAAGTCTGAGTCTGCCCTGAGCAAACTTAGTGAGATCCGGTCTCAAATTTTTTTTTTTTTTGCGGCACCGGGGATTGAACTCACAACCTAGCGCCTGTCAGACAGGCGCTTAAGTCACTGAGCCAAACTCCCAGCCCTGGTTTTTTGAGGCAGGGTCGCACCGTGTAGCTCAGGCCGGCCTTGCGCTCGCGTTGTAGCCCAAGCCGGCCTCGAACTCACAACGCTCCTCCTACCTCAGCCTCCCGAGTGCTGGGATTAAAGGCGTGCGCCACCATGCCCGGCTGTCCGGTCTCAAATCTACAAAAGTGCTGGGGCTAGGGATATAGCTCAGTGCAAAGGCCCTGGGTTTATTCCCTAGCACCACAAAACAAAACAAAAACCACCAAACCAAATCCTTGCCGTCCACAGGGTGCCGCAGTTTACGGACACGCTTTCTTCTTGCTGCGGGCTGCAAGACGGGGACTCCAGTTCTCACCAGCAGACTCTGGGCTAACCTGAGTGTCTGCCCCGGGCCAGTGCCCTGCCGCGCGCCCTTTCCATTCTAGAACCTTGGACAATGTGACCCCCCCTCAGCCGGCAGACGAGGTCACGGTTCCAGTTCTGGTTCCGGGCCGCAGAGCGTAAGGGCAGGGGGAGCGCGTCCCTGAGCGGCTGCGCAGACGAAGCTGGCTGTCCCTGAACTCGAGGCGGAGGGTGCCAGTGCCTCCCCTCAAGGCCGCTTCTCGGTTGAGTGTCTGCTACAGCTACAGCAACGAGGCCTCACCATAACCGCATGCACTGAGAGCGGAAGGACTTTTTCAAAGGGAAACAAAAGTGCTTGATTGCAGATTTAGACGCTATTCTGTGGATTCACTGAGAAATCTGTCACTTGCCTTCAGATTCTGGGGTGAGGGTGGTTCAAGGAACTGAACTTAAGAGCCTTCCTATCGAGCAACATCCCTAGCCCTTTATTATTTCTAGAAAGGATCTGGCTCAGTTGCCCAGGCTGGCCTTAAATTTGCATTCCTCCTGCCTCGGCCTGAATTACAAGTGTATGCCACCACATCTGGCTTAAAATGCACATTATTTTTAAATGCCTCGCAGGGTAGCTCTATTTCTGGCATAGCTTTGCCCATGCAAAGAATATTTATATTCTTATGTGCGTGTTTTCTCAACCAGTGGACCCTGAAAGTGCAACCTGTACCAGAAATTCTACAGAATTTTCTCTCAGTATTAATAAAAAGTCTTGTAAAAGACTATTCCATGCTGGTTTTTTGCCCCAGCCAGTTCATGTTATTTTCATTCTTTATGATCAATTATGTGTTTTTGTTATCAAGCAACTTAAAATATCAGATAAGGTACTATATAAAACTGCAATCTTTGCCGGGAGTGGTGGTGCATGCTTGTAATTCCAGCACTTAGGAGGCTGAGGCAGGAGGATTGCTGCTGAGTTTGAGGCCAGCCTGGGCTACAACACAGTGAGTTCAAGGCCAGCCTGACCTGCATAGTGAGATCGTGTCTCAAAAAAACCAAACCAAACCAAACTAAACCAAGCCAAATGCCCCAAGAAATAATCTTGTGACATTTGTTAGTTTTTGAAAAAGTGCAAATCTGAAAAAACAAACAAAAAAAAGTGCAAATCTGGAAAGAATGAAGTCTGTTGTTAGTGGTAAATGTAAGGAAAAGACAAAAATATTAATTTTTAAAAAGCTGTTTTAATAAAAATTGCCTGGGTTTTATAAAATATGACATAGTACAAATACTGTGGTTATATTTACGTAAGATAAAGTCATTTCATACTGAAAAAAGGATTAATTCATCAAAACACAACAATGGTAGATGCATCTTCATACTAATAGCAAAATGCCATGAAATACAAAATCGACAAGAGAACTGGGTGCAGCAGCACACTCCTATAACCCAGGGCTCTAGGAGGCTGAGGCAGGAAAGTGCACTTCCAGCTCAGCCTGGGCAACTGAGTACAGTTATAGCTGGAGATTTTGCTAGTTACTGAGTAACTGATAAGACATGACCAAAAGTAAAACAAAAAAAACCAAACTAGTAAGGATACAGATTTGAGAAACACTATAACCAAGTGAAGGTACTGGATATTTATAGAACATGAAGGCCACCAGCTGTGGAGCACACTTTTTATAGCGAAAATCATCTCCAGTCCACAGTGCACTTGCAACATTCAAGATGAGACAGATCAGGCGCTGGGTGTGAAAAGATTTTCAAGGAGAATGTTCTCTGACTACAACTGGGTTAGAAATCAGCTAAAAGGGTACACCACCCCAAAATGTTTAGAAGCAAACAAAACACCTCTAAATCATCTGAGTCAAAGAAGAAATCATGAGAAGAAAGAAAATAGGTAATGAAACAAAACAAAACAAAACACCCCATGATGCATCTAAAGCCGTACAAAAGGGAAATGTATAACTTTAAATGCTTTCATTAACAAGGCTTAAAAATCAGTCACCTAAACTTCAAAAAAGTCATAGAAGAGCAAGTGACAGTCAAATGAAATAATAAAGATGAGAGCCTATAGCAATAAAATAGAAAATAAAGGAAAAATCCTTCGGAAAGATTTTAGAGTGGTTAAACTCCTAGCAGATGGGTTGGAGGAAGGCTACTAAGCTTAAGCAGGAAAGCAGGGACATTACTATAGATCTCATAGTCGCTATGAGGATAATCCAAGAATAGTCTGAATTAAGTGTGTGTCAAAAATACTGTAGTTATGTGAAATGGACAAAGTCTTTGTCAAGTCTGACACGAGAACGATGAGATCCGTATGCACACAGAGCACCCACAGAAGCTCCTTCTACACTAGCCCCGGTGGCCAGTGACCCAAAGGTCCACACGGAAGAGGAAGGAGAAGGAGACTGGTATCTTTATGCAGTGGCAGAGTCCTGCGTAGGCGCGGACACACATAACAGGTGGACGAGGCACAGAGGCTGAATGGCCAAGCTGGAGGAAGAGAAGAGAGCACACCGTACGGTTCCATGTATGTGGAATTTGAGACCAGAGAAATGAATACACGACCACAGAAATCAGAGAAACGGTAGGGAGAGGGGAATGAAGTCCCTGGACAGAGGCACCTGGGAACTTCCTGGAATTAAAAAAAAATTTTAATCAAGGGTTATGCAAGTTATACAGCTGTCGAAAATGACTGAACGAGAATCCTAAAGTCCATGCCCTTCCCAGTCTACATATCCTATCTGCATGCAAGTCATCTCACCTTAAATGATGGCATTAAACAACTGGACTCACCAGAGGGCTCTCTGCAGCTCACAGGTGCGGTTCAGAGGCGCGGAGTCCTCTCCGCCTGCGCTGCCTGCGCGTCTGTCAAACCCGAGCAGCTCATCTCACTGTTCGCCGAGGAGATGGTTCTTAGACTTTTCTGCCCTGAATTTCCTCCTCAGTAAGAACGTGCTTGTCATGCTCTCTCTGCTGTACGTTAGAACTTGGAAGTCACCCTAAAGAGAATCCGAGCACTCTTCAAATACAAAAGCTGCCGAGATAAACTGACTCGGCCAGACTCCTAGCTTGACAATTAAATTACGGAACCTGCGTTACAAATACTAACATTTGAACAAAAATAACAGGTGAACTTTTAAAAGCACGTATTTTACAGAGCAGTTCCAAATTCTGAAGTGGCGTGGCTGGCTTTCATGAATGACACAGTTTCTCGGTGAAGTGCGGTGGTCTTGCTGTGGGTGCATTTGTATGAGACCCTTTTTAAAGAGCTGTATCGATGATTTATAAAATTTGGGTATTCAAAAAACTTATACCTTAAAAAATGCAATTAGTGAAAGGCGTAAGCAATATTCCTGCAGTATAATTGGAGGGATAATGTGGTAAATTTTAACTTGAAACAAGTTAGGCAGAGTTTGTTACAAAGGGTAGTCTTAAAATACTTAAATAATAGAGAAGCACTTTGTTATGTAGGAAATGTTTTATTTGATAAATATAACTTCATAAACTTTAAAAAAATACTGAGTATTATACATAAATATGCTACAGTCACTGACTGCAGAGCATTTTTAAAGGATTACATTAGACAGTCACAGTGTCTGAGGTCCAAAATTTTAACTAAGTATTGCTATGTCTCCAGCTGCTCACTCTTCATAAAAATTTAACAATCACCATTGTCACAAACATATCATTAGTTATCATCTGTTTTTTATAGGAACATCATTATTTTACATATGAAACATCATTTTAATAATGTTTTGTTTTTAAGAAAATAGATGACTCATTTTAAAAAATGATAGAAATGAAAACATCTATAAGGGGGGACTAAAATTAATCAACACATAAAATACTTTGGTTCGTTAGTTTTAGCAGTACCTGCCTTTTAAAAAATTCCCTGTAAAGACTGATTTTTACAGGGAAAACACAAACATGTAAGATTCCTCCTTTCCCTTGGCCCCCAAGATTTTCAGAGTAGTGAAATTTAACACCTCCCCACTCTTCACTGTGAATTTTAGCGGCGTGGACGCCCGCCTGTGGAGTCTCAGGCTTTCAGACAAGGTCAGCTCCACCGCCTTCGGCAGCGGCTGTAGGCTGAGTCCTGGAACTGGGAGCCCAGGACGACCGCTCCGGGGCGATGCCCGCCTCGCTGTCATTCTCTACTCCGGGCGCGCCAGGACCGCGAAGCGCGACTGAGGACCTCGGCCCCAAATCGGCCCTTGGCCCCAAGGGAACCCTGGCAGCTGAGCTCTCCTCGGGCCGGGCCTCTCCCTCCGGCCCAGAGCAGAGCAGGGTGCTGAGTCACCTGCCCAGAGCAGCGGCCGGGCAGCCCGGGAAACAAACTGTGCTTATCTTCAGGGGCCGGCCTTCCGCCCAGGCCTGGGCGGGCGAGTGGGGCTCACAGATGCGCGGCTGCGGCGTAACTAGCAGGGACACGCGGGGCCAGTGACTCCGGCTCCGGCAGATAGAAGGCCGTCAGTCATCCGCGTGTACTTTCCAAAGAATTTGAAAGAAATAATACAAAAAAGGAAACTTCTGCGATTACTAACCACGCAGTAAAGTTTCATAACATGGATATTAGTACTAGAAAACTACTGAAGGTTTGTAAACTGCAGTGTTACCTTCATAAATAAAGGAAAATCTTTCTCTTAAAATTACAAGACAGCCTTTCATTAAAAATGGAGTGAGTTTTGAATAATAAAGCAGGATGGGAGTCACTGATTCCGGCGCTGGGGAGTGAGCGTGGCCTCATGCACACTCTGCAGTCCTCTACCGCTGAGTGACATCCTCACCCTTAATGATTAAAAAAAACAAAAAAAAAAAATTTTTTTTTTTTTTTTTGTGAAAGTAAATGGGGCTGGGGATGTAGCTCAGTGGTAGAGGGCCTACTCAGTATGTGTGAGGTCCTGGATTTGATGCCCAGCACCAGGCAAGAAGTTCTCCTTAGCTAACTGCATGGTGAGGGGGGAAAGTTCCGACTGTAACCTCACTGAGCCTGCGGAGGCCAGTGGCTGCCTGCTGCAGGAGGCCACGGCCGCTTGCTGACTTTAGAGTCCTCATCTGGTGCTAGCTGTCAGCTCACCCGATGGCACAGGCAAGGCAGACGGAATGGACACCCGCTGAATGTCACTTTCAGCGGGGGTTTTTTGTTGTTAAGACAAAGTCTTACTGTGGAACCCAGGCTGGCTTCAAACTCATGGTTGTTCAGTTTTTGCCTCCTAAGTGCTGGGATTTCAGGCACGTGCTACCACGCCTGGCTATTGTTTTGCACATGTACACCTGAGAAGACATTCTAAGAGAAAGCAAATTTCCTATTATCCTCTACTAAACTATTCCACTGAATATTTCTACACTATTTCCACTCTGGAACATGTATCAGTGAGCGTATGTACTGTATATTATACTATCTCTCTCTCTAATGTATTTCCAGAATAACAGATCTTCCAGAACTTAACTTTAGAATACCCAAGAAGGGTTGTTTATGAAAATTAATATTTAGCCTGAAATGGATAATGTAACATCTTGCATTATTTAAAGACAAATGGCACACGAGCAAGCAAATAAATACCAGCAAACACAGGTAAAGTCTTAATTCTCATTCTACCATTCTGAATTCTTGTCCACCAACCCAAATCTCAAAGTTGTATTTGTGAAATGGGAAAGAAATGAACAGTTGTATAAAAAAATCTTCGAAAAGGAATTATATCCTGAAGGGACAATTTGGCAAAACTTCATTTAACTGTTTTCTTACAATTTTTATTTTGTATATCATTTCCAGGTCTTGAAACATTACTTTTGATGAAAAGAATGACAGCACAAGTTCAAGATGGAAATTAAGTTTGGGGATGCAAGCAGTTAACTAGACTGACATGTACCTGATTAGTCATTTTAGCATTTTAATTTATTGCTGCTAAAAATTTAGTATTTTAGGCTTTGTTTCATTTACATTCCATAGTCACACCTGACAACATCCTTTGTAATGGGATACTGGGCAGAACGTACCTTACTGGGGTAGTCCACAGTGACTTCGGTAACATATGGTAACTTAAAAATAATGAGATTCTCAACAGAAATCCTTTATCCTAAAATTTAGCTTACAGAAGGGCAGGAGTAATTCTAAGCTGGTCACAAACAGGTGCTCTCCTCTTATGGATCTAATTAACCATATTGCAATTTGCATAATTAAAACTATTTGCAATATATAAATACTGTCCAAACTTGCTTTTTATTGATATAGCTGAACTTTACAACATTGTCATAAAATACTATTATAAACAGAGCCTTTGGATAGAGAGAAAACCCAAATTTATATTAGCCAGGTTACAGCATGCAAAACAGCCAATGATAAAGGCATTAAATTAATAATGATAATGATATCTAATTACTCACTACAGGTTCTTTATATTCTGGCAAAAACAAACAAACAAAACAAAAACCTAGTGAACATTGCTTTGAAATTTGGTGAAGAGACCTGGTTCTGACTTAACACATACGATGCACCCTGCACCCACACGGCTTCCCGGTGGTGCCACCGCACACCTGGAGGAATCTGGCCCTGCAGTCAGTAACGGGAAATGCATTCTCCTAGTTTGCTTTGCGAACTTAAAATGCACTAATGAATTAACAACACAAGTTGCTGAGGTACCAAAATTCCTTATATTCACATTAACTTTCCCCATGAAAAGCTTTAAATATAACTCTAATAAAAAAATAGAGTTCTCAAGGCAAACTTTCAGCATAATTTACAGAAGCAGATTTAAATATAAGTCAATAACGAATCTAATTCTAAAAAATACACATACATAGGAGTTATCTCTTGTTCTATCTTGACATTAAAATATAGCGGCCTCAGCAACATGCTGAAATGCCATTAGGTGTCCCATGTGCGGAGGGACAACCCAAACAAAATAAAATGAAACTGTTTCTTTAGTCATAAGTTTTGACAAATTCATACTCAAATTAAGGGGAGAGGAGAAGGGTTCATGTTTGTTTGTTTGCCAAACAAACTTGGAGTGGGTCTGAGCTACTCCAGAGATCTCAGAGTGACTTAAGAACTAGAGTGGCCATTTACAGGATGATGAGCCCTGAATGTGAGGAAAGGAGGTGAAATCACTCTACAAGCACTACTGCCCTTTAGCAAGTAGATGAGTCCATTGTGGAGAGAGTCAGGACGCTCCTGTCGTTGGTACAGAAAGGATCCGAAGCACTCCATGATCTAGAGTAACAATAAGAGAAAAGTTTGGCTCACCAGGGCCTATGTTTGAACTGAGAAAAAAAACTGAGTCTTAAAAGTTAGGACTGAAATACAATTTGAATTTTAAAATAATTACAGATTCATTTTTAAATGCTACAGAGAAGTTCTTCACGCTAACACTGGATCCCATTCCATTTATATTTTACAAAAACTTGGCAAGATTATGCTCTAGTTATCATATAAAAGTATTAGCCAAAATTCAGACATTCCTTAGCATTGAAACATCATCTGTAGGTAGTAAAGCATAAGATGTTTTTAAAATCTTAATAATCCAAAAAGACGTATGTTATTAAGACTTGCATACAGTTTTACTGAAAAGCAACTAAGCTATATGTTGTCATTACAGAAACAAAACAAAACAGGCAAAAAACAAAAACAAAACCAAACAAACAAAAAAACCACCCAAAACTCCCACTTACCAAAAGCCTTGGAATGAAATAGCACGTTCATATTATTGGCCACACACTTTAGCTATAAATTCTGTGCTAGACATTTCCACCTATTAGCCTGAATGAAGTAAACGGTTTACTCAAAGACATCAAAGACACTTGCAGGTCACTGGTACTTTCACTTAACTAAGGAAAAACAATTCTTCACTGGTATGGCAAAGTGAACTACTACCTGAACGAGAAGGCCTTACGCAATCCAACATGTAGTACTTTATTTGCAGTTGTAAATTTAAACTGGCTTGAATTAATTTAAACTAAAATAACACATGACCAAAAGTAGCCTGCCATGCTTAAAAGAGACTAGTTGAAGGACAGTATCAGATCACCAAGGAAAGATGGCTTTCACGATGATTAACAGCACGCGGTGATAAGCATGTTTCATGTCACCTCTGCCAGGCAGGACACTTTCCCTGAAGTGGAGTCAGAGGGGGCTGGCATTCAAAAGGGCCCTGCTTATCACCAAATATCTTGTTTTCCAGAGACTCTAGGTGTCTGGGGTAATCCAAGTTTGAATCAATGAAGTGAGAGTCACTGTCGACAAAGTTTGGAATCTAGAAACATCACAAAGTTGGGTGAATAAACAGCAACTGCACAGCTCTCTAATTTTCCTGGTTTCCAGAAAAGCCTGAACATCGTCTACCTCAGTCTGAGAAAGGGCTTGTTCACTTCTGTCTCCCTAGCACCTGGAACTGTGTCTAGCATGTATTAGGCTCCCAGTACTTGTAGAATAGGTGAATAAAAATGAGCATATGGAGACTTCTTACACAGTAAGTACTTAAAGGGGGTGGGCTATATTTTATGCTAACTTACTTGTCAACATCCTAATTACCTGGAGTCAAATTCCAATTTGCCAACATTTTATATTAGTTGTTCCCTTTTCCAACTATTCTTTACACTGAAGAAAACTTTATTTTTTTGGTGCTACTGGGGATGGAACCCAGCACATCTACACAAGATAAATGCTCCACCACTGAGCCACCTGCCCAGCTAAGAAAACTTGGTAAGTTTTCCTTTATGCCTCATCTTTTCAAAGGACATATGTGCACTTGGTGTTGAGTATCATTTTTGACAGATATTAAACATCTGAGCTGCACATCAACTCCTTGCTATGGCCAAGGTCATTCTGATTAGAATAATGCACTGATAATTCAGTACCTAGAGACTCATCACTGCGCAACGCAGCTCTCTAGGGTACAGCATGGCAGAGCCTGTACAGAGCACCATGGAAGCTTCCCGTGGAAGCTAAGCTTGCAATATGGCATACTCCTTTGAAACACCAAATAATAAAATGTAAGTAAAATTTTTGTGTCTAAATAAGAATTTTTTTTGTACTGGGAATCACTAAGAATTGAATCAGCAAGAAATCTGTCACATAAAATCCCTGCAGCCAGGAATATAGCTCAGCAGCACAGTCCCAGCCTGGCAAGTGCAAGGTCCTGAGGGATTCCTGGTACACCCATACTAAAAAAAAAAAAAAAAAACTCCATTGTATTTCTCAAATGATGCCCGTTACTTCTGTATGTCAAAGAAGCAAGATGCCAAGGGCTTCCGCCTCATGTAATAGAGGTCTCAGATCTGTCCCATCCTCAAATTGGACATGAAACAGGAATACAGGATAAAGGCTGCTAGAAAATCAAAATGGAAATGCCGAACATTTTTCACAAATAGAATTTTCCACAGAAAACAAAAACGAGCCTATATACCAAAATGACGATTTCACTTTAACTCTAATGTTCATATAGCCCTTTGAGAAGCACCAACTAGCTCTGTATATTGTATGACTTTATCCCCTACAAAATTATAACAGTAACTGATGTCAAAAGACTTCAGATTCATCAACAGAAGAAGGAGAAAAATGACAAAAGTCACTGATACTATAACCTGAAATGTTGGACAACACTGCAAAGGCATTTATAATCTGTCAAATATGGTATTAATTGCTAAGTTAAACATTTTATTAGAAAAACATCTTAGAAAAGAGTTTGCACACTCAAGTGAAGAGAAACAGAGGTGGCCAGAGCCCTGGGGAGAGTTGGTTGCGCCCAGCACAAGAGCACTGGGCCCGACTCCTGGGGTGACCCTTGGAATGGGGCCGCACAGGGTAGTGGGGCCCAGAGCCTGCGTGATTTATACCAAAGAGTTGGGTACATGCACAATGCAGAAAAAGTTTTTGGCTCTTTTAAAATTAATCTATGTTTTAAAGAAATCATTAGCAAAGATGTATACTGTCATTAAAGAGGAATTTATGTTGAAGAAGAAGTTTAAAATTAAGTTCTTATCATAGTATCTTAGTCTATTTCCCATTTTGGTCTATGTGGGAAAGCTGTTACTAGCTGAAACAACATGTTAAGTTAGATCCTTCTAGAACATCACTAGCTCAGGGATGGGAAACTCACTCGCCTAGATACATGAAAGAGCTACTTTTTTACAGTGTATTTTATAATACAACTGTGTAAGACATAACAAAATCTCAGTGAATTTAACTATTCACAGTAATCCTTTTATGTGAGATGAACTTACTCCAAAATGATATCACAGCATTATGGAAATATTCTGAATCACATGTTATAATCAAGTCAGAATAAATGGGGAGTGAACCATAGGCATTATGTTAACACAAAAATGTGATTTACCAATTTAATTGTACCATAAAGACATGGCCAAAAGTAAAGTCAGAACCACGAGTTCACTAATAAGTCACCCAAATTTTAATACATGAATGATATCATACTCATCATTTTTTTTTAAGACACAGGTAACCAAACATTAAAATAATTTTTTTCATCAACAGGTTAAATTCCTTGCTCGTTGCTTCACAGAATGAAGCAGTGGCACACACAGAGTGGTGCAATTCAGGTGGCACCCTGGGAAAATGGTCATCTATGCCAGCCTGTGCCCTCCGTAACCCCTGGTGCACCCCAGGGAAGTGCCGGTCCTGTTTTGTGACTATGATATCATTCAGCTAACCAACACCCAATGCAGAGAAAGTGATTAGTTATTCTGCAGTTTCCCCTCAATAATGACATATAGCTTGGCAAACATATGAAGAAATACAAAGAAATGGATCCATTCACCTTCAAGTGATTTTTAAATGGCATTTACCAAAAACTGTCTTTTGTTTGGGTTATGATTCATAAAAGGAAGCTGTGCTAAGTCTAATTGAAGAAACAGATTTGGGAGGGGACAAAATATTAAGATCCTTTTGATCCATAATTTAGTTAATCAATAAATGCCAAGTAAAAGACACTGAGAAATCATAACTCATTCCAAAACTTCATTACAGACATTAAAAAGGGGCAGGAAACAGAAATACAGCCTTTTGAGTTTAACCCTGAATGACTGATAAGAAAATATACATGAAGAATAAGAAAAGCAAAGACTTCTGACTTTACTGCATGTGGAGAATTATTTTGTAAAGACAAAAAGGGTGAAATATCAGCAGAAAATGAAACAGCAGTATAAAAAAGAAAGTTATACAAACCAAGAAAAAGTAACATATACACACTCCTATTCACCACATTTTAGAATGATCATAAAACAGGACTTTTTGTTCATTGGATGAAGTTTCGTCAAAGATGCCTTTTCTTCCTTTGTGAGTGAAAGAACCCCACCCAAAACCACAAAGTGAACTCTACCGTCAGAGTGCTACCCAATAGGAGACTTCCCACTTCAGTTGGTAAACCCAGCTGCTGATTTACTGGGGATCTAGAGCTGCAGGTTCGTCCCACTCCGGTTTACAGGACACTCATCTGCAGCAAAGGCTACTTAGAGAGATGTCACACCTGCTGAGGTGGGCGGGGCCGCACCGTCCTACAGCTCGTTCCAGCATTCTTCTAACAGACGTGCTCGCTGCTTCTGCTGGGAAACAGCACATGGAGTCCAAGCACTTGACACCTGCATTTGTTTCAGTAAGCTGGAGGGATTGAAGCAGAAAAATTAGTTATGGACAGATCGGGACTTCCAAAAGGTACTAAAGTAATGACAAGCACTTTACAACCCAAAGTAATGCATATAAATGTACATGTTTTCTATAATATGGAAACACACAAAGCTTTCATAGAATATAATCACACAAAAATATTTAAAAACCTTGTGTCCTAATTACAAGTCTAGTGAAGGATTTTAGTCTTTTATTATAGTCAAATTGGTTTATGTCAACCACTTGAACTTAGTGAATTCTAATTCTTCTTAGAGTTTTTGTTTATGTGAAATGCTCCTGTAGTTACAATAAAGATGTCTAGCAGTCGAAAAGTATAGAGTATAAACTTCCTCAAATACTGGGAAGTAACAACCTGGAAGAATTTTAAATCTTCAAGAAAAGTAACAACAGTAGCAAACACTTCATGCACTGTTTATACTCTATAGTCGTTTAAGCCTGCCACATTTGTCTATTCTATAGTCGTTTTTGAAAAAGGTATTTGTTGCTTTAAATTGCTAAACAGGGAATAAGTGGCATTCATGCCTATAATCAGCTTATCTTGTTCCTTAAAAGTAACCTGGTGGCACATAGATTAAAATGTATTAAACAACTTGATAAATAGTACTATTAAAGTCGAATTAATTTCTCAAATATGCAAAATTTATACTGATTCATGCATAAATAGCCCAGCAAGACAACTTAATTCTATACTTCTAATGACTTTAATTGTGAGCAAATGAGAAATAAAAATGGTCTGAGCACATCTCAATGAATCCCAACCCTGGTTTCACTACTCAGGAGTGCTTCTCCAGTTTCAAGGGTTGTCATTTATAAAGACAAGCCTAAGTCATTTTCCTTTATGTACATAACATGCCGCATAACAAATTTTTTGGATAAAGGAAGAAGAATGAAGAATGAATTTGGCAGATGGTTCTCTTCCACAGAGGTTGGGAATCACCAGTGTGACATGGAGCACAGCGACAGGATGCGTGTGGAGATGCTCACAATGGACAGCGATGGCGTGGGGCCAGGGAAGGAACCGGTTTCTGAGGGCCGGTGACTGGGGCGGGGCTTTGAGATCCAGGCTGGGGCAGTGCGGAGGACGCGCAGCTCCTGCTCGGCAGCTGCCAGGGTGCACTAGGGCAGTGTGATTTGCTAAGCGGTGAGACACAATGAAACCTCATGTGTTCTCTCATTCTAATACCTGTGCTTTAGAATCATGTAGGGCACTGTTTCTTAAACTGATTTGTGAGATGTTTACAGATATCTCACTATAAAAAAAAAAAGCTCTATGGCTAATTTAAGTTTGGGAAGCACTAAATTCAATGAAGCTCTAAACAGACTTTTAAAGTAAAAGACTGTCACTAAATCAGGTTCATGGCCAGTCTATGAGGGGAGCCGGAACTAGCATAATTTTCCAAATTGCATACCGCCCTGTCCATCTCTGTGCACCAGGAAACACTAATCTGCACCCAAAGGAACATTACTATTTGGAGGAATAGCCCAGGAAATGCTGGTTTAGGCAACAGGACTTCATCAGTTTCCCAGCGTGGTCTTTGGACCCTGGGCTCCAGTTTCTCCTACTGTTTCACTCATCCTTGGAGGAACCCGGCCTCTGTGCTCCCAAGCAGTGGAACCTGCAGATGCCTCTGCCTGCCACGAGGGGCCCTATCTAACCGGGCTCCTGGCTGCCTTTCCCACCCCACTGCCATGCCCTGTGCTGGTTCCACCCAGCCAGCCAGGGGTGTGTGTTGGCGCTGCCATCCATCAGGGCCCACATGTGGGCTCTATGAGTTGTCATTTCCTCTCTGTGTTCCATTCCACTGCTTCTTACCATCACTCTTTAAGTGGTCTGAGCACTCAAATCCCACTTAGGTATTTGTTGGGCAGGGTACTGCACCAGAACCCAGCAAGTGCAACCCCATCCTCACTGTAAGGAAAGCAGTGGGAGGAGACAAGTCAGAAACACATGACTCCACCAGCTGGAATCTCATGGGTCAGCTCATTTAAAATGCACACAACAGCCCTCTCTTACAGGCACTGTAATCACCCTCATTTTATACAAGGAAGCAGAGATCAAGAACTTGTTTAAGGTCATTCACTTGAGTTGGAGCTTCAGTTTTGATTTTTAAATTCCAGAGCCCCAAACTCTACCAACTACTATCCTGCTTTCTTACACCGTGGTCTGAGACAGACTACTCTGAAAGACAAGGGAAAGCTCAAACCCAGATGTTGTTGGTAGTACTAGTGGGAGAGCATGAAAGATCTAAGGAAAAATGACGGCATTTAAAACATATGTTGGAGGATGGCTAGACTTCAGTAGCAGGAGACGGGGCAAGGGGGCTTTCCGGGTTGAAGGAAGAGGATGAGTAACCTCGTGGGCACGTGCATCTTCACCTAAGTTCTGCTTAGGCCCAGGGGAGCAGTTGTTGCATCTGTCCCCTCACAAAAAAGCCTCTCTGATCACTGGTTCATGCTGATTTGTAAATCTGGCCCATGAAGTAAGTGTTTCTGGTCCGTGAGAAGATTTCAGAGCATTTTGTAGCAATTTTACAGAACAATTTGACAGAGCTGCTAAATCTCATAATAAATCTCTTAAAAACCTGGAGCTATTTATATTTTTAAAATTCCATTTTCTTAATAATTCATTTTTATTGTATTTATAAGCACTGCTCCATGATGGACAGGAAATTACAAACAAGGAAACAAATTGTCCCATCAGCATTTATTTGGGGATGCGTGAGGGCAGGGGGCTTCTCTGGTACTTCCTGGTTGAAGGACATGTGATTTGCTTAAAGCTGCTGCTCAATCCTCTGGAAGAGATTTACTGCAGCTGACATCCGGGTCCCAGCACTGGGTGTGCATGGGTCTGGACCTGACTTTAGGGAATTTTCTTGTTTTGCATTCATTCTAATACCTACAGATGTGGATTAAAACATGGACAACCCGAAAGTGAGACAGTAAACATCATGAAATGTCAAATATATTATGAAGAAATGACTCCTTCAGACTACCTCCTGACCTAAATAAAACCTATTTCCTTTTCTTTTCCTAAATAGGAAAAATAGAAACAAACAAAATAACCTAGCTGCTTTGAAAATGCTGAAAGCTGGCTGTGTTTCTGGAAAGCTCTCTGCAGAAATGCTCTACTGTACTCTAGCAAACCTCCAAGTGTTACTACTTTCCCACATGCACATCTTTGACCTCAGCCAGAGAACACATAGCCACAGCTGCCAGAAGAACCGGGATGGGATGTTTAGTCTTGTTTCATTCAAAGAAAGGGAGAGAACCACAGCACTTTGGGAAAAGACTAGAAAAGAAAAAAAAGCAAAATTAGAGGGAGAGCAGAGCCTACCTGGTGAAACCAAAAATAACTTTTAATTTACCAAAACTTGATTTATGGCTAAGCCTCACTCTACCACACTTGCTTCCGAGAAAAACATAATTGAGAGGCAAGAGGGCTGCAAAGCAAAATGTCCACAGAAGGTAACAATGCTATGCACAGCCAACGCAAACAGCTGCCATCTTTACGGAACTTGCTTCCTGAAATTAACCTAGGTTCGCTGCCTTTTGATGCTTCTTGAGATAGGATCTCGCTAGGCTGGCCTTGAACTCTCTGTGCATCCCAGGCTGGTCCTTCCTCAGCCTCCCAAGCACTGGCATTAAAGGCATGTGCCACCAGGCCCGGGCCAGACTCACTGCTCTTATTTCCATTATGTTTGTATCAAAGATGGCAAATACTCAGAAGTTCCTTTTGTTGCTTACCAAATGTCTTCCTTAAATCTTACAAATGTTAGAAAATTGTCTTACATTTTTACCTACATCACTCTGATGACATCAAAGTTTTCTTAGGTTTAGATGAGAAAAACTATTAACTGTATTAGTGTATTTTTCCCTAAAAATTGTTTTATATACTGGATGACCAGTGGAAATACTTCGTCTAATATTAAAGCCTTAAACTCTAATTATGAAGAAAAAAAGAAGAAGAAAAAAACAAGAAAATAGGTTTGGGTTTACGCAAGTGTTTTCTCTTCAATGTGATATCAAAAGTCATCAAGTACTACACTGCTTGCCACTGTGCGGAGACTGAGGCACCTCCTCCCACTGGAGGGGCCGCCCGGCAGATGGCTGGAGCCGGGTTGGGGGTCGAGGGCCTCTCACCACCTTCCTCCTCCTCCGCTATGTGGAAGCTTGGTGAGACAGGTACAAACAGAAATACTTCCCTGATGTCTTTTTGGGCTTTCTACAGAAGAGATTTCTGTATGTGTTGCCTAAATTCAACTATGAAAATAAACATAAGTATAATATTAGGTAAGTTTGTTTTGATCATTTGGCTTATTCTGAGTTAGAGAGTAGGCTGGACTCCCTTTATTTTAATCATGTGCTTATTCAACTGGTTATGAAAGTGTAGATGACCAGGAATTTATACTTTAGGTAGAGGAGAACCAGTACCTGTGAAATATTAAGCTCCCCTAATTTAATGGAGAGGGTAAACTGTCTGGATGACTGGCAAGGGAGGAATCACTTGTCATTCCTACACAAAACTAACCCTTAGTGGTAGGATTTTTTACTCCTCATAATTACTACCAGTCAA
The DNA here is from genome assembly GCA_004363535.1 of Dasyprocta punctata. NCBI lineage: Eukaryota > Metazoa > Chordata > Mammalia > Rodentia > Dasyproctidae > Dasyprocta > Dasyprocta punctata. The sequence goes on from RJWM01000446.1 coordinate 91,557, forward strand.
AATATTTTGCAAATCCTAGTGAGATTTAGAAGTGATTACAGTTTATTTCTCAAAAGGGGACTAAACAAATCCATTATCAATTCGTATTTGTATTACAAATATAAAACTATGATTCATCAAAACTAATTTTGTTAAATATCAACAGAAAATCACCAAGTCTAAGCACTCATTCAAGTATTCAGCTCAAGAAGTAGACTTAGAGAAGCAATTCAGTGTCTACTTACATTAAGATGTTTAAAATGATACACAAGTTTAGAGGGGAAAATGATTTCAGAAATAACAGATTCAGCATATTTTCAGAGGGAGTCATTTCTTGAATGGAAGATAACAGGTTGTGAGAATACCACAGTAGGTTAGAATATGAGATAAAGAATGAATTATTACTACAACGGGAAAGGAAGATTAACAAGATATTCAGGGATAGACAATATGAAAATGTGAAGACCACGACAAAGGAAAAGCACTAAACCAAAGCAGCGTATGAGACAGTGCAGGGAACAGTGAGGCGGCAGTGGACACAGGTGGGGCCGCTCCTCCCCACATGCAAGGCGGCAGGTGAGTCCCCGGCAAGGCCCGCGCAGTACTACCTAGTGCACGCAACCACTGTCCTGCCGGCTGCAAGCCTCAGCTAGCAGGTGCCTACTGTCCTCCCCTCTGTGCTGGCTTTCAGCAAATTCATATGCTGAGCTGACTGAACCCTTATCTTCTTCCATCTAGAAGAACAGAAAAGTAACAAATCTCGTATTACAGAAAGATCTTCTCACAGTACCTAAGGTTAGAATCAAAGCACTAAGTGGGGCCACAAACTGTGATGCATAAATGAAAGTTCACACAACGGCACGCGCACTGTGACAAACAGGACTGACGAGCTTCTCCACAGGGACACAACACAGCACACAAAGCCATGAGGTCTCAGCGCACAAAGCTCTTACTAAAAACATACAGCCAAGTTGAAACCAAGTTTCTGTTAACAAAATTCAATTTCTTCTATGAACCTCATTGCCACTGAGATTTAGACATTTTACTGCAAAACGTCCCGATTTCTCACCCTTCATCCTTCTGCCTCAGTAGTGCCTACGCCAGCCGCATTTCAGTACAGCGCAAGTAATGAAGGTCAATAACTTAGACAAATCTTTTTTTTTTTTAAATTTGGACTAGAGACTCAGGAAAGTTTAATCCAAACATGCTACAGTCATTATTTTTAACCTCTTTTCAGTTATGAGAAAATGTTCACACAGTGAAAACAGAGTCTGCCTCATCTGTTTTTCCTGTTTTAGGTCTGGCTGAAAACCAGTTCTATTAAAAAAAAAAAAAGTAGAACACCCTGGTTTCATAAATACCATAATTTTATATGACATTTACCTATAATCAAAGAAAGGAAAATACTCAAAATGAGCTTTATCAGTCAAAAGCTTCTTAAAAAGTACCAACCTAATTAAAGATCTGAAAACTCTTTAAAGATATCTATATAACCTTTCTTCTTGTCAAAACAGTTATGCTCCCATAATGCACCCATGGGACCCTGCTTATCACAATTCAGAAAACAAGATGCCTTCAAATTTCCAGGCTGCGCCAGCAGAGGTGCATACAAACCCTTATCATCCGTGCAGCTGTGAACAAATGGCCACTCACTGCTCAAGTGAGCAGCTGTTATTTCTGCTTGGCCTTTGATTAGGCGAAGTGTTTCTGCTTTCTGTTTTGATTTGCTGTTAACAGACTGTGGCATGTATGTAAAATGATCATTTAAGTGAGGAAATTGGAGGCCCAGGAAGGGGAATGCATTGCATTTGGGAGTATGTCTAGTTAGGCCACTGGGGATGGCGACCAGTGTGGTACGGGCGTGGGGTCACTGCTGCCTCTCCTCCCGTGCTGTACCACCTGACTGGGAGTGGCCACAGGAAGGCACCTGGCCGATACATCCTGTTCTCGCTATCATCTTCCACTGACACATGTTAAACCTCCCAATCTGCTATAGGAATAGAGAGCTTGGAATCACTTGGATTTATGATCTCTTTTCCTAATTCTTTTTAGGTCTAGAATTGCTCAGAAAGAGTGGCTTGATTTAAGTCAACATAATATGAAAATATGATTTCACAATTTTATTCAGGATGCAAAATGTTATCCTCACTTGACAAAAGAACTGGCCAGTGTTCTTTTAAATAATGAGCTCTCTTATTGCCTTACAGTAAAATAAATGCTGAATAATGTGGGAGGTAGCCATTGTTTTCAGGAAAACCACCCACTGATACTTGCCTCATCCAGAAGTGAAAGTGAATCTTCACATTTGTCTTGATTTTAGCACTGGCTTTTTTTTTTGGCGAGGGGTGGGGGGTGGGAGGGTGGATACCGGGGATTGAACTCACGACCTCATGCTTACCAGGCACACGTCTGAGACGCTGAGCTAAATCCCCGGCCCAACACTGGCTTTAAACATGAAACTTAGTTTACTACTTAACCACCCATATGTGTATTTATCTATAATTACATACCTTTGTGATTCAAAGTAGAATTAAAAAAAATCTTGGCATCATCAAAAACCCCAAGGCTTGGTAAAACTTTAAAATGGCTCAAAATTATAAACTCATGGTATTACATAGAAGGTTAAGTGGTGCCTTGTCAAAGCCATTCATTTGATCAAATGAATGCAGACAGAAACCTTACAGAATAAAAAAGAATTTAAAAAGCTGAACATTAGGGAGCACACCTGTAATCCCAGCACTTGGGAAGCTGAGGCAGGAGGATAGCCACTAGTTTGAGGCCAGCCTGGGCTACATAGTGAGTTCAAGGCCAGCCTGGACTACATAGTAAGACCCTGTTTCTAAACAAACAAAGAACAAAGGAATTAAAAAATTACATTATTAAGAATGTGTAAGACACTAACAAAGCAAGAAATTAAAAGTGCTAAAATAAAATTATATTACTTTTTCTCTTCAAAAATTAAGTGGAATTAAACTTAATACATCATTTTGGTATATTATCCAATGTTTTAGGATTTAAATTTTCATTCCCATCTCTGAAAAGTCATCTCTAGACTACTGGTTATTTTTTGTGGATGTGTCTGTGGAGATAAAGGTAAAGGACATGTAAAGCATATCATTCAATTTATAGATGCACTAAATAGCAGGGATATGAAATGCTCAGTAGCCATTACAGTGTACAAACACAAGCACACACAAGTATTTACAACACAGATTTAAAGCAAGAAAAAAAATGAGTAACTCTCACTTCCAAGTACATTTAAAAGTTTAAATGTTATTATGAGAATTTTCTGTAGCTTTCATTACTCAACATGCAGTAGCAGCCTTAAATATAAATATGACAAGCAGAAGCATTAGAATTATGCTAGAAAAAAAGTTAAGCTATAAAAATATATAGCAAGGTACAGATCTGTCCTGTTAAATTTCATCTAAATTTTCTTCTCAAAGAAGAAACGGATTTTTTAGGTTTTAACATCCGTGTTAACAAAGGTCAGATTAGTCAAAAGACAGAGCTGTGCTGACAGAAGTGCCCTGCTCTTTACACATGCCTCTGCCCATCTTTAGATAGTCATTGACCAAAAGCATGCAGAAGAGGAGCAAGGTTCTACTCCTACTCTACCTAAGTCTGCTCAGCTGATCCCTTGCCCTGGACAAAGGCTGCAGTGCGATGAACTCGTCACTTAAAGCGACTGTGTTGGAGTACATCTATAAGTGGACAGAAAAGGGATGGGACACACAAGTCAGTGAGCGGCATTCATCATCTAGGAGACAAACGTAGGACAAGCTCTGTCAATACCCAACACGTGTCCCCGCATGAGGAGGACAGATACATGGTACACGTACATGACTGACATGTGCAGGGTGTTGGCTTTGCCACCAAAAAATTTATTCTTCGTCTTTAACACCACATTGTAATTCTGCAGAAAAACAGAGCTCAGAATAAATGCTGACAGTTCTTCTTTTGATAGGATTTTTTCTTGCTATTTTTGCTAAGCAAGTAATTGACAACTTTCTAACCATTTCTCCATCATTTGAAACAGAAGCGATGGCAGAGGCTAAAATAACAATGATTACAGCCTGAAGCAAAGGAATAACATCATACATAGGATTTGAACAACTATATTGTTTCAATTTAAAAATGACAAAAGCAATCAAACAACCTCCCCCCAAAAACAAACAAGCCCAGCAAAAAAACCACTCAGCAGGCTAGATCTGAGTGGAAGTGGAGATTTCCCTCTCCTTATGTCATTTAGAAATTAGTGAGCCAAGAGATTATACTTTCATATGCAAGTAAAATTTCTGACTTACTGCACATTCTATTTTTAATTCCTTTTTAACTTAAGTTAAAAGACAAAATACATGTATGTGTTATTAACTTTTTTCTTAAGGGCGTATTTTAAGGTACAAAATATTTCCTATAAAGTCCCTTAAAGAGACAAGTGACAGGGGCAGAGGGCAGGAAGGGGAACAGAGAAAGAATTAAGATGAGCTGTGTGCATGGACCAGTGCCCCACAATGGATGTCATCACTATGTGCTGCACACTGGGACTAATAAAAAGTAAACAATAAAGGCAACAGAAAACAGAACAAGAACTCTCAGCGGCACAAGCACTTGCCTGGCAAGTGTTGATTGCTGGTACCCACCCACCCCACCAAAAAAAAGGAAGAAGGAGAATGTATAAGAACCACATTATCACTTTTTATATAGGTCAGACACCTCTATGGAAACTACATAAATTTGAAAATACTCCACTTACTATAGAATTTGAAGGATAAATGTAAATCTGATTACTCGTGTAAAGGATTACATTTTTAAAGTGATGTCACTCACATTTTTGGTCAAATATATATATGTATGTGCAGAAGGGAGAAAAATTGCTTTCCATCAAGGTTCAGAAAAAGTGTAATAGCCAGGTACAGTGGCACATGCCTGTAACCCCAGCATTCGGGAGGCTGAGGCAAGAGAATTGTTGCAAGTTCAAAATCAGCCTGGGCTACAAAGTGAGCTCAAGACCAGACTGAACTGCATATTGAGACCCTGTCTCAAAAAGACAGTAAACAAACAAACAAGCAAACAGTGCATTAAAATTGTATTCTCGGGCCAGGGATATAGCTCAGTGGTACAGTGCCTGCCTGGCGAGTATAAGGTCTTAAGTTTGATTCCTAGCACAAAAAAAAAAAAAAAGGATTCTTTTACTGTATTTCTTATTTATTTTTATTTTTTTGAGACAAGGTCCTACTATCTAATTCAAGCTGGGCTTGAATTTAATACATAGCCCAGGCTGGCCTCAAACTCACAGCAATCTTCCTCACTTAGGCTCCTGAGTGCTGGGATTACAGGTGTGCACCATCATGCTTGGCGTCTTTTACCTTATTTCTGAAGATCAGAAACAGTAAGAGAGACAAAAATTATTTAGATTTTTAAAAATACATAAGTCTGTCTATACAGATTCAAATATATACACAGGCAGATGTAATAAAATCATGCCATTTTTCCCCCTTTGGAGATCTGTATCACAAAGTAACATCTTCATCTTCATCATATTATGATGATAACTTTCTTATCAAGGACCAAATATTATTCTGATCTTACACAGGAGGAAACTGAAGTCTAACAAAGTGGCTTTGGTCAAGGACATACACCTTACAAATGGATCCAGGGTGAAACACTATTTAAATTCAAATCTTTTCGGCTTCACAGGCCTGTATTATCTCAAAGGTGTCAAAATGTTTCTTGACCAGGATTCAATTACCAAAACAAATAAACTAGGCATGGTGGTGCACACTTGTAACCTCAGCACCAGGGAGGCTGAGGCAGGAGGATTGGTGCGACTTTGAGGTCAGCCTGGACTATGAAGCAAGACTGTGCCTCAAAAACAAACAAAAGAAGCCGGGCGTGGTGGCGCATGCCTTTAATTCCAGCACTCGGGAGGCTGAGGCAGGAGGAGCGTTGTGAGTTCAAGGCCGGCTTGGGCTACAATGCGAGTGCAAGGCTGGTCTGAGTTACATAGTGTGACCCTGCCTCAAAAAACTAGGGCCGGGAGTTTGGCTCAATGGCTATTAGGAAGCCTAATGCAAATTACTGAATATTTAGGAACCAATTTTTCTGTTTGTAGGTAAGCATATAACTACAGTAAAAAAAAAAGCACTGGGTGTGGTGGTGCATGCCCGTCATTTCAACACTCAGAGGCTGAGGCAGGAGGACTGCTGTGAGTTCAAGGCCAGCCTGGGCTAAAAAGTGAGTTCAAAGACAGCCTGAATAACATACCAAAACCCTGTCTCAAAAAGACAAAAAACAAAACAAAAACAAAAACAAAGCCCCCGAAAAACCTGAAAAAAAGATTAAAAATTAACCCAGGTAAAAACTAATTAATAAACTAAATGTTTACCACAGTATAAAAGTTGATGAGAATGTATTCTTTAATGTACCTAGCCAATACTATGGTATAAAGGACAAACACATACAGATTTCTAGCTCATGTACTAACCAAATATACAAAAACAGCATGGTCAAACAACTGAGCAACTACTCTGTGTTTAAACATTCTTTCATTTAACACTTGAAGAAAACAAAAAGAAAAAAAGAAAAACACATTTGTCATGATTTTACCAATGAGGAAACTGAGATTTGAAGTCGCAGTGCTGCCCCGTGGCAGAACTGGGATTTGACATGAGATCTTATCAGCGACCTCATCATATTTTTAAGCATCAAGTAGTTAAATATTCATTAATTTATATATTTAATATTAATTTAAATATTTACATGCATTTTGTAAAAATTTATTCTGTAAAAAATATCTAAATAATTTATTTCAGATTCTTTTGTTAAAACTGGAGTTTTATCAGTAATAATGTAATTTTTATAATTAGAGAATTTATTGGTAGTTAAAATGTTTATACTGCAAAATACTTGGTACAGGGATGGGTAATTTCCTATCTTCAGACATAAGTAAATAATAATCACAGTCGTTGATCACTTAAACTCCTAGTGAAAAGCTACTGAATATAAAAAGTGCTTACTTGCGCCTTTTCACTACTTGTAGGATGGAGCTGTCGGTCGAATACTTTCTTCACAACATCAAGAAACAGACAGGTAACAACCATAAGGATTATGGCAAACCAAGCAGAACCACTTGATAGGAGCTGAATAAATACAAAGTACATATTCTGGGAGCTCAAAAATGGCCTGTGGAGAAAAACAGTGGGCTAAATAAAAGTGAAAACTAAAATGACTTAAGACATCATGGAAACTTATTTCAAAGTAGCAATTTTAGGAGTACTCCAGAAAAATGTTCTAAACTGAAAATTAGCATAACCTCATTGAACAGTTAATAAAGACAAGACAGACATTAATTGTTAAACATAAACCCAATTTAACAATTTAATTATTTCTAATAAAAATTACAATTTTTATTAATAGGAAAGTGGCAAGCAGTTGACTAAGATAGGCCTATGTTAGTGCTAGGACATCACAAAACAATGTAGTAATACTGACTCAAGAGACCAAGAAAAGAAATAGTATGTAACAAAATATGTTTTACTGATCTAATTAATCAGTTAAAAAAAAAAGTAAAAGACTGACTACTCAAATCCTAGGCTGACAGGCTCTTCTTTAAAACCTATTTAAAGGAAATGCACTAACAGCAGCCTGGGCAGCCTCTGCCTCCACCACCCCGCTGTGCACACAGTCCAGGATGTCCCATCATGCATAGACAGAGTGGGAGCCTGAGGTGGGGTGGGGTTGTGATGGTGGCTGGGAGCCGAGGTGGAGCTGTGAAAGGGGCTGAGTCTCCTGTACGCTGTTCCACTGCAGGGCTGCTCCTTTGGGGGAGGTTTCCATCTCCAATCTTTCTTATCATCTGATCCTTTCTGTTGGCCTGGGCCCCGGTGGGCTGAAGGTAACATCCAAGAGGTTGGGGGTTCAGGAGTGAGACCTCTGTCTGTCTCTCCACTTGTCCTACTCCTCTCATCTGTATACTCAGACCTGGGTGGTGGCTCTGGCCTATTCAGAGGGCTGCTGTACTAACAAAGCAGGAATGGCTGGGCAGGATCACAGGACACTCTTTAAGAGTCTGCCTGTGAGGTGTAGGTCTTGCAATCAATATTTGCTGGGCTGCAAGTATTGCCCCACAAGAGGGTTTAAAAGGGGCTGCCTTGGGCTAGGGGTTGAGTTCAGTGTAGAGCACTTGCCTATATCCATGAGGCCCTGGTTCAATTCTGGCATCCCCCCACCTCCCAAAAAGGCACTGTCTTTGTAGAATGGGATGTGTGGGAGTTCCTACAGGGCCACCAGGGCAGAGTGTCAGGTGTGGGCTCTGCTTGCAGAGAAACGTGCTCTGCCCAGGCACTTGGTCCTGCGGGGAGCACCAGCACAGATCCCAGTGACCCTGGGGCCTGCACCGGTATTATTTAGGGAGTTTTGATATGTATCACTTCCAAAGACAATGGAGTAACACACAAACAGAGAAAGGGCGAGGGTGACAGACAACAATATGCACAAGAGCATCTTTTACGATCCCACATGGAAGCTGATAATTAGCTAATCCAAGTTTTTTGCCCAAGAAATGGATCAAAGACATACAGGCAAATGTAATGTAAATTCTCAAAAACGAAAACAAAAAAACGCTAAAAATCCACATTAGTTGTCTTCACTTACCAAAAAAATCATAGGAGAAACATGAATCTTCCCCCACTCCGCCACCCCGAGTATAGGGGATTAAACCCAGGACTTTCACAAAAAGCTACATTCCCAACCCCATTTTGTTTGTTTTTTGAGACAAAGTCTTGCTGTGTAGTTCAAGGTTCAGTGAGTGGCTTTGGTTCAAGGTGGCTTTGGACTCACTATATAGCTCAGGCTGGCCTCAGAACTCGAAGAAATCCTCCTGTTTCAACCTCCTGAGTGCTGGGATTATAGATGTGAGCTACCACACCCGGCACTTCCAGCCCCATTTTTATTTTTTATTTTGAGATAGAGTCTTGCTGAGTGCTAAATTGCACAGGTAGGGCTGGAACTTTTATTCTTCCTGTCCTAGCCTCCCACTGTGCTGGGATTATAAGCATGCATTACCATGCCCAGCTGAGAAGCATGGATTTTAATCTATCAGGATACATTAGTGCCTGACTTCACTACTGAATATATGATAGTTTGAGAAAGAAATTAACTCAACAATCAAAATTTGATGGTCATATGGTACTTATTTCAGTGCATACATGAATAAGTAATTTAGAAGTAATGGTTATTCTAAAGAACACTGATTGTAATTGTTTTTTTACCTTTGTGACCCTATGGCTCAGTTTCCACACAGGAAAAATATGAATAAGATTACTGTGATGAGTCAATTATTGTTTTACATAAAATGTCTAGGTATTCAAGAAATGTTAAATTTATTTTTTTCTTCCCCACACATTAGTAAGATACCTGGAAACAAATGAATTATTGTTAGGATAAGATCTCAAAATGATTCTAAGCAGAAATTGCTCATATTATAACCTAACACAATAAATATTTACTACAGTTAAATACAAGCTGGTGTGGTGGTGCACCCCTGTAATGTCAACATTTGGTAGGCTGAGGCAGGAGGATTGTCACAGAAATTTGAGACCAGGCTGGGCTACATAGTGAGTTCAAGGCTAGCCTGGACTACACAGCAACTCTGTCTCAAAAAACAAAACAGAAAATGAAATGAAACAAAACAAAATAAAATAAAATAAAATAAAATAAAATATAGTTACTCACCAGAGAATCCCACTATAAAATAAAGAAAATATAAAATAAAATATAATAGATCCCCAAGTAACAAGATGGTTGATCCAAGTCCAAAAATGAGTTTCCAAAGCCATCTAAAAGAGAAAAATTTTAAGTCTTAGAAATATAAAGTAACAAAACTTTATCCTCTCAGACAAAGCTGAACAATAAAACATTAATTATAAAGAATTCAATGAAAAGGCACTAGTAGGAAACTGTAAGTTCACATTTATAGTATTTTTCTTCTATGAGAAAGTAGCATTGAAATTTCACAGGATGACTGTATTTTAGTTTCATGGCTTAAAACAAACAGCATTGTTTTGTATTATACAGAGAAGCAGAATTTCAGTGCTTTTTAAAAAACTGATGTTTTCCAAAATAATGAATTTAAAAGACTTTCCTGAGAAAAATTTAAATGAATTATTAAAATAGTAAACTGAAAGTATTCACTGTGGAAAAAGGGAAATACTTATCTATGGCTAAAGACATGAAGGAAATGAACTATTAATTACACACACATGAAGTATGCCCACATTTCTAAGTTTAATACCATACCTTTACTGTGACTGTAATAACCATCACTGTGAAGACCAAAGTGCCAAATGTCCAGTTTCCAAACATCTAAACAGAAAGAACAGACTATTACATTATGTGGTAACATCATGTTAAGTCAGATGCAAGGAAAAGTTATTTCATTTCTACTGAAAATCTTCTTTATTTTTTTGGCGGTATTGGGGATTGAACCTAGGAGCTTACATGTGCCAGGCAAGTACTCTGCCACTGAGTCACATGCCTGACCCTGAAAATCATTTTTGTTATTCAAGCCAGTTACACATGAAATCTGTGACTATATTAGTAAAGTTGGAAGAGTAAGAGAGAAGTATTGTGCTTATTATTATCATGCACAATATTTCTTTTTATTATCATGTACTATAACATTCCTTTCAATAGTATCTCCAGAATTGAAATCCAAAATGGGTTTACAGTTGTGTGGCACAGAGGGATCTTAGTTAGAATGCTACAGTCACGACTGAGTGCTTTCATTCCTGGCATACTATAAAATAGTAATGAAACCGTGCAACCGCAACTATTTTCTCAAACATTTCCAACCAGAAGTTACAGCAGATCACTTGGCACCGCATTTGTAAACAACACATGCAGAGTAGAAAAAAAGAACTGAAACTTAGTGGTTCTCTGAACAGATAAACTTTATACTCTTTTAAGTGCAAATCTTACATGTCCAAGTCTCCAAACATATTTTGTAAGGCGTTAAGTGTTGCCAATTAAACAGGGAAACCAAAGGTAATAAGCACTTCCGGTCCTCTGTAGTACACTGCTGTCTCCTCCTCCCCCCACATCCAGCTACGCCTGGAACGAGACCCCTCATCCTGCCCAGTCTCCAACATGAGCAGGCAATCAGGATGCAGTGAGACAGTGCACTACTTAGCATGCTTTCCTAATTTCACGTTTCAAAAACGTGGTCATAATGAAGCAGGAATTTATGAATTTATGACTTTCTGAGAATTGCTAGTGCAGTCAGAATACAGTAACACTCCTGAAGTAAGCAAACAAAACCATTAGCAAACAGATACTAAGTCCTCATTTCTCTTCTGAAAAATGAGGGTAATTAAATCCTTCCAAAAGGATTAAAGTGAGAATTAATGGGTGTAGGATACATAAACACCTGCACAAAAATAAGCACCAAATGAACACTATCTGTTACTGAAACACCCTGAGATGGCCAGCATGCAGGGACAATAATATATCTCTTTGTGTGAATAACAAAATTATCTATTAATGAGTTTCATTTTAAAATAACATTGTATTACCTTTTTATCCTCCCCCCTCCACAGGGTTTCGCTATGCAGTTCAGGCTGGCCTTAAACTCACTATGTAGCTCAACATGACCTTAAACTTGATGCAATCCCCTTGTCTCAGCCTCCCAAGAGCTGGGACTACAAGGGTACGCCAGCATGGCTAGCCACCTTCATGCTTTAATTTTCATTTGTATGAAACTTCACTATGGAAAAACTTGAAATTTTTTTATGCTTTCACATTTATTTATTTATTTAGTTAGGTACTGGAAACCGAACTCACGGCCTTGCACTTGCCAGGCAGGTGCTAAGCTGCTGAGCTACATCCCCAGCTGTTTTCACTTTTAATATATGAACTTTTATATAATTTAAGATGAATTTTACTTTTATTGTCCACGACAGAAAATTATCAAAAACCAAACCAAATCAAAACAATGACAAGCATTCTGTAAGAATATATATATTTACCTGGCCATTTCCAAGCAGAGATATATCTTTTCCCATCAGAAAATAGGATCCGAAAAAGAAAATAAAGGCATGACTAAAACCCAGGATAGTCCAATAAAGAAATGTTTTAATGCTTAAGAGACGATTCTTACTAATATCCCTATAAGTTAAAAACAAACAAAAAAGATTAAAAGGAACACATCAGAAATCATTTATTCTTTAGCTATTAAACAATTATTACTTGATTTAAAAAACAAGATGAAAGCTGGGGATTTAGCTTAGCCGCACAGGGCCTGCCTGGCAGGCATGAGGTTGTGAGTTCGATCCCTGGTACCAAAACAAAACAAAACAAAACAAAAAACAAGGTTTGAACTTAAGATGTTCTAAAAATATTAGAAGAATCAACCCACATTTATTAAGTTCTACTTCTACTGCCATATGCCTGTGATAATAGCTGCAGTCCAACTCCAATACACTTTCTTATTTGATAAAGAAATAGATAGGCACAATACTTCAGTTTAACTGTGAAAAGCTAACTTCTCAGTACTACACTGGTAAGGGTCAGCCATTCTGCCACCACGGTCTCTTTGCAGTGAGGTTATGTGAGTGGATTTAGCAGTGAGGCTCCTGAGTAACTTCATGTTCAACAGCGGCTAGTACAGAGAAGCAATCTGCACGGATCTTGGGGAAAGCCTGTCCTTGATAATCTAGGAAACTGAAGTATCCTGCATCTGGATAACTGGCTGGCTCTGTAAGTGGAGCTCCACAACTCTCCAGAGGACTGAAAGCTTGTCCTGACATGTTCCACATCTCTGTGTTACCTGGGGACCTGGGATTAATATCCTCAACTTGCTTTGCACTGAGTATTACACATACGTTTGGCAATAGCGGGACGTGAGTTTGTTTTTTAGATACTCTAGAGACTGTTAAATAGTGAGTAACTTCTTTTGTGTACATGAAGCAAACTATGATTGGTTTGCAACACTAAGTGTAAACCACACAACTGTCCAATGCATTTCTAGGAGCAAAGAGTTCATTCCCAAAACCAGCAGAAGTTGAGCATGATGGTATACGCCTATAACCCCAGCACTTGAGAGGCTGAAGTAGGAGGACTGCTGCTAACTTTGAGGCCAGTTTGAGGTACACAGTGAGTTCAAAGCCAGCCTGAACTATAATAGTCAGACTCTGTCTTAACAAACAAACAGAACTGGAAAAATAATTCAAAATTTCTTTTTGATATTAAAAACTTTAAGCCATATAATACTTTCCTTGGTAAAGTATTGGTCACCAAGATACTAGCTATCCATATACTAATTTTTCAGGTACTTGTTAAATTTTGTAACTACTGAATGTACTTACTATCAGAAACATGAGGTATGATAAAAAAAATATGGTAAAAGTTTAAATTTAAAAGACACACTGCCATCTTCAAAACACCCATTCATACTTTGAACATACTTATCTCATTATTTCTGCCACTTTTTTTTTTTTTTTTTTTTTTGAGACAAGGTTGTGCTGACCTTGTACTTAGTATGTAGCCAAGGTTGGCCTTGAACTTGTGGCAATCCTTCTGCCTCAGCCTCCCAAGTGCTGGTATTACAGGCATCTGCCACTTTCTGAAGCAGTTCTAAAAGTCCTCTTTCATGAGTGTCTTTAGGTGTGTTGGCTTGGCTATTTGACGTCCTGAATTGATTAGAAACATTGACATTTCACGGTATTTTGACTCTGGGGAAGAGCCTGAAGTCACCCGGTGCCAGACCTGGTGAACAAAGCGAATAAGGACACATTGGAATGTTTTTACGAGCCTGCATTCCACTGAATGGCACCCAGCAGAAACATTCACCATATTTTTAATAACATCTTCAAAACACACAAAAGAAGACTTCCAGATCTGCTTCAGAAAGATGTGATAAAAGTGTTCAGAGTAGAGCCAGGAGTTGTGGAACACATCTGTAATACACCAGCACTCAGCAGACTGAGGCAGGAGGACTGCTGTGAGTTTGAGTCCAGGCTGGCGTATAAACAAAGTTTAAAACCAGCCTGAACTAAGTAGTGAGAATGTTTCAAAAACAAGGTGTGTTCAAAGCAAGGGGGAGGATTTCTGAGGGAGCCTGATGGCAATGTGCCTTTCATTGTTTAAAAAAAACATATAAACATTCATTGTATTCTTCCATCACCCTTGGTATATGGGTATTTAATACTGAAAAATACTTACCGATAGAGAGTAGGCTTGTTCTGTAATACATGAGGGTCTACGTGCTGTTCCAAAAGACTATATATCAGAATAGGTAGGGAAGTAAAACAAATATTGTACAAAGTCAGGTACATGCTGTCATACAGTGTCTATAAAGAGAAATCGGTAGGAATTTTAGGATTCGAAATTAATACCTATCATACTTATGATGCATATAATTACAAAGAAGCATATTAAAAGTAAGCATAATATTATAGCTTTCAGTTTATACTAAAATCAACTTTAATAATCCCAACTTGGAGCCAGGTGTGGTGGTGTACGCCTTTAATCCCAGCACCAGGAGGCTGAGGTAGGTGGAGCATTGTGAGTTAGAGGCCGGCCTGAGCTACACAGTGCGACTCTGCCTCAAAAAACCAGGGCCGGGAGTCTGGCTCAATGGCTTAAGTGCCTGTCTGGCAGGCGCAAAGTTGTGAGTTTGATCCCCAGTACCACAAAAAAAAAAAAAAAAAAAATCCCAACCTGTTTTTTCAGATAAATTTATAATGTTCCAAGATTTAAGTACTTTATGGAAATTGGAATATTTTGTGATACCAGTTATTTCTTGAATTATAATGAATTAGATCTGTATTTTAAGACTCTCCACAATTTGGTCACTGTGATGCAGTGTTACACAATTCTCCTACATGGATTCTAGGCATTTTACTATTCCTTTGACATGATACACATACAGGTTTTTTGTTTATTTTAAGACAGGGTCTCATTATGTAGCCCAGGCTGGCCTCAAACTTGTATGTGGTGATCAACTTGCCTCAGTCTCACAAGTGCTAGGATTACATGTGTGTGCCACCACACCTGGCATGCTCTACATATAGGTTTGCCGCTATACTCTTTGCAAGGCACTAAGTAAGACTCTCTTCTTCCACAAAAATTCACTATCGCCTAAGTCCTTGATGTTAGCGTTTTCCTCTAAAAAGTGCTAGTGTAGATATTAACTCGTATTTTGCCTCTGCTTCATGTATTGTTTTTATTAATACTATATCCCAAATTATGCCATAAACTCCCTGAAAACCCAATCAAAGTTCATGGTCTTCCAGCATTCTTTATTTTACTCTGGTGAAGAAACTGCCTGTCTAGATACTTGGAAGGTACAGTTACAAGTCACGAACAGGAGAAAACAGTAATTAAGGACAGGAGCAACTCCTGATTAAACTCCTCATTAAGCTCTTTTTTTCAGTAAGTCAGATCCACGTTGTTGCTCAGTTTGAGGTATATAGCAGGAAGTGAAAAGGTGCTCAATTAGAAGTAGTAGGTCCAAGTCATGGTTTCGTCATTAACTCAGCTACGTGATTCTGGACAAGCTACTTCATTTCTGCAGATTTAAGTTTTTTTTTCCATTAAATAAAACAGTAGATCAGGAATGGCGATATGTGACATGTGTGCAACCAGAGACTGACTCTGCGCTCATTACAGTGACTGCTGACAAACGAGAGTATTTTCCTCTGAAATTAAAGGTTCAGAAACCTTTTCAATACAGCAATCCAGGTTTTCCTATCAATTATTTAAGACTAACTTCTGGGATAAAACCTGAGACAATCCCTGAATTAAATCACTAAGGTTCCTTCCAAATTTAAAAACAAGATGAGTCAAAAACAAAAAGGAAGTGAACCTCTAGATACTACAAATAAGTTGAAAAAGTTATCAACCTTCTCTCATATACTGTTGAGTTTTTAATATCAACCTTTTGTTTTGTTTTGTTTTTGGCTTTTTGAGATAGGGTTTCACTATGTAGTTTAGGTTGGCCTTGCACTCACTCTGTAGCCCAGGCTGGCCTCCAACTCACAGCAATCCTCCTGTCTCAGCCTCTGGAGTGCTGGGATTACCGGCATGTGCCACTATTGCTTGGCTTAACTTCAACTTTTAAAAAACCATCCAAAATTAAAATATATGTTACTATCTACATTCATCTCAAATTGAAAACTGAAATATTATAAATGTTACATTGATCAAAACTACTTGGAAAAGTTTTATCTACTTATCTGTAGGACTAGTAAAAATGAAAACAGTCCTTCTAAATATGTATCAAAACCTGAAGACATGTATCTTATTCTAAAAGAACAAAACACAAGCTTCTATTTACTTACTTGTTGAGAAAACAAACAGTAGAACTGATATAAAAACTGGGGTGTGATAAAGCACACATTCTGTAAAACAAGATTAAGTGAGAAATAATTAAAATATGAGTTCTAAAAGAAAAATTTTCTAAAAATAGTTATTAAATGTCTGGAAATAAAGTTCATATGGTAAGCAGTGGATCTTCCCATAAGGACTTGCTAAGTAGGAAAGTAGGACTCTCATTTTATTAACAATGTCTAAAAGCATCGTAAGAAGCAGTGCAGGTATTAAAACAAAAACACCCCTATGTCCCATCATTGCCAAGCAATACCACAATTTTGAAAATACAAGTTTCCAACTCTTATTCAAGACTTTTCATATATAGTATTCAATAAGTAAGATTAAACTTTAGGTCTATAATAGCTTCACAATACAAATGATCAAAATACCTTTTTTTGTTTGTTTCTGTTTTCTTGAGACAGGGTCTCATTATGTAGTCCTGCCTGGCCCTGAACTCACTATGCAGCTGAGGCTGGACTCAAATTCATGGTCCTCCTGCCTCAGCCTCCAGAGTGCTGGGATTACAGGAATGTACCACCACGTGGGCTTCAAAACATTTTTCTATCTCCATAAACTCAATATTACAAGGAAAAAGCTAGACAAAAAAGTTGGAAGAAACTGCCACATCATCCCATAGTTATATGCAATCTACTTGTGTAGTTTCAGAGTTTTATAACCATCAATTAAAGGAACATAGGCAACGTGGGACATCTTATATATTAAATGTCTTGGCAACAGGGGTTCTTAACGTGTTCCACAGCCTACTATGTTTTCCAAAGGGTCTACAGATACAACAGTATTTTAGCACTTTTAGTTCCTCTGTAATCGTATTTTATTTTATGCACATGAAAACCCTATGCTGAGAAGCTTACAGCATTTTATTAGTCTACTAATGGATCATCCATGGTGCAAAAAAGGTTAATAACTTCTGCTTGAAACCATCGCAATGCAGTTAAATTAGAACTTACTATTGGCTCAAGACAAAAAAAAAAGAATCACATTTATTGTGGTGTAATTTGCATAGAATAGAACACCAAATTTAAGTGAAATATAATTTATATACCACCACCATTGCCATAAAATAAGAGAACTTTTCCATCAGCCTTAAAAGTTCTCTTATATCCCTTCTCAGTCAGTTCCACCATCTGCGTCCCTGGCCCTAAATCCTTGGGTTGTGCTGTGTCAGTAATGACTAATCACACACGTATGTTGTTTTTACTTATTTACAGAAACTATGTTTAGCAATAACTATATGGTAATACCATTCCCTAAATTGAAACTTCAAATTATGGCAATAGTGATTAATTCTAAAAGATATTAAACTTACCTTATAAAAAAAATACTGTACAAGGGTAGCTATTCTGATATAATAAAAATGACCGTGAACAAAAAGGAGTTTGGAGAGGAATTTAAATCTAGCTATTGCATAGTCACTGTTTCTTGCAGCCTGCCTTCCTTCTTTACCCATGATTCCTGTAACAAAGAAGAGAAAAGGTATACTTGCTGATAATAAATAAGTGTAATTTTTATTGTATCTCTGTAAATATCTTACGTATAGTAGCTGAACCTGGGCTAAGGAATGCTAAATCTATTACAATGGTGGCGAACCTTCTAGAGCTTTCAATAACAAACAGCCTGCTGTGGTACCCGTATCATAGGCTCACCATACTGTCTTACTGTATACTAGCTAGCAGCTATCCAAAAGGTTGTTTTATTTAAACAAATAATTAATATAAAGCTACAATATGTACCAGACATGCAAAACCTACAGAGTCCACCAAAAAAATATACACACTTCAGAAAAGAAAAATAGTATGATCTTTTTTCAACAGATGTTTTACTCATATGGGGGGTCCTAGAGGACGTCATACATCACAGAAAGCCCACTACACTGCTGGCTGCTTGAGAAGAAATCGAAAATGCGTATGCAGCAATCTCAACGACCAAGGTTAACCAAGCAGCAATTCGCTGTACTAATAAATGTCTGGAAGGTTGTTTTTTTTGAGACAGGGTTTCGCTATGCAGTTAAGGCCAGCCTTGAACTCACTTTGTACCCCTGGCCTTGAACTCACAGCGATCCATCTGCCTCAGACTTCTGAGTGCTGGGATTATAGCCATGTGTCACTGTGCCTGGCTAAATGTCTGGAAGCTAATGGTCACCGCTTTTGAGCACTTTTTGTAATTGTAGAGGCCAAAGATAACTTGTATTAGTTTCATGATGTTTCAATAAATTTAGTATTAAGATATTTATACAAGTTTTTCTTTTCCTGAGCTTTGTATACATTTTTTCGTGGATTTAGTATTTTCACAGAATGAGAACAAAATAAAAATACAATTAATATAAGAAAGTATTGGGCAATAAAATTCTGATAGAAAGATTTCTGTAAAACACTTTAACTTCACTAGTTCCAATAAATGTAAAATATATTCAAATTAAATAATCTGAACTGACCCAAATATAAGTAAATTTAACAGTCTAAAAATTGTCATGCAAAAAAGGCACATGCAAAAACAAACAACCCCCCCACCTGTCATGCATAATCTAAGTGTGCTTTTAAAAATATATGATTATATATATAAAATTATATATAATATAGAAATAAATATAAACTGAAAACAGTGAACCATTTTAGCTGGAAAATATGGTTTTTAATGTTACAATCATCCTTTAGATTTCAAAAGGGCAAAAGAGTAATTGCCAAGTTTAAAAGTAACTTAGAGAAACCTACTGTTTTTAGTCTGTATGTTCTTAGCATTTGTATTTTACATATGGGTATGCGTACTGGGTATATGTGAAATGCATACAAAGTGAGATTTGTTTGTAACTTGTACTTGTTACTTACTAGATACTGTTTATAATATATATATATATGTCTTTATCAGTATGTTCAGTTATTTTCTTAGAAGAAAACACATAACTGGGCATATAATTGCAAGGTCATTAGGCACACAGTTAAGATTTGTTATGCATGTACTAATTTACTCTCCTACTGATGTGGCGTGAGATCATTTGTTAATCTGTATCTTTGCCAACTGGAGATTATCAAGCTTTGTAATTGTTGCCAGTCTGCCAGATAATTTTAACTCACACTCTTCTGATTGCTAAGAGACCGAACACTTTTTCCATAAACTTAGCATTTATTTTGGATTTTTCATTTTGTAACAACTAATGGTACACATCCCTCTGCCTACTTCTCCTGGAGTGTTAATTTAATTTTTCAAGACTTCAAAAATTAGGGATATTAACCCTAATTAGACCTTACTATGTATCTTCCAAATATTTTTTAATACTTCATTTTCAAAATACATTTTAGGGGACTTTTTACCTCTGCCACATACACTGATCTAGTCTTCCTTATTTTGGTATTATGTTTAAAAGTTCTTTCCGCAACTCAAATAACAGGATTATCATTAAACCTTCTTAAATTACCTTTTATAATCTTTTAAAATGATTCACATCCTTAATTCATCTAAAATTCATTTTGTTATAAGTAACAGAAAGGATCTCGACTTCTCTTTTTCCAAATAACTAACTAGAGTTAGGGATATTTTTAACTGAGCAATGTGTTCTTATTTGAAACATCTCTAAATGTATTATTTTGATTTAATGTATGGTACAGAAAGTTATCAAACTGTTGTGGTCATTCAAGGGAAAAATACAGTACATGAACTAGAAAGAAAAAAACCCTAAGTTTTCATAGCCTGGGCAATTTAGACCTGGTCTCAAGAGGGGTAAAATAAATAAATAAATAAAAAGACTGTGGATGGAGCTCAGTGCAAAGGTCCTGGGGTTAGTCCCCAGTGATGCACACAAATGGAAAAGGAAATAATTAATTTTCAGATCAGTAGTTCATTATTCCAAAGAGAAAGAGTTGATCTGAGAGAAAGATTGGAAATATCAGGTCTTATAACTACTTATCATAGGTGATTATAATGAGCATTTCAGAACAGGTACTAGCCTAACTCTCCAGTTTTATTCTTCAGGAGGAAACTCATATTTATACTTTTCTCTTTTGCTCTGCCTTTGTACAATAAAGTGATAGAAGAAAGCAGTTCAGAATGTTAAAATAGGAAATGATTAATAAACTTATCATCACTAATATAATAACAAAGTACTCTGGATTTAATAAAAATCTTAGGCAAAAGTAGGTAAGAAATTAGAATAAAGCTTACTAAAATCAGAAAATTATCTGAGATTTTATTACTATTTTATATAATTTCTCTCAAACTGCTCAAGATACACTGTAGAAACTTTAGTTTCACAGATCAGTAGTAATTTAAAATAAAAAATGAGGGAAACTATATAAATCATAAAGTTAATTTAAAGACTATAAAATAAGGTGTAAAAGTACTTTACAAGGTACAAAATGGCATGTAAAAGCAGCAACTTTTCTTATCAAAGAAAACTGACAAATGTAAAATTCATTACTGTGGTGTTTATTTCCTTTAAAATGTGGAAGTAAACATCCTAAATAGTGGGGTTAACTGTAATAGATTTCTAATGAGGATGCACTGTGATATATTACCATCTAGCATTTAGTTGTTGCTCACATAATTGACATTGTACTTTAAAAAAGAAAAAATTGAAACTGCCAAATAATTATATCAACTTTAAAATTCAGGGAAAGATCACTCACCTATGCCAACATGTGCTTCTTGGATCATGCTTACATCATTAGCACCGTCACCAACAGCCAATGTTATGGGTTTCTCTGGTGATATTTTTATCAGTCTAATTACCTGAACGACATACAATAAAGCAGTTCTTTATGATAAAAATTCAATTTTCTGAAATTTGTATAATGTCATTTGTCTGAAGTAACTACAGAATGAACAGTGAAGAAAAAATACTTGTATTATATAGTAATACGCAGTGGGGTTCATTTTTTTGGAGATGTCTTCATTAAGATTTTAGGAATGTCTTTCAGAAATACAACAAAACAATTATGTTTGAATTTTATGATAAAGAAAAACATTAAATACATTTCATTTTAAAAAATAATCGTGGAAAAAACCGCACTTAATTGAACTCTTTCATGTAAAACTTTGTTTTCTCAAGAAATTGTTTTTATTTGATATAGAGGAAAGCCAGTTGTTTTCTCTTATAATAAACACAATCTGAAGTTTTAAAAAAGCGACCAATATGAAATCAAAACGGATTACTGTGGAATGCTTGAATGTGCCTTTTTTTTTTTTTTTTTTGGGCACTGGGGATCAAACTTACAATCTCGTGCCTGCCAGACATGCACTTAAGCCACTTAGTCAAACTCCCAGTCCCAGTTTTTTGAGGCAGGGTTGCACTATGTAGCTCAGGCTGGCCTTGTGCTCGAGTTGTAGCCCAAGCTGGCCTTGAACTCACAATGCTCCTCCTACCTCAGGCTGCCGAGTGCTGGGATTAAAGGCATGCGCCACCACACCTGGCTGAATGTGCTTTCATTAAGTATGTAGTTTTGTTTGGCCTGTAGTTTTAGTCTCCACAGACTGGGATGCAGTAATTATAATAAAGGCACTGTAACAAAATTCCATGACACCAAAGAAAAACTGGATGCTGCCTTCATTGGATGTATATGTGAAACAATCCATAGTATTTAGATGTTCATTGCAAAGAATATTTGTAAATGATATATTCTAAGACCTCAAGTTCCAAATGTGAAATTATAAAATAATAATTTATGTATATATGCTTTCATTTAGGCAGTTGAAATTTAAATATTTTTTATATTTCTTATAACTTCACAAGTTAACTGACTTTCAATTACAACAAAAGTCCTAATTATCACTTGATAGCCACTTTTAATGAAGAATTATTACTTCACAAGAATGTAAGAATAAGCAGTGATCAAGATTCAGCTGAGTTCACGTTTCCTAGGGTCCTTAGGTTGTTAAGTAACTAATTTGGGTAATCATAAGTTACCACAGTGCAAATTGGTGTTTCAGCAAGACCACAACTGTGAAATAATGCAGACTTTCTAGGTCATTGTGAGTATCTGAAACTTCAATATTTACTCTGAGAATTCTCAAAGTCTCACGTACATGGCTAAAATTCATAGTACAGGAAGTCATAGGTTCCTAGAGTAAGAGTCATATATTACATTTAACCAAATAAAACTATGGAAGGCATTAATCCTAGAGAACACTTTTAGATCTGAATATCTTTATCGAACTTCTGATATCATGTACATACTTTTGCTTTCTGCAATGGTGCCATACGACAGCATAATACAGCCGAACAATTTCTGCAAACTTCCATAAATAGCTTTTCATGCTCCCTGAGTGCAAGAGATAGGCTGGTCCCATCCACTACCAGCCCATGCTGAATCACATGATCCTCTTTAATTCTGAAAGAAAACAATTATATTATCTGTAAGACACTTGGAAGCCATATTATTTATACTCTGAACAAAAGACTGTTACTGAAAGATAGTTTGACCACAAGTTTTACTATTTATTACAAAATAATACACCAGGAAACACTCAGTTGTATTACCTGAAGATTTAGAAAAAGTAAGGGGTACTGATATGATGAATAAAACAAATGATATTCAATCTTACAATGAAGTGATACACAGTAACTGTATTTTCTAATATGTACACTGTAACACAATCAGAGAATATTCTTCCAAACCAAATTGTATGAAATTCTTAAGAAAACAAAAACATTTACTAGGTATGCCTTTGAAAAAAATCATAATTTCAACTGAAATCAAGAATGTTCAGGAAAATTCAAGAGCTTGATTCAAAATAACCATAGGAGGAAGGAAAGGAACGAAGGGATCAGGACAGTATCTCCGGACAGGTGGCCTGGTAATGGACTGCAGCCGTGCCTGCCAGCCCCACGTTGGCCTGAGTAAGACCCTAGCTCACTGGAGGCACCTGCTAAACAAGTGCTACTCGAAGCATGGTCTGCTTACTGGCAGCTGGGCAAAGTCTCTGCTGCCAGGAAGAGATAAGGTGCATAGACCAGTATGTAAATTAACCATGTCGCTAAGCACTAAAATGTGCACTAAAATGTGTCCCTTCAACCCTCCAACACTCCTTTGATAGTTATGAGTTTTCTGAAGAAGAAAGTAATGTGTCTATCTCCTTCTGGTGCAAGCTCCTTCATGCTGCTGAAAGCCAGAGTGCAAGGTAGCCCTGAGGTACATATACCACCAAGAAAGCACGAACTGTACAAAACTACACACTACTGTGGGAAAGTATCCATGTGTGCCCCTCTTCCCTTTTTGAGGTAAGCTGGCTTTGAATTCACTATGTAGCCCAGGTTGGCCTCAAACTTTTGGCGATCCTCCTGTCTCAGCCTCCTGAATATGGGGATTATAAGACATTAAAAACTACACTTAAACTGGGTGCTGCAGTGCACACTTGCAATCTCAGAACTTTGGAAGACTGAGGCAGGATGATTACAAGCTCAAAACCTGCCCGGACAACTCTGCAAGACCTTGTATCAAAATTAAAAAAAGGGCCTGGGGATGTAGCACACTGATAGAGCACCCTTGGATTCAATTCCCAGTGCCACAACAAAACAAATCCCTCAATATTAATTATCTTTAGATATTTGTGTTGTTATTAATCACTGTATCTTCCAATTATTTTTATAATCAGGAAAGATATTTTAGAAGTATAAAGTAAATGATTTTAAGCAATTAATTTCTATGTTTTAGGGATTTTTCCTGACATCATGATACTTGATATATTTAAGCAGCCAAGATGGTACTGACATTACTCCTAAACTGTATCTTAAACAGCAAAGACCTTTTCAGCAGTATAGTCTTTTAAAAATATCTCTTTTAAAAGATTTTCTATGATGAAATTTAGACTTAAGTACCACATTAACACCTATGCAACAAATACAAATAAAGCACTGAATATCTATGAACAGTTGTAGCCTTACCTTTTGGGGCTTGTTTTTCTGGATTAGTATCACAAGACTGTAAATGACTACTACTTGTAACAGACCTGGTGTGCATGCATACAACTAGGCCTGATAGTCACATTAAGGCACGTCTTAGTTTATTATGAAAAGTTAAGACTATGTTAAAGGTACCAAATAAATCTGATCTCGCTGTAAATAGATTTACAAAAAAGAACTAAAGTATAAACTTTATGAAATAATGTTGAACAGTAAAATGCAGATTAGTTTCCCAGTTTGCTTGTCTGACCAGATCAGGGCTCAGCAAATGTTTTCTGTAAAGGTCCAGACAGCAAATATTTCAGATTTAGGATTTGTGGGCCAAGAGGCAAAACTGAAGATGTTATACAGGTACTTACACAATGAAAAAAGAAATTTCAACAAAAATTTTATTGACTAAGTTAAAAATACAGTAATAATTGAGTACATTTAAAAAAGTAACAGAAGACTATAATGGTAAGGATTGGTATCCTTTTGGGGGAGACTATTTCCCTAAGTTGGGGTTCAAAGTTAATGTTTCCTACCACCAAAATCATCTCAGAGGTGGGACTGTAGCTCAGTGGGGTATGCGGAAAGCCCTGGTTTCAATCTCAGTACCACAAAGAAAAAACAAATTAGTTGTAAAGGTTTATCTGTTCATGCTAACTACCAAACTCCAGTGAGTCTTACACTTTGGTATCTAACTGAAGAATAAAGTAACTTCCATTCAACTGTGCTTTAACATTGTGGTATTAAAATTTATTTTGCTTCTCCTGTTTTGTCATGAAGGCTATATAGTGACAATATGAAACAGTAAAACGTTGAAGAGAAAAGCCAGATAGCTCTCCCTGTGAGTCAGCAGAAGCCATGCTGGGTCTAGGAGGACCACACCAAGAAGCCAGTTCACCCTTCCAGTAAGCCGTGCAAACCACGTGAGGCCCAGGAAGAGAGAAGCCAGTTTGCCCTCCCTCTGAGCCGACCTGCATGTGGGCCGAGAATCAAGAACTACTCCCCTACCTTGTAAAGCAACTGGCTGGTCTGGAGGACAGGCTGAGTTGATAGCAACTGAGGTACAAAAACAATTAAAGACTTGTACTGTTTCACTGACTTTGCAAGGTTAAGGTCGGTAGTCTGAGCATCTACTAGGAGGATAATAGTATGCAATATAGCAAATATGAGGGATTTCCTTCTGTTTTGCTTTTGAAATCCAATATTGATCCACTGTTTTGTTTTGACTCATTGTTCTGTTTTATTCAATGTTCTGTTTTGATTAGTTTTATTCTGTTTTGTTTGATTTGATTTTACTATATCTGACAGAATGGACAACTATTGTGAAGATAGCAAGATATATTATGGTAGCCATTGTTGATTTCCTGTTATCCTGCTTCAAAGTTCTGTACCATCTCACTGCCTTGTTTTGATTGGCTTTACTCTGTGTTGTTTTATTGGGTTTTATTCTATTCCATGATGATATGGTGCCATGCGTAGCAATCAGAACACTGCCGAGTGGTAACTGTGTCACTGGGGTCTGGAGTGTGCCAGGCAGTGGTGTGCGTGATGAAGCAGGCCTCTGGCAATGAGGCAACTCTGACACAGCAGTGGGAAAGCAGTCACTGACAGGAGGGAAATGAATTTATGTGGTTGTGTCTAATCTGACTTTATTGATAGGTACTGAAGTATGAATTTCATATAATTTTCAAATCATGAAATACTCTTCTTTGGGTTATTTTTTATGCATCGAAAATAAAGAAGCTACTTTTAGCTTATGCGCTGTAAAGAATGACCCATGGGCTACTGTTTGCTGCCCCCAGAACTACATGACCCTGATACTAATCTTCTTACCTTCTGGCAAGCTGCCTCAACTGTTCAGCACATTCGCTGTCTGACTTCTGGTTAATAAGTTCAAGGATGTTCATAGTTCTATGGAAATGTCCACATGATAAACTCACACTAATAGCGGTTTCATGTTTATCTCCAGTAAGTACCCATACTTTGATACCAGCCATTCTCAATGCTTCAATGGTTTCTCGAACTTTATCTTGTAGCCTAAAAATCAAAGAAAAAAATTGGTTGAAAAAACAAACTACTTTTCTGACTGCCTGTTACCTTACAAACCATACAGCATATGTACACACAAGTGAGGACCTGACCTAGGAATGTTATTTTATAACAATACAATTGGAATTTTCTCCCATTTGAAAGAAACAATAAACTGACTAGTAATCATCTCAACCACATGAAACCAACCAGTTAAAATCTACAACTTCACATTTTAAGTGTATCTGCAAAGCTGATTTTCATGAGCCCAAACTATGTAGTCTTCATAAACTTCTATTTTATTTCAAAGTCTTATTATTATTTTGGTGGTGCTAGGGATTGAACTAAAGGCCACATGCATGCTATATGCAATCACTTTGGCACTGAGCTACGTCCTCACTCTTATGAATTCTTAAATTTCTTTTGCTACTGGGAATCAAACTCACAACCTTGCACTTGCCAAGCAGGCACTGTGCCATATCCTCGGCCCTGAATTCTTAAATTTTAAGTCAAAGGAAATTTCTCTCTCCCTCTCAATAAGAAAGTCTCTCAAATCACTCTTTTTTGTTTGTTTGCTTTTTGGAGACAGGGTCTTGCTATGTAGTTCAGGTTGGCCTCGAACATGTAGTGATCCTCCTGCCTCAGCCTCCCAAATGCCAGGGTTACAGATGTGTGCACCACCATGCTCGGCTTCAAATCACTCTTAGTAGTTAAAAAAATTAGACTGTGGAAAGTAGAAGATAATACCCGAACTACAAATATATAATAACAGAAGTACAATAATAGAACCTACAAAACATAGAGATTTGAAGAAGAAAAATTTTGATAGTTGCATGTCCAGAAAGGTCTTTTTGAAGGGGAGCTAATATTCAAGCTATATTTATAACTAGGTATTTCTGGATGGATAGACAAGGGAAGGATCATGCGGGCAGAAGGCAGACATTTGCCACGGAAAAGACACACAAACAGAATAGTTTCCACCGTTGCTGGTGTGCAGTGTGTGTTACTGAAGCACAGTGCACAGAAGCGGCAGTGGGAGGTGAGGCTGGAGGAGTTAGTGGGCTCAGTGTCGCTGTATGCACCGGGCTGAGGTGTGTGCTCAATATGTAAGACCACAGGGAGAACTAGTTAACTGCTTTGCTTTCACCTATTTCAGGTATCTGGCTACAACAAAATAGTATATATTAGTTATCTTGATTTTAAATATATTAACTTAAAAGCCGGGCATGGTGGCCCACTGTTGTAATCCCAGCACTTGGGAGGCTGAGGCAGGAGAATCATTTGCAAGTTTGAGACCAGCCTGGGCTACAAAGTGAGTTCAAGGCCAGCCTGAACTGAATAGTGAGACCCTGCCTCAAAAAAACCAAATAAACAGAAAACTTATTATGGGATGTTAACAACCAGAATTTGTTTACTGTATCAGACTACTTGGTTAAAAATATGAGAAAAATCATCCTGATGATTTATCTGACACTTACCTGTCTTCTACTGCCGTAGCCCCCAGTAGAATCAGGTCCCTCTCTATGAAGTGGAAGACCTCAGCCAATTTCTCTTCCCGCTGCTGCAAGGCAGTCCTGGCTTCAAAAAGGCGCCTGTCTATTTCTTCATACTCTTTAGGTGTAAACTGCCTGTAAGCTACACACAGAGTTCTTAACCCTTTCTAAAACAAACCAACAAACAAAGACACAAATTAAACGCAACTAATGAAAACTGAGAGGTTACTGAAATAAACTGAGGCCCCTGGATTCAATTCCCAGTCCTGCAAAAACAAAACAAAAATGAACACTGCTAAACTGTGAACCCATTACCAAAAAATTCAATTATAAACTATTTAAAAATTACTATCACCCTAGAGATCTGAGTTATGGATCACACGGTATCAACAGCTCTTTCAGTTTCTGATCATTTCTTAAAAAGTTGTTCAAAATGATTAAGGCTATTGAACTGCATAGTATAAGGACCTAGAAAGGACCATAAAAACAATCTTATTTGTGCTTTTAAAACTGTTACGTGGAAAGTTAGAAAGTTCTATATTTGAACCTCAAAACTATCCAGAAAGATACAGCACCAGGTTCTAGTCATCTGTTTTACTGTACAAATTTATTTTACCTAAGTTGAAAGATCTATTTTTTTTAAGCAAAGGAGACCATAATTTCCTATGAGTTCACTGTATGACAAAATTTGTCATTCAAATGAAGAAGTCTATGAAATAGTATTGAACAGACTATATTTTCTAGATCCATCAAATCTTTTTGGGGGATAATACTTGGGATAGAGCCCAGAGGCACTCTATTACGGGGCTACATTCCTGGCCCTTTTTATATTTTATTTTGAAACAAGGTCTCACTAAGTGGCCCAGGCTGGCCTCAAACTTGCCATTCTTCTGCCTCAGCCTTCTAAGTATCTAGAGCAGGGCCAGTGGTGGTGGCACATGCCTTTAAGCCTAGCACTTAGGAGGCTAAGGCAGGTGGATCACTAAGAGTTTGAGGCCAGCGTGGGCTACAAATTGAGTTCAACGCCAGGCTGCAGCTTACAGCAAGACCCTGTCTCAAAAGGACCAAAAAAGAAAAAAAGCTCTAGAATTATAGGCATGTGCTGAAGCGCCTGACTCCTTGATTATCTTCACCTGTGAATTGGAATTCATTCAAAATTTAGAAATATATATTGGATTATATGATTCCAGTGGCCTGAAATTTTTCTTAATTTCTGAAAGTTAGTGTCTAAATCTAAAGGCTTAGATATTCCTTTATTTGTTATTTTCCTCAGAAAAACTCATAATAATGTTCTAACATGAAGGGAAGATTTAAAAATATGAATGTCAATATTGAGCAGATTTGAAAATTAGTATTGGCATTTTCATCACGCCCAAAGGGAATCCTACACCCATGAACACTCTCTTTTCTTCTCTTTCTCCAGTCCCTGGCAACCACCAAGGCATCGATTTCTTTTCTATGAATCTGCCTATTCTGGATGTTTCACACAAATGTGATATGTAGCCTTTTGTGACAGGTTTCTTTCAGCAGTCTTTTCAAGGTTTCTATCACTAAACCATATCACCAGTCCTGTGTTTTGTTTTGTTTTTTTAAAGAAGGGTCTTTGCAGGGCACTGTGGCACATGTCTATATCCAGCCACAAAAGGTCGAGACAGAGGGGCAGGGATTTAGTTCAGCAGCATAAGCGCCTTCCTGGCAAGTGTGAGGTTGTGAGTTCAATTCCTGTAACCAAACAAACAAACAAACAAAAAAAAAAAAGAGGCTGAGGCTATAGGTGTATATGCCACTCCACCTGGCTAAATCCTTTTATTTATTTATTTTTTTGCAGTGCTATGTAGATCAAACCCAGGCCACTGAACCTGCTAAGCAAGTGCTCTATATCCCAATCCCCAAACCCTCTTTTGAAATTGTAGTTTGAAGGCAGGAGTGAGGCTGCACAACTGCTATCACAACATTCTGACAGGCCAAGGCAGGAGGATTCTAAGTTCTAGCCCAGCTCAGGCAACTGAGTGACTTAGTGAGACCATGTCTCAAAATAAAAAATGAAAAGAAGTGGGGGCACTAGGAAGGCAATTCAGTGCAAAGGCTCTGGAATAAATTCCCAGCACCAAAACAAATGAACAAACAAACAAAGGTGGTCCTTGAAACCAAAAATATCCTACGACAGATCTGATGAGAAAACGTATTTTATCAGAAAAAACAGTTTTTATAGCATTGCAGAACTTCCGTAATTTGTGACAATTAAAAAAAATGAATCCTCAAAATTTTCATGAATACATCTTTTAGAGTTTTTCCTTCTTTTTTCCTCCTGTAGTAATAGGGCACTGAACTGAGGTCCTTCACACTGAGGTACATTTCCCAGCCCTTTATTTTTTCATCTTGATACAGGGTCTTGCTAAATTGCTAAGTTGTCCACGCTGGGCTTAAACTTGTGGCTCTCCTGCCTCTGCCTCCCAGAGTGCTAGCATTATAGGTGTTTGCCAACACACCTGGCTTACAATTTTTACATCACAGTAATTTGTACTCACCAAAGCGAATTCATCTACATGAATTCTGGTTTTCTCTATTTCCCCACCTATGCATTTAGGTAGAATTGATGATTCTGCTCCTTTAGCAAATAAGAGCTTCTCACCTGAAAAGAAAAAAATTAAGTTATCAAGTTCTTACTAGGTAAATAAAAACTCGTGAAAGTTGAGACTGGTTACCTGAACATGCTTGAACAATTACACTCATTCGCCTACGATCTGAATCAAATTCCAGAACATGAAGAAGTCTGTACCTAAAGAATATAAGAAACACAAAAATCTTACTCTTTAGCATAATAAATAATTATTTGGAAAGAATCACTATAAAAAATAAACACTAACTTAAAATAAGAAATCAAGCAGGACATGGTGTCACATGCCTGTAATCCCAGCACTCAGGAGGCTGAGGCAGGAGGATCATTTTGAGTTCGAGACCAGCCTAGGCAACAAAGTGAGTTCAAGGTCAGCCTGAACTGCATAATGAGACCCTGTCTCAAAAAATAGGGCCGGGGATTTAGCTCAGTGGCATAAGCACCTTTCTGGCAGGCACGAGGTTGTGAGTTCAATCTCTGGTACCAAAAAGCAAACAAACAAAAAAGAAATCAATTATATCTTCATGTCATGGTTTATGAGTCATTAACAATAATACTGAAAACAGAAAGAGTAACAACACTGGACAGAAAAAGGAGCTGACATTGAATCTGCTCCAAATGCAATGCACTTTACATAGCTTGTATCATCTAATCCCCGGCATAAATCAAGGAAGCAGGCTTATTTATACAGATGACTATTAACATCAGAAACACTAAGCAATCTGCTGAAGTTAAATAAGCTTGTGAGCAGCTAAGCAACAACTGGAATCCAGCTGTTCTATTCCACATTTTTCTCACTAAAAGAAGGTGACCAACTCTTTACCCTCTTTTCTGCCCTAAAATCCCCAATGACAAACACACACACCCCCACATCAGAGAGGTTCATCATAGCAGGGATTCTGAACATGGGTGCGTGTGTGTGTGTGTGTGTGAGATCAAGGGACAGATGCCTGTCTTGAGAACTGATAAAGTGTTTGTGTGGATGGGTGAGGCGTGGCTTGGACATCTTCCAGGTGAGTCTTATACAATGATACACATATGGAATACTTCACATATCTCAAGGAAAAATAGTGAGTTAAGTGAGTTTTTACATTGATGAAATGTGCCAGATGAGCTTCCCCAGGAAAGCAGCCACAGGTCTTGGGACACATCTCAGTAGTAGAGAGATTGCCTCTCATGGACCATGCCCTAGGTTCCACCCCTAGTACACAAACCAAAACCAAAACCAAAACCCAAGAAGGTAACCAAAGAATGGGCCCCATTAGGTATGAAAAAGTACAGTTTGGAAAGGCACAGCTGGAGCTGAGATATGTACATAAGGGACAAAAATCACACAGTATAATAGACGAACTACTTTATTAAGAGTAGAAATATTAGAAATAGACTTAATGTTTGAAACCTAAAATTACAGGAAATATAAGGAAAAGCTGAGCAAGGTGTAGATCAGTGATAGAACACTTGCCTAGCATGGGTGAGGTTCTGGGCTTGAATCTCGGCATGGCAAAAATGAAAAAATAAAATTATAAAGAGCATTTTTTTTATTCAGTGAGGAAAAACCTATGAAACTCAATTCCAAGAAAGTCTAACCTTTAAGTAAATTCATGAACTAGTAAACTAAAATACTAATGAAAGATTCAGAGCAGAACATTGCTATAACTGTGATGAAATAAATGTAATACTGGCTGGGTGTGGTGGTGCATGGCTTTAATCCCAGTACTTGGGAGGCTGACGCAGGAGGATTGTTGTGAGTTTGAGACCAGCCTGGGCTACAAAGTGAGCTCAAGATCGGCCTGAACTACATAGAGAGACCCTGTCTCAAAAAATAGGGTCAGGGATTTAGCTCCGAGGCCTAAGCCTGCCTGGCAGGTGCGAGGTTGAGTTCAATCCCTGGTACCAAAACAGAAAATAGTAATACTGACATCACTCTAGAGCAGAAGTTAGCAAACTCCTGTAAAGAGCTAGTATTTTGGAGCTTACAGATCATATACAATCTCTGCTGCATATTCTTTCTTTTTTTAAAAATGTTTTAAAAATAAAACACAGTTTATGGCCTGTATAAAAACAGATTGGGGCCGGGTGTGGTGGCGCATGCCTTTAAGCCCAGCACTTGGGAGGCTGAGGTAGAAGCGTTGTGAGTTTGAGGCCGGCTTGGGCTACAACGCGAGGGCAAGGCCAGCCTGAGCTACATAGTGCGACCCTGCCTCAAAAAACTAGGGCCCGGAGATTGGCTCAGTGGCTTAAGCGCCTGTCTGGCAGGTGTGAGGCTGTGAGAGTGATCCACGGTGCTGCAAAAAAAAAAAAATTTAGCTACTTGTACATGAAAAAAACACCACAAATAAAGATGGAAAAAAAAAAAAGAGGGGGAAAAGAAATTGTGGTGACCCTGTCTCAAAAAAAAGTAGGGCCAGGAGTTTGGCCCAGTGGCTTCAGTGCCTGCCTGGCAGACACGAGGTTGTCAGTTCGATCACTGGTGCACAAAAAAAACAAAAAACAGAAAACAAAAAAAACAGATTGAGTAGGAAAAAAATCCAGATTTGAGGCAGATTTTTCTGTGGGCAACAGTTTACTGATCTTTACTCTGTACTCTATAGCTAATAAGGAGAATATTACAATATATGAAAAAGATTACCGTTCCAGTTTTCCAAGTATTTTAATTTCCATAATTTCTTCAGAATTGCCCATAAATACAATGCCAATTCTAGGGATTAAAAGAACAAGAAATACAAGATTTTAAGGGATGACATTTATTATTCTTAGACAGATTTCACAATAAGCAAATTTTTAGAAATCTTTTAAAACTTAAAATGAATTTATACTTAAAAATTCTATAGGATGATTCTTTACTATTCTATTGTTTGCTTAAAAAGTGTTTTCTGTGAAACTACCTTGCAGCAGCTTCCACTAGAGCCTTCTCATCTGGGGAAGACGCATAGTACTCCATCTGGGAGGACTCCAGGCTGGACTGCCAGGGACCATCACCGATGCTGTCACTTTGAACACTGCTGATCTGCACAGTGTGGCAGAGACTGACTGCTTTGAAGAAGAGATCATGTCCTTTAATCTGCAGAGACATAATATTCAAGATACAAGCACCAATCCCAAATATCACTTAAAAAACCAGAGTGCCGTTTTAATTTTTTTTTTTTTTTTTTTTTTAACCAGTGATTAAATGTAGGGCCTCATCCATGCTAGGCAAGTGCTCTGTCACTGAGCTACATCCCCATCCTTCCATTTTGAGACAGGGTCCTGCTAAGTTTGTCAGGCTGGCTTCAAATGTGTGATCCTCCTGCCCCAGTCTCTTGGGTAGCTCGGATTATAGGCAGGGTTCCTGTGCCTGGCTCACAGACAGAACTGTAACTACTAGAATAAGAGTGTCACAACCTGGATCACCTGAATAAAAGCTGGCTGCTTCTGACTTCAAAACATGAAATGTCACACTGGCTTTGAACCCTTCAACATACGTACATCTTTCTGGGAGGCGTAGCCAAACTGCAAGTACAGAAGGACCTCCACTCCTCTGATGCAAAAAGTGAGGTCTCAAAACAGTGTTAAATAACTTTAAGCTCTATTTCTCATTAAAGTCTTATACTTCAAGGCAGTAAAATGCTTTAAGTTGGTTCTATTTAAATACTTGGAGAGCTAGGGAAGGCACACTGGAAGTGATGAGTAAAACTGGGCTGTAACTACAAATTCTTATGGTTTTATTTTGTAGTATTGTGTCAGACACATACATTTCAAATACATACATTCCTTGTTCTACTTGACTTTCTGCTACCAGTCATAATTACTTAAGAGAACTGATTCCTATAAAATCCTTATTTATTCATTTAAAAACCACTTACTAGTTCAGTTTCATTTTCAGGACTAGTTCTAAAAGAGGAACTGCTTGTAAGATGGGCTAAGTTGCTAAGGTGGGATAAACCACTAAGGTAAGATAAGCCTCCTTCTGAAGAGTCAGGTGTTGGTCCTTCAGGTACAAGTCTCCCATTGATTTCTTGGTATTTTATGCCATTAATTGAACATTCTCGAAAGTGCATCTCATTTTCTGTTAAGGTTCCAGTTTTATCTGTAAACACATAGTCCACCTAGAGAGACAGAAAACAAAATAAAATAAACTTCTGTGTTCATATTTCTACGCTGAAAAACATGTCTCCTGAAGTCTAGCTGTCACAGAAAAATATACTAACATTGAGATTCTTAAAATCCAAGCACAAATAACAGAGATGCCAAGGAACAGGGTGACACAAGTGTTTTAACTGCACACACTGTGAAGTTTGCAGCATTTTGGATACACGTTCTTCTGTAGAGCTCATTGAGAATGAGGCATAAGAACTTTACTTCTATCTCGTGGTTAAGCTGTTTTATAAATAGCAGGGCTCAGGAATTATTAAAGTAAAGGTGGGGAGGATGCTTAACTTAGAAAGCAAAATGATTTCTGGGCCAGGAAATATGGCACAGAGCTGTGAATCGGAAGACAAAATGATAGCAACACAAGTTAAGATGTATGAAGTTGTCCAACATACATAGAAGAAATTGAAACTGGGAGCAGGAAATAAGTACAGTTTAAAAAAATGCCTAAAAGAATACATTTTAAGAGGTAGATAAGACAAATTCTTTTACTACACTTGGAGATTAATTCCAGAAAAATTTAGCCAGGAGGAAGGTAGTCCTACGTCATCCATGAAAAGAAGCACGCAATGGTTAAGTGTGGGTACAGGATTGCCATAAGGGTTTGATTTGCTGCAATGGTAAGTTTTTGCATATGTGTGTGTGTGCATGTGTGTGTGTGTATTTTAAACATATAAGTGTGCAATTTACTCCAGGAATGTTAAGATTCAACATAAAAAAATGAACATAATCTACCATATAAATAAAATGATATTTGTCTTTTATTCTGTGAATACAATCAACATCCCAATACAGGCAGAGAAAAATATTTAACAAAATCCAATACCCTTCATGATAAAAACACTCAGCAAATTAGGGATAAAGGGGAACTTCTTCAACTTGATAAAAGGTATCTATAAAACCCCTACAGGTAACATACTGAATGTTGTCTTCCTAAGAGCAGAGAAATAAGACAGATGGTATGTTACTGTCACTTTCATCAACATTGTACTGAAGGACCCAAGCGTTGTGGCACATTCCTATAATCCCGCCACTCTGGAGGCTGAGGCAGGAGCCCCATTTGCAAGCTGCAGCCTCATTTTGGCACCTCACTGACTTAGTGAGATCCTGTCTCAGACTAAAACAAGCAGGGGTGCACATCAGAGTGAAGGCCCCAGGTTTAATCCCCAATACCACAAAAACAAAAAACAAACAAAAAAATGTACTGAAGGTTTTGTTAAGACAGGGAAGAAAAGAGAAGTTATTCTGATTAAGAAAAAAAAAGGTAAAGTACCCCCAAGCACACATGAAATGACTTTGTATGTAAAAAAAACTCTAAAGAATTCACTAAAATATTTATTAAAGCTAGTAAGTTCAGGAAGGTAACAGGATAAAAGATTAACACGCGAAAAGAAAGGTAGACGTAAAATTGGAAAAAACTGTTTGGCCAAGATATAAAGACTTTAAATCCATGATATGGGAAATAGTAAAACATAAATACAACACCTAACACAGAAATTTTGCCATGTAAAATAATGAAGTTGGATACAGTGACACATGCCTGTAGCCCCAGCTACTCAGGAAGCTGAGGATCAAGGTCAGCCTGGGCAAGGAAGTGAGACCTTGTCTCAAAAACAAAACAAAACAAAACAAACAGGATGAAAACCAAAAATGAAAAAGGGACAGAAAAAGAAAACCTTAGATTTACTGATGTGCTTGGATGTATAGAGACGCTTCAGATATGTGTCAAAGAGTTGTTTTGTAGTATAAGAAAGTAAGCAAATAAAAAACAGCAGTTAAATCTACGGCAATGTATGTTGGGGGCCACGGATTAGAAACTGAGTCTAGGGGATGTCCTCAGCTTGTTCATGTCCTGCCCTTGAGCCAGACTGTAATGGGGAAACTTCTGGCCCTTTTCTGGTCACAGCTGGAAGTCCTAGGGCTAAGGACTTCGGTGGCATTCACAGAGCAAGACGAGACATATGGGAGACATAAGGCACCTGTGAGAACCGCAGCTTCCTCACTGCTCCTGTCTCATCTCGGTCCTTGTCCTTGCAACAACGATTTGCTCTTCTTGCTAGCCTGCAGTCGCCATTACTGTTCCCAGAAACACCCTCTGCCCTTCACCCATTGTCCTGGACTCGGATGAGTAAATATCAAGGTTCTGGGTACCTTGTGGTCTTTTGTTCCCTTGAGAACAACTGGCCATCCCAGAGCCCTGCTGCAACAGCCATTTTTGTCTCTTGCTCTTTCTTTCTTTCCCGTGTGCACTGTAACACCTTGCAGGAGACTGAGGACTCACTGCAGGGGTCCCTGATAACTGGTGCCGTGGAAAGCATTCCAATGTATATATGAAAGGAAATATAGTAATACAGGGATTCCATAAGGAACTGGGGATATTAAAAGTCATAATAACATCAATCAATAAGTATTTACTAAATTCCAATTGAGACATAACAATACCAGAGGACTCTGGAGAGGTAAAGTGGGCATGTGTGTGGAAAGAGTAATGTTTTTATGTCTGTCTATTCTGTAACACAGAATGCCTAAAATTTTAAAATCAAGAAAGAATACCATGTAGAAATAATGGAAGCAATGAGATTTTTAAATGGGAATAAAAACTAGAGGTGGAGCAAACCAGGGCTGTTTTTGGTATATACTTCATATTAGTTTGTCATATTACCTTTTTATGTGCTTTTCTTTTAAAAAACAAAATCAGAAAAATAAAATCTCAGGATCATTTTTACCTGTCCAAGTTCTTCATTCAGATCTGAAGTATTAACTTGAGCTTTTTGATCTGATTCTTCATGATAGAGATCAAGATCCCAGCCAATAAAAAATGATCCAAGAAATTTCTGCATTTCAACTGTTACATATAATGAAATTGGAATGATGAAATTGTAGAGTACCAGAAAAGCAAGGAAATCAGAAATAAATCTCAGAATCTAGGAAAAAAAAGAAAAGAT
The DNA here is from genome assembly GCA_004363535.1 of Dasyprocta punctata. Classification (NCBI taxonomy): domain Eukaryota; kingdom Metazoa; phylum Chordata; class Mammalia; order Rodentia; family Dasyproctidae; genus Dasyprocta; species Dasyprocta punctata. The sequence goes on from RJWM01000446.1 coordinate 129,015, forward strand.
TATTTCATAAAGGAAAATACAAGAGAATCTCTTTAGTATTATTGAAGAAAATGATCACTTTTGTACATAAACAGACCACCAACTATTGTGAGGTAGATTAGCATGATTTGAAATTCATTTACTGAATTACCTTCTTAGCACTAAAGTTCCTGTTTACTTAGAATCTCAATTAATGTAAAAGGTTAAATTCAAATAACTTAATTTGCTACTTTTTAGAAGCTGAGGTCACCTAGCATGACTGAACTACCTTTGGGAAAACTGTAATCACACCCTTTGGAGTGCAATTCTGCATGCTATTACTCTTTACAACTATGGATGACAAAAAATGGGAGTGTAACTTTAAAACATTACAGCAGAAATGCTGGACGAGATTTCTTAAAAATTAAAACTATAATGTGCAGATGATACAGGAGATGCCTCTATCAATGGCACAGGAGAAGAACATGCATCATGCTTTTTGTAAAAGCCTTCAGCAAAAGCACAGTTATGGATGAGAGTGATGCTGAAAACACAATCCTGTATTTATCTGCTTTGTGGTCTCTTGAGAACTACATAAGTCTCCTAGTAGTATTTATATTTTAATATACACTAAAATTTGGAGAACAATCTTTACCAAAATTATAGGTTATATTCTGTTGGTATTCCATATTTAATCACTTTAAAACTTACATATAATTTGTGAATTACTTCATATGCACCATCAAAACTGACAATAAGACTTCTTGAATTATTCAGACAATTGAAAATAAATTCACCTTAATTCATTTATAAGATATAGTAAATGAACAGAAAACTAAATCTGCAGTATTGAAGTAGAAAGCAAATATTGCTAGATTTAAATTTTGGTGATGTTTCAAGTTATTGCATAGGAAATACACCCTAAACTATGAAAAGCATTTGATACAAATGTGCTGACTGCTCTGTTTGTAGTATCATTTTGTCAGTGCTGACGGTTTTGTGAGATCTCAGGGGTCCTTCCTATCAGAAATCATGACCAAGGCATTAACTGTGCAAAAAAGTAAAGTCTGTTTTACAGCAAACTTAGAAACACCATAAAATACCTTACTACTATTTCTCTGATGTTCTGTTTTTTGGTTATACCAAGGTTCATCCCATTTTTCTTCAGCTTGCCATGTATATTTCAAGATAGTACTGATGATGGCTTCAGAAATAAGTATTATTAGATAAATTATCAAAAATGTGTTCATTGATCTGAAGAAAAGGAGAATATAAAACATCAATCTGTATTACTCTATATGCTTAGAAATTAGTATTTGTATTAAAAATACTACAGTATGTGAAGAATTATGGACATAGTCTTTAATTTCATGAAAAACACTCAACAGTATCTATTTACCAACAATAAAAGAACCAATACATACAGGTGTCACAGTAGACAATAGTTTTGCAACTTAAGTTTGCTGTAACTATTCTAAAATTTTTGTCTTGTATTTTCAGGGCCCATCGAGTTATAAGAGTAATGAATAAAATAATGTTGCATAGCATTAAAGTTTTACAAAATTTGTCACATTCGCTATTTTACTTCACCTTTATAAAAACCCTATGAAGAAGGAATTACTAAGTCCTTTTAACGGATGAAGACCCACCTCTAATAGTAGTCATATAATTTCTCCAAATCACCAGAAATTCACTTCAGAGAACCTCTTCTCTTTGACAAGCAAGCTTAATGTGACATATCTGACACTAGGATTAAAACTAGACATTTCTGATACAATTAAAGACATGTTATCTCATTAAAAAATTCAAATATAGATAAAATGAACACTAGTATAATTAACCCTCAGGCATCTTCAGGGAAAATGCAGGTCACAGGCACTGTAAAGGTTCTTACTGATGGGAAATGCCTGCGTTCTAAATTTTCTCTCTAGGCCGTCCATAATTAAGCTTTATCTTAACTGTGCAAGTAGTTGATATTCCAGTATCTTCCAACACAAATGCTATACTAGAATTGTTTTGTTTCATTACTACGTACCAGGCACTCTGTTGGCACTTCATCTACAGCACTGTGCATTTTAAAATCTGAAAACATCTGGTTCTACTGAACAAAACAATTGGTCTAAGGACACATAGCTAACAAGCAGGGAATGTTAACTTCAAATCTTCTGCAAATTCTGACCTCTGTTTACTACCCTCGCTGGGTCCCCTTTATTCTCCCACACTGCCTAGTGTATCTCTGCCTCCTGTCTCTGCCCATGCCTGTCTCATCAGATGCTCACCATCCTGCCCTCATTGTGTAAATTAATTTTTTAATTTGTTTAGCCAAGTTTTAAAAGTTTAACTCAAATGCCATCTTCCTGAAATCTGTCTTAAGTTTATATTCAACTTTCTCTTGTTTAAATTAAAACTGATGTCACACCCGGTAATTATTATCTAATTTTTCACTATATATTAGTTTTAACTTCCAAACTGATTAGAAACTCCAAAAGCAGATCAAAATTATAGTTTAGAAAACCTAGCAGTATAACAGATTCCCCCCATACAAAAATGTCATGTATATGTATTATCTCTAGATTATGTTTCCTCAAGTAAAATTTTGTTGATAGTTTTAAAGTCTCTTACAATTCACAAGTTAAGACTTCAGAGTGGAAACGGTAACAGCAATACCCTGGCAATTTTCTATGGCTATTAATGAATCAACTCTTATGGATCCTCTCTACCTAATTTTTCTACTTAATACCACCAGTTTTCAATTTCATTTATCCTAATATGCTTAAAAATATATATCATTTCATGAGTTTGTATGTCAGCCTTGTGCACAGGCCATGCTAAATCCTATTATTCTAATATGTATGTGCTGCTGAAGCAAACATGTTCAATTTTAAAACACTTTTGATATGAAGAAACTTTATCACAAAAACTGAAATACACATAAATAAAACATCATGTGCCCAACACAGCATGAACAACTGTTAACATTTTACCATTTTTATTTCATCTATGTTTTCTTCCATTCCAATTACCCATTAAATTTTTATTTTTACTTTTTTTGAGACTGGGTGTCGCTGCGCAGTTCAGGTTAGCCTCAAACTCCCAGCAATGCTCCTGCCTCAGTCTCTCAAGTGCTGGGATTACAGACCTGTGCTTCCACCCCCAGTTTTTAATTCTTTTTTGTGGTTCTTTAATCTTGTCACCTCATCAACTGCTTTAAGTTTTTTTTTGTTGTTGTTTTGAAGTAATTACAGGCTCACATAAAGTTGCAAAAACAGTACAGAGACCCATGCAGTCTTAGTCAGTGATTTTCCTAATTAGGAGATTACAGTGAATTAAATTATAGACTTCATTATTCACAAAACCTATACTCATTTGCATATATGTCTATAGCTCTACACAGCTGGATTCCACATACAGCTTACCCTCTACTCCCAAGATGCTCAAGTGCCCCATAGCCCCAGAAGTCCACTGGATGTGCCCCACCCAACCACAGCCCCGTTTCCTGGCAGTGCTCATCCGTCCCGTCTCCATAGTTTCGTCATTTTGTGTCTGTTATACAACTGAACCCTGCAGCATGGAAAGCTTGACTGTTTTCACTAAGCATAATGCCTTTGATGCTGGGTATGGTGGTCCATGCCTGTAATCCCAGCACTCAAGAGGCTGAGGCAAGAGGACTGCTCAGAGTTCAAGGCTACCTGGACTACACAGTGAGTTCGAGGATGGCCTGAATTGCACAGCAAGACACTGTCTCAAAAACAAAACAAAACAAAACAAAACAAAACAAAGTAAAATAAACAACCCTCAAACTAAGAATGTCTTTGAGCTCTATTTGAGCTGCATGGATTAATAACTTGTTCTTTTATTTGCTGATTAGTGTTCTACTGTATAATGTACAAGACTTTTTGTTCAACTGTTCACTCATTGGACTATTTCTAGGTTTTTGCTGTAACAAAGTTTGAACACAAAATATCTGAGAGTTTTGATGTCAGCATAAAATTTATTTATGTAACTGCTAGGTCACATGTTAAATATACATTTAGTTTGTTAAGAAACTACCAAACTTGGCAGGGGATATAACTCAGTGGCACAACACCTGCCTGGCAAGTGCAAGGTCCTGAGTTCAATCCCCAGTACCAACCCCTGTCCCCCACCAAAAAAAAACCTGTCAAACTGTATCTTCCAGAGCAGCTGTACCATTTTTCATTCCCATCAACAATGTATGTGTCATCCAATTTCTCTACCTTCGAGAACACACTTGGTGCTAACACAATTTCTAAATTTCAGTTGTTCTAATCAGTAATACTTTACACTATGGTTTTAATGTGGTTTTTCCTAATAGGCAATGATGGCAAACATCTTTTTATGGGCTTATCTGTCATTTGTAACTTCATTTTCACACTTACTGCTCATTCCTTTCTTTCTTTCTTTGTGGCACCGGGGATCGAACTCACAACCTCGTGCCTGCCAGGCAGGCACTTAAACTGCTGAGCCAAACTCCCAGCCCTGGTTTTCTGAGGCAGGGTCGCACTATTTAGCTCGGGCCGGCCTTGTGCTCATGTTGTAGCCCAAGCTGGCCTCGAACTCACAAGGCTCCTCTTACCTCAGCCTCTGGGAGTGCTGGGATTAAAGGCGTGTGCCACCACGCTTGCTTTGCTGCTCATTTCTAATTGGATTTTTGTATTATTTGAAAGTCCCTTATTTCCAAGGACTTGTGCTTTGCTAATATTTCCTCACTCTATACCTTGTCTTTCCATCCTCCTTTTGTTGTTTTTCAAAAGTTTTTAATTGGTGAAATCCAATGTATTAATTTTTTTTCATTTGGTGATGTGTGGTCTTTGGTATCATAGTTAATAACTCTGCCTAACTATAGCTCCTGAGAATGTTCTATCTTCTTCTGAAAGTGTCATGTGTTACATTAAATTAAATTAATCAATTTATTTTGGTGCCAGGGACTGAGCACAGGATCTCACACATGTTCAGCAGATGCCCCACCACTGAGCTCCACCTCTGGTGCATGTTGTACACACCACCCGTGTCCCAGTTGAATCCGTATACTCTCTGTGGTGTAAGGTGATGGGTTTTTTTGGACTACAGATATACAATTATTTTAGCACCACTTAAGATTCTCTTTCCTTCATGTACCGCTTTTGTGCCATTTCCCAAAATTAATTGTGTGTATATGTGTGTGTGCGTGCGTGCATTCTGGGGATTGTCTATTTTCTTACACCCACCAGTAACAGGTCATCTTGATTACTGGAGCTATGCTGTCAGTCTTAACATCAGATATTGATTTTTCACACTTCGTCCTTCAATTCCAGAATTGTTAGCTATGTTAGTTCCTTTGTGTTTCTACATAAATTTCAGGATAAACTCGTCTATTTCTTCAAAAATATTTTGCTGGAATTTTTTTTCTTTGGCAGCACTGGGGATTGAACGCAGGACCTGCACACACTGGGTTGCACTGCCCAAGCTGCGCTTGAAGTTGCATCCTCTTGCCTCAGCCTCCCACAGAGCCAGGTTTATAAGCCTACACCACCATGCCTGGCTCTAGCTGGAAAATTCCTAAGAACTACATTAAATCTTAATTGATCTGGGAGAACTGGGATTTTTATCACACTGAGTCTTTCAATCCACAAACATGTCATATTGTCCCACGGCACAGAGATCATTATTTTGTTAGATGTTGAGGATTTTTTGGAGGGTGCGGTGGGACTATAAATGATCTTGTTTCTAATTTTAGTTTGTTTGACATTTCTGTTTTAATGTATCGGTGCTATAAATTTCTTTTTCAACACTGTTTTAGCCCACATCCCATAAATTTTAATACACTGTATGTGGTAGACTGAGAACTGGTGGTCAATTTGTAGCACCCAGCTGAACTGAATCACTGTGGTGCCAGGTGTGGAAGGCCCACCTGAGGATTGCGCCAACAACAACAAAAAAAGAGAATTGGAGAGGAAGAGGTGAGCTCTTGATCCTCCTGGAAAAGCCTAACACACTGCTTTTCCTGATAAGAGCTTGGCTGCTCTCTCATCATCAGAGGAGCGTGGGACCTCTTTACCACTGAGGATGGTTGTTGTACTTTTTGGGGAAGCTCTGGTCCTTACTTTGAGCATCACTTCCTGGCTCCAGTGCAGATCCCTCAGCCTGCTGGCACAGATCCTTTACCCCGCTGGCATAGACTTTCTAGCTTCCACCACTGACCTTTAGGCCCTCCTAGTGCAGATCCTTAATACGGATTTGCAAGAGACATTGTCACAGGCTCTAGTGGACTCGTGGGAGGCACGGTCATGGGCTCTGGGTCTTCAGTTGGACTTATTCAGGACACTGGCATGGGATCCAGACCCTCAGCTGGATTCTCTGGATCTCTAATGTGTGGACAGATCTCCAGCACTCTTTTGCATTTGACTCTTTGGGTGACTATTATAAAATAATCCTATAAATTATGTGTCCTGTATTAAGCTGTTTCCCTTGCAAACCCTGACTACACTGTATATTTATTATTTTCTCAGTTTTTAAAAAATTCTTCTGCCAGGGTATAGCTCAGTGGCACAGGGCTTGCCTGACAAGCACAAGGTCTTGAGTTCAATTACCGGTACCAAAAACTGAAAAAAAAAAAAAAAAATTTTTTTTTTGTGACTTCCTCTTTGACTTATGTATGCATTATTTAGAAGAATACCAGTTGTTTCACTTTATCAATAATTGGAATTTTTAATCTTCTAATTTTAGTCATTCTATTAAGTGTTTATTGGTATCTCCTTATTGTATTAATTTGTATCTCTCATGACTAATAAGGCTGTACAGCAGTACCTCAATTCATGAACTTTGTTCTATGATTTTAGAAAAGATGGCCACGTTTGTTTGTGTGGGAAAAAATGGCCACAGTCGTGTTTGTCACCTGATGCAGAGTTTGCAAACAAACAAAAAAAACCCACTTTTTGCCAAACAAATTTTGCCCAATACTTCTGTTTGCAAACCAACTGTTTACAAACAAAAGCGTTCTTGAACCAAGGTATCACTGTATATTCTTTCATGTGCTCATATTTTCCTTGTGAAGTGTCTACTCTAGTTTTTTGCCCACTTATGCCTTAGGCTATTTCTATTTTCATTATTGATTTGTAGAGTTTTTTAAAAATATATGGCTATATATTCTGGATATCTAGGATGACTTTGTTTTCCTTCAGTACTTCACCAAAGTTCATTCATAATCCTCTGCTGTTTTGGACTAAATTACAGATATTGTTATTCACTTGTATGTGTACTTTTTCCTTGACTGCTTATAGTATCTTCTCTTTTTAAATGCATTTTAGTAATCTAATCATAATGTGCATTTTTCAGCATGGCACCTGCTGAACTTGGTAGTGTAAGCTAATTTTATCCTTCCCTCTCAATTTGTACAAATTTTCAAGTCATTTTTTCAATTTTTGTTTTACTCTGTCCCTTTTTGCAGGAAATCAATTATACCTATGCTAGATAGCCTATTGTCTCACATAGCTCTGAAACTCATATTTCCCCAATCTTTTCTCTCTTTGTTCTTTGAAATGAGTAATTTCTATTGGTCTCTTTCTAGTTTGCAATGTCTTATGCTTTCCTCAAATTCCAAGTTAAATCCATCTTATGGTGTATACATTTTAGCTATATATATATACATACATACATACACATATGTGTGTGTGTGTGTGTGCTTTTGTTTTGTTTTTGTCTTTCTGAAACAGGGTTTCCCCATGCAGTTTAGGCTGTCCTTCACCTCACTTAGTAGCCCAGGCTGGCCTTGAACTCAGAGCAATCCTCAGCCTCCTGAGTGCTGGGATTACAGTCATGCGCCACCATGCCTGGCTTAACAATGATATTTTTCAACTTAAGAATTTACATAGATGCTTTTTTATAATTTCCATTTCCAAGTTTCTCATATGTTCATTTATATTTTCCTTTAGGCCGTTGAACACACTTATGCTACCTGCTTTAAAGTTATTTATCTACTAATTGTAAGATTTAGATTATTAAATACAGAAATAATTATGTGTAAATAAGTCAAAATAGACCTGTTTTCTTACTTTTCCACAGCGGATCTTTTCTGTGACTTGCTCTTATAATTTAATGCCATCTTAGTTTCCATTCCGGTGTACACAGCAACACCTACACAACAAAACAGAACCCTTTTACAAGCCTCTGGCATGCTCACAGGAAATGATCATACTCACTAGCATGCAAGCTTCTGAGAAAAAGTACTGACAGTTGTTATAACCTGACGTTTCTTTAAGTCTATGTTTATAGTTTTTAACATTCCCCAAGTCTAGTTTTGGGGAGCCCCAGTCAACGTGCTGGATGGGAAGGCCACAGGAGTTTTGCTCTTGACATATGAACAGGTACCTGAATGGAAGACATAACTAGAACTGAGGGAGGAAGAGTTGGGAAAGAGATAGGCAGCCTCCAGAAATGGAGCTAGCAGAGTTAACAAAGATGCAAATGCAAAGCACACTGTTACGCTGGATTAGCGCCAGAGAGAGAAAGACTTTGAACTGCTATGGGTATCATTCCATAAGCACTAGAGATTAACAAGGAAGTCTATCAGAACAAACGATATAAACACACACAAAAATGCTATTTTTAAAATGTCCATGTGAGGGAATGAGATGAATAAGGATAGTAATAGGATTGAAACTTGGAAATGAACAAAATCAGATAAAACCAGTGTTAAAAAAAAAAAGCCGCAATTAGACCTTGGCTTGAACACTAGTTCTTATTAGTTTTACATTTTTGAGTAAGTTTCAATCTCCCCATCTTTAAACAGGAAAAAACACATCAGAGTGGAATCTGTTATGAAGTCAGTGGCACTGAGTACACTTGCACTTTCGTGGAACTTTTCTTACTATCTAACCAGAGAAGAAAACTCTGGTCCCACTAAATAACTTCTATTTCCCTCTACTCCCTAGCACCTGGGAACAACTTACCTGTTTTGTATCCATGAATCCATCTATTATGAGTATTTCAAGTAAATGGAATCATACAACATAGACCTTTTATGTCTGGCATCTTTTACATAACATTATTTTTGAGGTTTGCTCCTTTTAATGGCTGAGTAATATTCCATTAGATATATCAAATTTTGCTTATCTTTTCATTAGTTGATAACCATTGGGGCTATTTCCAACCTTTGGCTATTATCTGTACACAGTGCTGCTATGAACATTCTGTGCAAGCTTTGTTTGAACACCCATTTTGAGTTCTCTGGGGTATACACTTGGAATGAGATTGGTCATAGGCTAATACCATGGTTAACTTACTAAAGAACTGCCACACCGATCTTCACAGCAGCTGCAACATCTTACATTCTCATCAGCAGTACAAGAGGGTTCTAATTTTTATACATCCTTGCCAATACTTCCTTATCGCCTCCTTTTAAAATATGCATTTCTTTATCAGAGTACCTAATACTCTGAGATAAGATATAGTATAGGTATATGAAAACAGAATGAGGAAGACCTCAAAAACTCCTTATTTATATTGAGTTTTTTATATAAAGGAACCACATGAGATTTAAGTGTGTGAGGCTGATTTATTTCACTTAACATTATAGTGTCAAGGTATACATGTTTCGCTACAAATGACTCAATTTTTCCCTTCTTTAAAGCAGAACAGTAGTCCATTCTGTCTGCTACATCTTCTTTAACCATTCGTCTCTTGATAAAGATATAGGTTGCTTCCAGGATTCAGCTATTACAAATTGTGCTGTTACAAACATGGGTATGTATGCAAAATAAAAGACAATAGGAAGTAGTGGGCTATATCTTTTTTCAAATGAGAAGGGGAGGAGGGAGAGGAAAATGGGATGAAGAAAAAATTGAGGTATGGTACGTATCTGTACCAACTCTATAAGGAACGTAGTCATTATATAGTGCAAACACATACTAATAAAAAATTAAAACTGAAAAAAAAAAAAAAAGCTGTAGTTAACAGTGGGCTAGGATACAAAAGATTATTCCAGAAACTAGAGGAGCTAGGTTATTGTCAATGTCACAATTTGTCCAGAGTGGATTCAGAATCTCCTAAGTAGATTTAGTTCTCCAAGGAAAGAGAGCTATTTATTCATTCTTTTGATACCACCAGTACATGTTCCAATACTACTTAGTACAGAGTCAGAGATCAATGACAATTTTGATCAATAAATGAATTACTGGGTATTAATTCTACATAAGAATAATCACAATGGAATTATAGAAGGGGTTTAGTATGCATGGTGCTAGATTACAATAGCTCTCACCCACATTTCTGAAAGTACAGAATTCTTTTCTTTTTTTTTTCTTTTGAGACAGGGTCATGCTGGACGGCTCAGCTGGCCTTGAATTCACTACATAGCCCAGGCTGGCCTTGAACTAAAAGCAATTTTCCTGTCTCAGCCTCCCGAGTGTTGGAATTACAGGTGTGTGCCACCATCCCTGGCTCAGAATTATTTTCTTAGTGGTCAGTTTCACAAGTCACATCAAAGAAAATTAAAGAGCAAGGTTCTAGTCTATTACTCAAAAATTATTAATAACAAAAAAATACAATATTAAAACAATCTTTGTAAGAAAACGCTAAGAAATTATGCAACATTTCATTAATAAATTATGCAATCAAAAGGGCACATATGCTGTGCTTTTAAAAGTATTTCATATGAGCTGGGTGTGGTGGCACATGCCTGTAATCTCACAACTCGGGAGGCTGAGGCAGCAGAATCTTTGAGTTTGAGACCAGCCTGAACTGCATAGTGAAACCCTGTCTCAAGAAGACAAAATAAATATTTCACATGAAGCATCAATACAAAATATTTAAAAATTTTTAAGTATGTACAAACCAAAAATTTCTTTGGTGTTTTTTAATCTAGCTCCACGAAGTAGAAGACTCTCTGGGCCCAGAGGCCTACAAAAAAAAGAGAAATTAAAAAACATTGGATACCAAAAACTCAACTTAACTAAAGGGCATCGTTAGTAGAAAGTACTTAAGCTATAGGTAATACACTGGTTTCATATATAAAACCAAAACCCTAGCTATTATAAAGTTGCCTAGGCCAACCATGGTGTTAGTTACCATAGCAACAAACACCTACTTTAGCATTTCAGTCACTGTAAAGTTAGTGGCTCATAAATAAAATAGACATGGAAATAAACTCACAAAGCCACTAGTTTCAAATTTTTTAAACATAAAATATAACAAAATCAATGATTAAGCAGTGGTTTAAGAAAGTTAAGCAATAAGAGATGGAATTTTAAAAAGCTGAGCAAAATTAATAAACAGCTTTGCAAATAGTTGAATTAAAATGCAACATAAACATAAAGTGTATGATTTGTATACAAATATATGAGTTCTTCACAATTAAAATTATGCTGGATTATAAAATATAATGTAGAAAATATGTTAGTGTTTTTTGTAGGCAAGATCACACGGTACAATTTGACTACTTGCATTGCATACTTCTTGGAGCACACGTCTTCTTGCTGTTTGAATTTCTCTCCATAAAGGAGATATAAAATGACAAGGAATAACTAGAAAGGAAATTGTATCTTCTTAGTGAAAGCAGAATCATTGAGAGTCTGTTATGGATAAATTAAAGTCTTTATCTTGTTGAAACCTCTTATGTTTTCCTAAAGATACATATATATTTAGTGAAAGCAAACAGAATTTGAATCATTGATTTAAAAATATGTGTAAACCCAAACACTGAAAAACATGTGATGAGTCAAGGAGGGCCAAGTGTTTGGGACATGGTTAACAAGTATGATTTTATTAGATACTTGGAGTGCACTTTATGGATATTCCAGAATCAATGTGGCAGCTATTCAGGAGCTATAAAGTGACTCTTTCCCCCTCAACATTGCTTCTAACAGTGAAGAAGAATGCTTTGAGTTCACACTGGGATACAAGCTTTAGATTTTAAAGGCAATTTGTCAGTTCATTCCAGTTATTTCATAAAGAACATGGTTTAATTTTTTAGCCACTCCAGGAGCAGAAGAACATAACTGCTGCTTTCCTTTACCAGCCACAGTATCTTAATGCAATTCAGATGATGTATACACATATTTTTCACTATTCCACTATAGAAATAAAAATAAAACCAGTCACAGTTATTCAGCAGGGACTCTATATATAGCAAGCTCTTGTTTACAGAGTTTATTGAAAGTGCTCCCATGCTAATGTTCATTAAAATTTGAATCAGTGCTGACATATGATAATTTTGGTGCCTTGTCGCTTTCATTTTAAAAGTGTTCAACTTTTTCTATTAGTTACTTACTTCCTACAGACAGTATAAACTAAACATGTCTCCAAATAAGAAGTGGCATGTTAAATTTGATTAGAAATTCAGGAATTATTCCAAGACTGATTCTCATTTAAGCTCTTTGCTCATGAATAACAATGTAATTTCATTCTATCAGCAAATCTTTTAACTGACCCAAAAAGCCTTTCATTAAGATGCCAAAAATTAACGTGCATATTGAAGGGGAAAAAATGACGATGACCAAATAAGCAAAAAACCAATCAAAATAAGTAACTGGTTCTGCACTGGGTACAAAATGTTCCAGTTTGCACTGAATGATTCTAAAGTAAAGACCATACCATTTATACTTGCTATACGGTACATATTACATTGGCGGGGGGAGCGGTGCTTGGCATTAAACTTGGAGTGAGCACACACTCTACTGCAGCTACCCTTGACTAAGTATTATGGGTTTAATTGTGTAAGGACCTGAGTAAGGAGCAGCTATTATTAAAAAAAAAAAAAAAAAGAAAGAAAGAAAGAAAAGAAATCTAAACCTTGTTAAATTATTCTGATATTTCACAGGCTATTACATCTTCACTTGCTGGTGCTACAAATTACTAGCAGATAAAGGGCTAAATGTTTTAAAATTAACCTTAAGCCATGATTTCAGTCCCACTCTAAAACAGTTCCCACTTAAGAGTAGATAACACAAATTTATTCTTACCTTACAATTTCTTCCATTTGCTGAGTTATTATCATTCGTCCCATGAATCTATGTACCATATTATAAAAATATGACATTGTATTACTTATGAAGTCAATGAGCAGAAGGCAGTAGTTTAAAACTACTTCCATCCATGAAACATAAATCAAACTTTCGTACATATGGTCAAATGCTATAAACTATAAAAATAAATATGTAGTCTTTATGCTCTAAAAATTTTAATATTCTTGCCATCTCTATTTCAGCTATAAAAGAGGTAATGAATGAAAAAGTATTTTCAAGATGCCAACATGTTATATATTACTACTATTATTAGTTTGGTCACTGTAAGAATTTTACTATAATTTACTAAATAAAGTCTCCTGCGACCCAAGAGATCACTGGAACCAGTGATTACTCATTCAGTTATCCAACAGATACGCATTAAGCAATTACTATGTAGGAGTCAAGTGGTAGGGATAGAGTAGCAAGCCAAACCTATCAGTGAGCTTCTGAACTTCTTTCCCCTTACAGTCATATTTAAACTTCTGGTTGCCTGAAATCCAGAGTGAGTGATCTGTTATCATTATGGATTTTCATAGACTGGCCTTTTAGTTCTAATTGCTCCACTGCATAAAGTCAACTCAAGAATAAAGGTAATTTCTACTAGTGTGAGAAGTAAATTCTGAGTTGAAGCAAATTCTAGACAGAGCTTCATGTTAATCTTTAAAAAAAGAAATATTCCCTTCCAAATGTCCCCCATTATTCCTCCTCTTTCCAGGTCACAGGCCATTTGTCCCTTGGAGACTGGCTTCATTTTGTCTTCCCACCCTCTACTTCTATTTCCTTCAGCTCCTCAGGAAGAAGTATGGTTTTTATTCTCTCTACTTAATGGAATTTTATGTAGCCTTGTTGGATTTAGATTCTAAGGATAAATTCAGCTGATGTCTCCCTGGACACTTTTCGGAGATGATACGTGATAAGTATCTTTGTTTCCTTTAGCTAAATTCCAACAAGGCATCTGTTTCTTTTTATCTGCCCCATTACCCATGATTTTAAAGCACTTCAGTATTTGTTCAGGTCAGTTTCACAATGAACCCAACTGCGCTTTATCTATCCCTTTCTCTAAATCCATATTTTGAGTTTTTTAAAGTAGGGATAACTTTATTACTTTTTTTTCTAATTTAAAGACTACATTTACATTCAAGCATGCATATATTTTATAAAATCATGCAGATAATATAAAAAGACATCAAAAAGGAAGTAACAATAGCTGATAATCCAGCCATTTATGCTAGTATTTTGGGGTATACTTTTCAGGCTTTTTTTGTATATACGTATATGTACATATATACAGATCTTACAAACAAAAACAGTCTCGTATCATAAATACTGTTGGTAACATTCTCCAAAGTTAACATGCCCTACCAAAAACTTGTGTCCACATTACTAATATTAGTAGCCAAACATAATAAGCATTTTTGCATTTCTGTATAATTTATTTATATCACTACTGATGGGAAATTTAGAGTTCCCCCTGCAAACCTATGAACAGGCTAAATAATATCTTGCCCTGGTTGTGTGTATATCTTTTCACATTTTTAAGATAATTTCTAGGAATAGAATTTTATTATTTTGTTAAAAAAAATCATATCTGTGAAAGAGTTGAGTCAGAGTCTAAAATATAAAGGGATGGAAACACAAGAGAGGGGACTAAGGTAGAGAGAGAGAGACAGACAGACAGACAGACAGAGCGGGAAAAAGTGAGGGCAACTATGATAAGTACATGCTAGAGGCTGCTCCTGAACAGAAGGCTCCTCTAGTGTTTACTTCTTTCAGCAGTTCAACAGAGTGTCCCTCGCTCCCTCTCTCTGTGTGGTAGTAGAGACAACGCAGGGCTTTCACATGAAGTTACATCTCTAGTCCTTTCCTTTGCTTTCTTTCTTTCATTACTTTGAAACATGGTCTCACTACGTTGTTAAATTCCCAGGTTTAATTTGAAGTTATGATTCTCCTGCCCTAGCTTCCCAGAGTGCTGGAACTACAAGTGTGCTTTACTACACCCAGCTATGATATTTTCTCTTGATAAGCTATTAAAAATTTTTAAAAGGAACAGTATGTTTTTAAAGAGGAATAATAAACATGCAATTAAGAAAAAAATCATAATGTTCCCAAGGGGAAAAAACTAAAACACAGGAAAATGTTTTACCTTTTTAATAAAAAAATACAAATTAAAAGTAGTTTAAAAGTATGAAACTATTATCTATATAATTACCAAAAAACCTACAACCTTTCATTTTAGTAAAATTTTGAAACAAGAAAAAAATAACATAAACTGATACTTTGCCCATGCAATAAACATTAGGTCAAGTATGGTAATGCATGCTTATCATTCCAGACACTAAGGAAGGAGGATCACAAGTTTGAGACTGGTCTGGGCAATTTAACAAGCTCCTACCTAAAAATCAAAAATGAAAAGGTCAGCCGGGTGTGGTGGCACATGCCTGTAATTCCAGCACTCAAGAGGCTGAGGCAGGAGGACTGCTCGAGTTTGAGGCCAGCCTGGGCTACACAGTGAGCTCAGTGCCAGCTTGAACTGCATAGTGAGAACCTGTCTCAAAAAATAGGGCCAGGGATTTAGCTCAGTAGCCTAAGCGCCTGCCTGGCAGGCATGAGGTTATGAGTTCGATCCCCGGTACCAAAAAAAAAAAAAAAAAAAAAAAGACAGAAAGAAAAGAAAAGAAAAGAAAAGGCCTGGGGTTGAAGCTCAGTGGTAGAGCATCCAGAGTTTGATCCCAGTACTAAAAACAAACAAATCATAATAATAATAATAAAAAAAAACCCAAACAAAAAAACCAAATAGTAGCACCCCTGTAATTCCTATACACTGGGAGTCTGAGGCAGAAGTATTCCAAGTATTCCTAAGCAGCTAATGACTCTGTAAAATTAGCCAAAATAGAAATACAAATCCAGTATCAAAATAGGATGCAAGAAAATGCCTGAGGATGTAGTGTCCAGAGTAAAGGACTGGATTTAATCTCCGATATTGTTTATAAAAAAATGTTTTAAAAAATTTTCCCCATTTTCCAAGATAATTTAAAACCATAGTCCAAAACTGGGTGTGGTGGCACACGTTTGTAATCCTAGCACTTTGGAGGCAGAGGCAAGAGGATCGCCATGAGTTCAAAGCCAGCCTGGGGTACATAGCAAGAACCTGTCTCAAAAAACCAAAAAACAAACAAACCAATAACCATAGACCAAAGCATTACTAATATTTCATTTTATATTAATCTTATGCTTGTTTAATTTTGCATTATTTTCTACTTTTTAATAATTTTTATTTGCAGTAGCCTAAGACCAGCACATAATAGCATTACAGAAATCTTAAAAGTACTTTTAATTCTTCACAAGTAAATGTACCCTACAGTCTACATGCTCCTAATGCATAGGATTCCCAATATTTCAGTTAACTGAGAAATACTATGCTACGTTTTACTTTGATTAAAAATGCAGGATTTTTGTAACACTGGACAGGGAAATCTTCCATTATAAAGATGAAAAATGAACACATATAAGAGATTTGAAGATGCCAATGATTAAAGGTAAGAATTTGAACTATTTCAAGCAACAAGGGGAGATATGTGACAAGAGGCTGAAGGTGATTTTTTTCAATGTGGTTGTAATTTAGTCTACCAGTTACTGAGTAAAATGAGTTTAGTTCTTCATGTCTTCAATAAAAAGCTGTTTCTATTCCATAGTCCACAATAATACGGGAAATCAGTAAATAATGACTCACAAGTTTAGTAGGATACAATGGTAAAGAGTAACTATGCTTCTGTAAATAGGATCTTTACAAATCTAATACACTAAATTTTTTTTTATTTTGTGTTTACTGTGATAGGTGATAAGATACAAATAGTTTTGTCCTTAAGGAACTTAGAGGCCTTCAAGATAATATTGATGGTAATTTTACTTTTTCACTTTATCTTGTGTTATACATGTCAAATCTTGAAAGTTATGTAAATCATATGTAAGATTCTAAAATAATTATTTTTATACGATGGTGAACACAAAGACATAATCCCAACTTTATGTAGCTTACAAAAGTCATTAAAATTATACTTCTACAGAAATAATCTAATCGCCTGCCCTGGCAGGTGCGAGGTTGTGAGTTCGATCCCCGGTGCCACAAAAAAAAAAAAAAAAAAAAAGAAATAATCTAATCTCTATATACTACTATAACTATAAAATAAGCATACTAGTTCATAAAAAAATAGGTAACAGAAAAGTAGACTTATGGTTACAAACAAAGGTCTGTCTGAAGGACTAAAACTGAATACACTGAACATCACACCTACCTGTACAAGTCTGCTTCTGGCTGCTGGCATTCTATTACAGCTATAAGACTGTCTAAATTGGCAACTGTTTGTAATACTGCTGTTTCTGGAACTGCCACATGTGTCTGGGGGAAAAAAATAGACAGAAAAAGAAAAAAGGATTTATATCCAAACATGACCTTAGACATCAACTTCTACATGAAATCTCTTTCACAGATGAAGTCCTGGCACACTGTACTTGCGATCACTCAGACAGCAAAACAGAACCCAGAGTACAAACAGAGAGCAAAGGGACTACTGTCACTGCTTGCCTACAGAGGCTATCTGCACAAAAGGCAATTAAGTCTATGTATGTCCACTACCAATTTAATATGCTAAAAAGCGAAATTTTAGGCTTGATTTTAACCTGAAAACAGAAAATTTCAACTTGTCCCTTAACTAAAGAAGCTCATGAAAAATATTAAAAGATATTTTTCTTAAAAACACTTTCTAAACTGGGCGTGGTGGCGCATACCTTTAATCCCAGCACTCAGGAGGCTGAGGAAGGAGGAGAGTTGTGAGTTTGAGGCCGGCTTGGACCACAACGCGAGCTCGAGGCTGGCCTGAGCCTCATAGTGTGACCCTGCCTCAAAAAACTAGGGCTGGAAGTTTGGCTCAGTGGCTTAAGTGCCTGTCTGACAGATGTGAGGTTATGAGCTCGATCCCCAGTGCCACACACACACACACACAAAACCCCATAAGAAAAAAAAAACATTTTCCATTCCAGCTTGAACTGACAAAACCATATGAAGCTACTCTTTAAAATATATATATAGCTAGGCATAGAGGTGCATGCCTACAATCCCAGTACTGGGAAGCTGAGACAGGAACATCACTGGGAGTTCAAGACCAGCCTGAATAAAAAGAAAGAAAGAAAGATAAAAGACCAACTTGGACTACATAGTGAGTCCAGCCAGCCTGAACTACCCAGCAAGACACTATCTCAAAAAAGAAAAAAAAAAGCTGGCCATGGTGATGCATGCCTGTAATAACAGCACTTGGGAGACTGAGGCAGGAGGATTGCTGTGAATTTGAGGCCAGCCTGGGCTAAAAAGTGAGTTCTGAACTACAGAGAGAGAGATCCTGTCTCAAAAGAAAATTTCTAAAAACCATGTAATTTTTTAATGTATTTATCAGTAAGTTTAAAAATTCTCCTTTAGGAACCGGGGATATAACTCAGTGGCACAAGTGACTGAGTGGCAGGAGTTTGACCGCTGGTACCAAACAAAAAACAAACACAACGACAACAACAAAAAAACCAAATTCTGCTTTACCAGGTCATACTTTATTTTTTCAACCAAAGGAAAATATCATTATCACCCAACCTACAGACATATACACAAACAAACCTTTAGGTTTGTTTCTCCATCCAAAGAAGCAGTTGTAACGTGACATGAACCATCAGGCCGGTCAGAGGACAGTAGCACCAAGTCTGCAGGGAAGATTTCATCTTTGGCTATTCGAACAATATCACCCACCTATGCAGAATTTAAGGGAAATGTGAATATATACATTTTAAAAGGAAAAGACATTTTTACTGGTTTCTATATAAATGGCCTAAATTACTATTATTTACAGTGCTGGGTACCAAACGCGGGGTTTCAAGTATGCTACGTAAGTGTGAGCTAAGCCTCCAGCTGCATTACAGTGTTTTACTGTAAAAATAAATAAATAGATAAATAAATATTTTTAACTAAAATATAATCGAGACCAGAATTACGTGCCATATCAAAATAGAGTTTTCTCTTATTTACCAGATACATACCCGAATGTTTTTTGATCTAGTTTTCACAAGGCCACCACTTCGTACAACATAAACAGGAGCTCCATTTACTTCATTATCTGAGTTGTGTCGTAACCAATCTTCATACCCCTGAAAATATCAAAACAAAAAAATCCTCTTTCCAGTATAAAGGTATTTTTATCAAAGGAGAAAAGAAGGCAATAATAACTCCCCCCAAACACTGTGTTCAGCAGAATTATCTTAGGCTATTATGACGCATAAGCTTGTAAGTATCTGATATTCATTCCCCTCTGAAATCTTCTTTATTTGCAGACAACATGATCTTTTACATAGAAGACCTAAAAAAATTCCACCAAAAGACTCCCAGAACTAATAAATAAACTCAGCAAGATAGCAAGATACAAAATCAACATTCAAAACTCAATAGTGTTCCTTCCTGCACACCAGTAATGAACCTACCAAGAAAGAAACTGGAAAAATAATACCACCCCCTATAGCATTAAGAAAAACTTAATACTTAGATCTAATGCAATCCCATTCAAAATATCAACAGTATTCCTCACAGAACTAGAGAAAAAAACAATCCTACAATTCACATGGAACCAGAAAACACCAGAATACCAAAACAATCCTGGGCAACAAAAGCAAGGCAAGAAGAATCACAACCAAGGTATCAAGTTATATTATAAAGCTACAGTGGTAAAAACAGAATGGTACTAGCAAAAAAATAGACATGTGGATCATCAATGGAACAGACTAGAGGATGCAGAAACAACCCCAGGAACATATAGCAAACTGATCTTTTTGACAGGGAAAACTGGCTATCCTCACACAAACGACTGAATCTAGACCTGTATCTCTCATCATGTACTAAACTAAAACCAAAATGAATCAAAGATTTAAATATGAAAGCAGGAACATAATCTGCTAGAAGATGAACGAGCATAGGCAAGGACTTTCTGAACAGAACTTTAAGAATCAACAAGTGGGATTATAATAAACTAAAAAAGCAAAAGAACTAAACAACGATGTGAAGAGACAACCTATGGAATGGGGAAAATGTTTCCCATTAGTTAGAGGACTAATATCTAGTGTATATATATATATATTAGACTCCCCACCTGAAATTTAGAGACCTAATGAAAAATGAGCAACTGACTTCACAGTTGCCAATAAATACATGAAAAAAACGTTCAATATTGCTGGTCATTAGAGAAACGCAAATCAAAACAGCACTGAAATTCCATTTTACTCCAGAAAGAATGGATATCATCAAGAAATCAAATAACAAAGGTTGGTGAGGCTGGAGGGAAAAAGAACTCTTCTACATCATTGTGGGAAATGGAAACTAGTACAACCAGTATGGAAATCAGTATGGAAATGCCTAAAAAAAAAAAAAATTCCATTTGACCTCATTGTTCCCTTTCTAGGTATCTTTCCAAAAGAATTAAAGACATTGGTGATACATGCATGTACTCATGTTTGCAGCAGCACAACTCATAATAGCTAAATCTTGGAACAGTTTGTATGTCCATCAACAGATAAATGGATAAAGAAAATGTGATATTTATACACAATGAAATACCACACTGCCATAAAGAAGGATAAATGAGTCACTTATAAGAAAACAGATGCACCTTGAGACCATAATGTTAAGTGAAATAAACCAGAGGCAAAAGCTTAAATATTACATGCTTTCTCTTATACAAGAAACCCAAAGTATAAATAAACAGTAAAATATGAGAAAGGGAACAGGGAAAAAAAGACATACATCTTTTTCAAATGGCAAGGAGACCAGGAGATGGAGGGAGAAGACAGGAAAGGAATGGGGGAATAAAAAGTATAAAGATGTGCTATGCACATAAACCAAGTCCCCACCATGAATGTAATTATTAGGTACTGCATACACATACTAACACAAAGAAGCACTCTTCTCTCTTAATGTTCACTATATACACGTGACTGCTTTTCACAGGTCCCTTTTTTTAGTAATTTCTCCATTTCTTTTTCGAAGCTTCCCTCTATAGCATCCTTATGGACATTTTCCTCACATTTGACTCTTACTAGGAACTACCTTCTAGTCCTGTGCATTGAAATGGTAAAAAGTATGCTAGTAATTCTTAAATTTGGATCTAATTTATCTCCTTCTGGATTTCAAACTTGAATATCTAACTGCATTACTAACATCTTAACATGATATCTCATAAATACCTTAAATACATTCAAAACTAAATTTAGGACTTTAGTCCGAAATTCTTGCATTTCTCATGTTCCCCATCTTGACTATGTTTTATTTATTTATTTATTTATTTATTTTTTTGGTACTGGGATCGAACTCACAACCTTGTGCTTGCCAGGCAGGTGCTTATCCCATCTTGACTATGACATCCCTATCTATTGAGCTGCTCATTCCAAAAATCTGTACAGCCATTCTTTTTTTTTTTTAATAATTTTTTAAAAAAGAGGATTAAACCAAGGAAAATAAAACAGAATAAAACCAATCAAAAATAAATCAGCATAAGTGATACAGGACTTCAAAATCTTATGAAACCAACAATGGTCACCATAATGCCTTTTGTTGTCTTCAAAATAGCTGCAGATACTTTCCAACATAGAATAAAAATCGAACAGAACAGAATAGAACAATAAAACCGAAACAGTGAATGCAATAAAGGACTTCAAAACAAGCCACTATGTGCAGCCATTCTTGACTCACACCTTTTCTTAACAGTATTGCTTTTATGAACAAATGAGTTTTAGTCATATTGCATAAACTCACTTAGCATGATTACAAACAATAAACAAACAAAAAAGAACAATTTTTAAACTTAGGCCAACTTTTTTCACTTTCTTAAACAATATTCTCAAGAATTAATTATAATTACAGGTTAAACATCCTTAATCTGAATATTTGAAATCCAAAATAGAAAACTGATATGATTCCACAGTTGAAAAATTCCACACCTGATCTGATATGTGAAACATTTCATACATCAAACTATTAAAATACAGGATAAACTTGACTTCAGTCTAAGTGTACAGCATATACGAAACATAAATTTTGTGTTTAGACTTGGGTTGCACCTACAAGATACCTTATTGTGTACATATGTGCAAACATTTCAAAATCTGAAAAAAAATCTGAAATTTGAAACACTTCTGGTCCTAAGCACTTCAAACAAAGGATACTCAAACTTTAGTATTAAAAAACATATAGCTGCATATATAGGCTATTCATAACTAAAAAATGAAACAGATACAAGCATATCACAAAGAATTCTTTGATACTAAGAAGTGGTGTTGTAGTATACGTGTAATGGCTCCCCAAAACCTCACGAGGTCATATCCTTCCTCCCTTGACGGCTCGCTGCTTCCTACCTGCCGTGCCCTCTGCTGTGCTGCCCTGCCTGGGAGCCAGTCGACTAAAACCTCTGTGAGCTGTGAGCCAAATAAACCTTTCCTCCTTTAAATTGTGGGTGCCAGGCACTAGGTCTCAGCAACAAGAAAATAACTAAGATGAGTGGCAATTTTTTCAAAATTCAAAAAAAAAAAAAAAAAAAAGACTTCTTGTCTAAGGAAAGTTGAAGGACCCAGTGATACAGCACAAATACAAATAATGAAATAATATCTAAGACATATTAAGTGATAAAAAGTAAGGGACAAAACAGTCTAAGTTATATTCTTTTTTTTCTTTTCCTTTTTGAGACAGGGTCTCACTATGCAGTTCAGGCTGGCCTTGAACTCACTTTGTAGTCCAGGCTGGCCTCGACCTCGCAGCAATCCTGCCTCAGCCTCCCGAGTGCTGGAATTACAGGCACGAGCCACCATGCCTGGCCTCTCTAAGTTACATCTATACTAGCATTTGTGAAAATATATGACTATCTATGTGAACACCTTAGATATGCATCTGGATTAATTTATAAATAATTGCTCCTGCAGGGGAGAATTAGCATATTGGAAGTTACGAGTGTAAGGATTTTACTACACGTTATTTTTGTACTGTCTGAAATTTTTTTGAAAAAATGTGGGGCTGGGGATATAGCTCAGTGGCACAGCGCCTGCCTGCCAAGTGCAAGGTTCTGAGTTTGATACCTAGTACCAAAAACAAAACAAAACAAAACAAAACAACAAAAAAAAGTACACATTACTTTTAAATGCTGAAATACTATAAAGTAAAATATTAAAAGTCTTTTTCAGAGAAAAACCTTTATGAAAGTACTCTTAAAATACTTA
This sequence comes from Dasyprocta punctata, assembly GCA_004363535.1. Lineage (NCBI taxonomy): Eukaryota > Metazoa > Chordata > Mammalia > Rodentia > Dasyproctidae > Dasyprocta > Dasyprocta punctata. The sequence goes on from RJWM01000446.1 coordinate 152,258, forward strand.
CAAATGGCCCTATTTAAGCTTCAATATGTTAGTTTTAGAAAAATTTAACTGAGAGTCAAAACAACCTTTTTGAAACTGTCAAGAAGTACAGCTCCTTTTACAGTCTGATGACATCAACAGTGGGGCAGTAACAATAAAATATCTTTTAAAACATTTAGAAATTCTAATTCACTGTACATATTACTGCCAGATTAATCTTCCCCAAACACTGCTTTCACTATCTTGCTCAAATCCTCTTCAACGATTCAATGCTTAGAGCACAGAACCTTCCACATTCTTAATTTAGTAACAACCCACATTTCTAGAATTATCTCTTAATATTTTCCTAGACAGGTTCAAACATTAGTCAGTCTTACAATTTACCCCAAAAAACAGGTCTTTACCTGTTCTTGAATTCGGGTTTTTGCTCAAGTTGTTTGTTTCTAGCCTATGCTCTTCATCAGCTGTCATTTTACCCACATTGTACACACATTTTAATAATTACTCCACAAAATCCTCCCCAGTCATCCAGGTAAAATGTTTCACTCATTCTCTGAACAGTTCCAGTTCACTGGATCTTACTACCACAGTATAGAACTACTTTTTAATTTGGGCCTTAATTTCCTAATTTATAGATTTTAAGATCACAAAGGGCAAAGACTATCTTATTTATCAGAGCACTATATTTTCTATTACAAAACATGACTTTCAAACACAGTTGGGAAAAGTTAACAATAACTGATAATACAGCTTTTCCTATTTTCGTGGAAGTACAAAAGGCAAAAGGCAGACCAAAAGAGAAAAGAAAAAAGGAAAGGAAGATAGATACATGGCAATTCTCATTTTCATAACTTTTCTAAAATTTGTTCTATTGATCTATAATGATACACATGTAAATATGAACAACAAATGGAAGCGCTTATGTGTTTATTAAATGAGTAGCTCAGCGGCGTAATTGCCTGCCTGGCAAGCGTGAGATCGTGAGTTCAAACCCCAGTACCAAAAAAAAAAAAAAAAAAAAAAAAAACAAAAAAAAAATTTTTAAACGAGTAAGACTTAGAAACAGTTGCTATACAGGAGAAAATGCTGAACCTGAAATTCTGTTTTGAGAAAAGCAGAAAATCCGTACAGATCAAATACACTTTCTGAAAATTCTATCACCATCTTCCCCTTTTGCCTGAGCTACCATGAACCTCTCATCTTGATTTAGTACTTAGCTGCAAAAGCTGTACCAACACAGGTTTGAAGTATAATCTTTCTGTTTACACCTTCAGAGTTCATGCATTTTTACTTAACCCATTTTTTAAGAAGGCAGGTTGCAAATTATTATTAAAATTCTTATTTTGCAGATATGCATCTCACCATAATGTTTTTCAATTCAGTTAATGGTATGCTATTCTAATTAAATGCCGTTCATACTTGGGGAAATATATACTGGAAAATAATGGCAAGAAGTATTTTGCTTTAAAAATGTTCAATAAGTTCATTCACTCATATTCATTTATTTAGCAAATATTTTACTGAAGCCCCTACATGTGTATGGCCTTGTTCTGGCTCTTTGACATAATTATATAAAACAAAGTCTGTGCCCTCACAGAGCATAAAAATTACTTCAATAAAAATGACAGGCACACTAATTATTCACTGGAACATGAGGCCATGACTAAAGAAAAGGACTAGAAGACATGAGAGAATAGCACAAGGGTCACAAAAAACCAAAGGTCAAGAATCCAAGTAAAATGAGGGACTGAGATTGAGATATACAATCACGTATCTGGTGGAAAACCTTTTCAGGAGGACAGTACATCAAGTCATACGGTTATGCGTTAGAAGCATGCCCACCAGACTGGATCAAATCACCTAGGAAGGACATACATACAAAAAAGAGGTCAAGGGACAAATATGTGCTACTCTGATGAATTAAATGACATCTGCAAAGCCAAGTTAGTAACTTAGTGAGAACTGTGGCATAATATCCTGACACACTAAATGATTAATGTAATTTTTTACATGATTGCTTTAATCAAATGAATAGACTTTACAACAGATCTGTATGTATGAGGGAAAGTTTTACATGGAAAGGAAGCATCAATTACAACTCCAGTTCCCAACTACCTTATACAACTTGCCTCCCCAAAATGGGTATTTCATTTTTTAAAAAAATTTCTATCATGGCGCACGCCTTTAATCCCAGCACTCGGGAGGCTGAGGTAGGTGGAGCGTTGTGAGTTCGAGGCCGGCTTGGGCTACAACGCGAGCGCAAGGCCGGCCTGAGCTACATAGTGCGACCCTGCCTCAAAAAACCAGGGCCGGGAGTTTGGCTGAGCAGCTTAAGCGCCTGTGTGGCAGGTGCGAGGCTGCGAGTTTGATCCCTGGTGCCGCAAAAAAAAAAAAAAAAAAATTCTATCAGTACATGTGTGCTGTATATAAGGTTTACAATACTTGCATGAAGTTGGTACAGGTAATAACACATCTTAATTCCTTTTTTCAGTCCTTTTTCGAAAACTCCCTTCTTCTCTCCATCTCTCTCTCTCTCTTTTTTTTTTTTGGTGGTGGCACCGGGGATCAAACTCACAACCTCGTGCCTGCCAGGCAGGTGCTTAAGCCACTGAGTCAAATTCCCGGCCCTAGGTTTTTTTTGAGACAGGGTCGCACTATGTAGCTCAGGCTGGTCTTGTGCTCATGTTGTAGCCCAGGCTGGCCTCAAACTCACAATGCTCCTCCTACCTCAGCCTCCCAAGTGCTGGGATTAAAGGTGTGCGCCACCACACCCGGCCTTCCCTCCATCTCTTGAGCAACTTCCCATTTGAGAAAGATCCTGTATCTATCTATATCTATTTCCTAGATCTATCTCCCTATATCTTTCATTTTGCTCTTTATTTATTATTTGGGTTTACTGTTAATCTATAGGCTCCACTCATTCTCCTATGTGATAATATATTTCATCCCAGAAACTTAAAAATCTTGTCAATTTTATTTCCATGTCAATCTATATATACCCTCCCCCTACATCTTATAAAATGAAAATTTATCATATAAACATATCTGTTTGGAACTGTACTTCCTTTAAATATCACCAAACCCCACAATGTTGATTATAATAATGTTTCATATGTAAATTATATTGTACACACAACTCTTGTTTTTAGACATTTCCTTGCTGTGTGAAGGTAATACAATATTTTAAAAGTAGTAATCATTCATAAGTCATCAGGCACCTGAAAATAGAGTGGCTAACTTAATTTAATTTTATTATGTATCAAACAAATTTGCTGTTTTCTTACAGAAATTATTTTTACAACAATATGCATTACATTGGAGTGGAAATATTTAGCAATTTTCTCATTGAACAGAGGAAAACAACAATAATAGGAAGTATTTCATACCTGCTTTATGGCGGTTACTGTTATCACAAAGAATAACGGAAGTCCACTGGTAATTGGGCTGGTAGGTGTATCAATCATAAGCTAGATTTAAAAAAAATGCAGACCATTATATTTTCATATTGTATATGTCATGCTATTAATATCTAAAATGTCATACTATTCAGCAGGGAGTGTATCCGAGTTCACAACTTAACTTTGTTGGCTACTATCTGGGATTGGAAGAGTATTTACATTTATTGGACAGCCACATGCATGCCAGAGTGGTCGGTCAGCCTGCTTTCTCACACATAGGGTGCTGAATTTCCACCTTAATATTTCCAAGGAGTCGAGCGGCAGCTGCTCAATTCTCATTTCACATTTCTTTGCCCATCCTGAAAAAATGCTAAAAACTTTGTCAGCAATTTTTACCCTAGGATTTAGAATAAACCTAACACTGGGGAGAAAGAACTGGGAATAGGAATATGAAAAGGTTTTTTTTTCCTCCAAGTGATTTTGTTCCACCATAGCCAAAGGAAGATAGCTAGGAAAATGATATTATAATTATAATGTAAATCATACAACTGAAGTTTGAGTAAACTGCCGGAGAAGAAGTATTTGGAGTAATTACACACGGTTAGCTAGAACACTGATATGATGATTTATTAATGTTTTTACTTTGGATAGGCCGATAAAATTTGTTCTATTCCATAGACATGCTGAATTCCTGATCAGAGTGAGCAATTCCGTATAATTTCTCACTTTTCCAAGAAAACCAAGCAGATGCTCCACTGACACAAAATCAGAAATTCCTTCTGTTCATGATGGAACGCAAGTTTTCAAAAAGTAAATGTTTTCTCAAGCTTTAAAATGATTACTTGTGGGGCAAGGGATATAGCTCAGTGGCACAATGTCTGCATGACAAGCGCAAGGTCCTGAGTTCAATGCCCAGTACCAAAAAAAAAAAAAAAAAATTACTTGACTATTTCCTCTTTGAAATCCCTGGTTCCACCGAGAAAGGCTCAGAGCTTATACAAAAATTCAGGGTCATACTGAAAGAAATATCTATGGTTTTTCAGAAAAGAATTACCTCCTTAAAGAAAAATACTTGCTATTTTTACATCCTGACTTACAGCAAATTCCATGGACTTTTCTCTTGATAACTTGACACATAAAAAAAGCACAATGTAAAAGGCTGTCAGAGCCCATGAACACAGATTCAAGCTAAGAGTTGCCAATATAAGAATCTATATTCACTGGGGTGCTTAAAAATTAGAATTGTTTTAAAAATTCTAGATTAAAGCAAAATGTACTGATTTATTTGTTTGTTTGAGATGGGTCTTGCTAGGTTGCTCAAGCTGTTTCAAACTCCTGTGCTCGAGTAATCCTCCTGCCTTCCCCGCCCCCAAGTAGCTGGTACTAAAGGCACATGACACTGCTCCCAGATAAAATAAAATTTAGATTAAAAAAAGAAGTATGTTATACAAATGTTCCCATATAAAATAGAACTTAAATTTTAAAAAGTACTTTGAAAAAAAATTAAAAAAAAGTATGCTGTACTTTTCTAAAAAAGTATTTCATACAAATGTTTCCATATAAAATAGAATTTAAATTTTAAAAAGTACCTTGTCCATAAGCAGGCTTGCTAACAACATACACTGTATGTTAAGAGCCAAAATATTTATGTTCTGAGACAGGCATTTGAAAAGTGACTGGCTTAGATTATAATTATTAACACTATAGTACACAAGTAATGAAACAAAACACAACTGATGTTAAAATTCATAGGTGAGATTTTAGAAATCTAGATATGGTTCAGATTATTTATTTACTGAATATAATAGGAAAGCTTTATAGAATGGTCCCATGGTAAAACAATTAAGAAACCAATGTAATCTTTCTCTGTTCTAAGACGTATTTTTAGAAACCACATTTACAAACAACCAGGTGATAAAGCTTACCTGAACCAAAAATATAATAAGAAAATAAAAGTTTGCCACTCTTCTGAATTGTTCAAATAAATTTTTTGGAACAAAATTCCACACAGTATACTAAAAAATAAAAGAAAAAGAGAACAATAAATTAATATTTTCAAACAACATATAACACATAGATGTTGATGCTACAGAAATTATCTGGTTGTCAGAGTTCATGACTTTTATTCTACTTTTCTGTTTTCTTTTACTATTTAGTATAATTTTTTAAAATGAGATAAACTGGAACCTATCAATTTTGCGACTGAACTGTTGACTTTTACAAATTACAGAAGGCAGATCTGTAACAAACTTGTAATAATTCACTTTGGACTTTGTCTATATAAAACTAAATCTAATGGTAAAAATGAGTAAGAGCTGATAAAAAACACTGACAGTAGATACCATTTATATTTTTTATTTTATTTAGTTTAGGGTCAGAAAGAGAAAATGTTCTAATTATTCAACTATACTTTCTTTAGTATGGAATATGGAAAAATAACCTGAACTGTTGGAGAAATAAGAAGGCTTTAGATTACTGATCCCTGGGACAACCATAAGGCATATAAAAGTGTCACAATGTCAATTTTAAAAGGTAAGATGGTACAGTGGTCAGAAGGAGAGATGGCTGAGGTCAAACTACTATAAACCCAAATCCTGATTTTAATAGTCATTGAACAACATAGGATGTAATCTCTTTGTACTCTATTCTGTTTCTTTATAAATGAGGACAGTCATAACCATCCTTAAGGGGTTCTTACAAAGATTAAACAAGCTGGTATATTTATGAGGCATTTAGGATATAACCTGGTTCACACTAACTGCTACCTAAGTATTTGCTATATCATCAATCACTTCATAAACCTATAATGCTGTACTACAGGAGCAGAGTAATATACTACACATTTTATTTGTATCATTACAACATTATCTTACATATGAAATAGGGAAATAGTTTGTAGAACTTTTACTTTACCCTATGTATATTCTTTCAACAGAATGTAAGATCCATGTAGTATTTAAGGTACATACATGTAATTGGAGATCAAAAATTTTGCAGTGGGCCAGGGATTTAGCTCGGTGGCATAAGCACCTATTTGGCAGGCCCAAGGTTGTGAGTTCAATCCCCGTACAAAAAAAAAAAATGCAGAATTGATGATTGAATAAATAAAAATAACTGAAATGTGCTTTATCTGAGAAACATTCTGATTTAGGCAATAAAGTTAATAATTACTGCTCAATTCAGTATTTCTTTTTGGTGTTTTTGTTTTGTTTTTTGATGCAGGGTCTCTATGCAGTTCAGGCTGGCCTTTAACTCACTATATAGTCTAGGCTAGCATCAAATTTGTAGTGATCCTCCTGCCTCAGGTTCTTGAGTGCTGGGATTACAGGCATGTACCATCATGCCCAGTCCCAATTTAAAATTTTTAAATAAATAGTTAAAAAAAATTTTGGTGCGGTATAAGGTGATGTTATGGCTTATATCTAGATGTCCCCCCAAAACCTCATGACATCATAGGGAGGGGCTTTTCGGATGTGGCTGGATCTAGGATGTTTGATGCTGGGATCAAGGGTGTGATGAGGGCCAGGGTTTTAGCTCAGAAGCTCAAGTGCTGGCCTGGTAAATCCAAGGTCATGAGTTCAATCCCCGGTACAAAAAAAAGCGGGGGTGGGGGGGTGGCGGTGGTGCTAGGATTAAAGCTGCCCCACCCAGGGTGTGTGTGCTACCTGCCCTAAGGGTGGGTAGCCTGGATAGGACATAAGGGATAGAAAAGGGCTGCTGCTGCAGCTTGTCTTCCTGGTTTCTATGAACTATTTCTCCTCTGTGATGCCCCCTGTCTTGCCATCTTGCCCTAGAAGCAGCCAACTATGAACTGAAACCTCTACAAACTATGAGCCAAAACAAACCTTTCCTCCTTGAGGGTCATGTAGTTTGTCTTTACAATGGGAAAAGAAACTAAAACAGATAAGTCCTAATTTCTGGGTTTTTGTATGTCAAATTTACTCCTAAATCAGATGTTCCGAGGTCTAGAAATACACATATGAACAATTTTTAAATAGTTAGGCTCCCAGAAGAGATTAATAAAGCTGAACCAGGGGTATATAAAGAGTATAATACCTAACAATTTTTCTTTTTTATGTGCAATTTTATGTCGTTTAATCTGGGATATGTGAAACATATTTTCCCTCAGTAGTGGCAATGTTCAGGGCTCAGGAGAAACGAGAAGTAAATACTTTCTGGAAGAACGAAAAGAAGTTACTGTTCAATGTGTACATAAGTTGGGAGTTTTGGGTCAAATTATCTCTAGCTGATATTTTTTTTGGGGTACTGAGAATCAAACTCAGGACCTTGTGCTTGCCAGGCAGGTGCTGAGCCACTGAGGTATATCCCCCCAGCCCTTCTAGATGATCTTAACTAAAGTAAAAGGTAGTCATTCCTATCAGGACCAGAAAATCTCCATGTTAAGTTCCTCAGTCACCAAATCAAATGCACAAAACCTTGTTAGAAGGCCGGACATGGCAGCATATGCCTGTCATCCCAGCACTCAGGAGGCAGAGGCAAAAGGACTGAAGCCAGCCGGGTCTACAAAGTGAGTTGAAGGCCAGCCTGAATTGCATAGTGAAACCTTGTTTCAAAATGACAAAAACCAAAACAAAACAAAACAAAACAAAACAAAACAAAACAAAAACAAAACAAAAAAACCTTGCTAGAATTAAGCTGGCAATGTATTAAATTTATGCCAACCTACCTCAATCATAACAGTTTTCTAGAATCTTATGAAGGACAATTCCACAAACTGCAGTAAGGTAATTATTTTCAGGATATTTTCTCTGGCTAACTTAGTAATTACAAGTAAAATTATAGGATAAATAAAAATTTCAGGGTTGGGTATGTGGCTCAGTGGCAGAGTTCTTGCCTTTCATGCACAGGGCCCTGGGTTCCATCCCCAGCAACACCCTACTGAAACTGCACATGCAAGCTATCTTAAAAATGGTAGGAACTGTTATTTCCATGTTTTCTGAAATATAAACATATTAGCAGACTGAATGAATCTAACTTCTGTGCTCACTCTACTACACAGTGAGAAAGGACTCTGATTAGTGTAATATTAAACAATGTAATATTGGCTAATATAAATGAGTTAGCGTAACTATCCTACTGTTATGTATGACTTCATAATTGCCCCTTATTCCCTACAGCCTTACATTGGTAAGAAAACCAATATATGGCCAAAAAACCTTTGCAAAAACATTTTGCAAAGAAGTTTAAATTTAAGGTAGTTACTGTGGTCAATACATCTATGATATATAAATTATACATTGGAGAAACAAAAAATTCTTTAAAAAAAGGAGACTAAGGAAAAATAACTATATTCAAAGATGAAGTAAATGAAGGAACATAGAATAATTCAAAGGAAAAGCAGCAAGACAGAAAAATTCAATGAAGGAAATCATATTTAAAAGAAACATTCAACAGACTGTACATCAAAGACCAATAAGGGACTTGGGAGGCTGAGGCAGGAGGGTCGTTGTGAGTGCAAGACCAGCCTGGGCTACAAAGTGAGTTCAAGGCTGGCCTGAACTACATAGTGAGACCCTGTCTCAAAAAATAGGGCCAGGGATTTAGCTCAGCAGCCTAAGCAACTATCTGGCAGGCGCGAGGTTGTGAGTTTGATCCCCAGTACCAAAAAAAAACCAAAAACCAAAAAACAAAAAACAATAAGGGAGAACATTTCTGGAAGACAGGATGATATGAGCAATGGGACAGTGGAAGGAGTTCATTGTGGCTTTGTGGGACAGAGGATAACACTGTCAGGAAAGAGTTAAAGAGAATGATGGGAGCAAACAAATAGTAAAAATAGTAAGAGAGATGGTCTTCATATATGCTTAGGAAAAAAAGTATATAAATAGCTACATTCTTCAACTTATGTTTGAGCATATGAATTCTACCTTTCTACAGAAACAAATCTAAAATCTACACAAAACTGCTGGGTGTGGTGGCACACACCTGTCATCCCAGCACTTGTGAAGCTGAGGCAGGATGATCACCATGGATTTGGGGCCACCCTAGGCTACATGGTGAGTTTAAAGCCAGCCTGACTTTGCCTCAAAAAACCAAAAATAACTAAATAAAAATAAAAATAAAATGTCCACCAAATTTTACTTTATAAAAATTGACTTTCAATATAAAATCAAATAAAGCAACATGGTAGGAAAATTCAACAAGAACTTGTGAAAGAACAAATAATCAAGTTAGGAAGTGGGTTAAAAAAGCAATAGTGATGTAATAAAGAAGATAATAATGAGAGAGAGACCTTATTTATGCCAAAAAATTTTAAAGGCAATGTTTTAAAATATATACATTTTTGAAGCCATGGTCAAAAATATTAAACTTAATACTATTGCACATGAACACAGTCATATAAAAGTATTTATGTAACCCAAATTTTTTCAGGGGGAACCTCAGCTTTTAGTACTAGTTTTTATAATGTTTATCTGCTGGCAATTCACAGGATCACTTAGTTCTTTTGCCAGTACTGAAGCTGAGTTTCCTATTTAAAAACCTGGAAAACAAATATCCAGAATATAGGTGAAAGTAAAAGAGCTTTTTTTTTTTTGCGGCACTGGGGATCGAACTCACAACCTCGCACCTATCAGACAGGCACTTAAGTCACTGAGCCAAACTCCCGGCCCTGGTTTTTTAGAGGCAGGGTCGCACTGTGTAGCTCAGGCTGGCCTTGTGCTCGCGTTGTAGCCCAAGCCGGCCTTGAACTCACAAAGCTCCTCCTACCTCAGCCTCCCGAGTGCTGGGATTAAAGGTGTGCGCCACCATGCCCAGCTTAAAAGAGCTTTTGAAAGAAAAAAAGAAAAGAAAGTGCAAATGGAAACAGTAAAAATTATAAGTTTTTGGCTTCTCAATTTAGAGATACTATCCGATTTCCCAAATATGACAGCAAACCAGTGAGGGACCTGGGGAGGACCAATAGCCTTACCAATAAAATGCAACAGAGATGAGAGTTCAGGGTGAATAGGCAATTGGAAATGTAAGGGGAAAATATAATTATGCAGTGAGAGAACGGCACAAAGACAAAAGAGCCAAATTCAGAATATACATAATCCAAAGGGTTACACTTGAAACTGGTGAGTTTTCTTCTATGTAAGTTACATACATGCTGGCTTAAGAATGACCTTCATGTTTTGAAGGATTTTAAATTTTAACATGATTTTACTAAGAGCTGAGTCACTTAAGAGTCTATAGCACCTCTATCATCCTAGATTCTGATATTCTTCTTCTTATTCTACTTTAGAAGCGTTTTTCCAAAATAATGGCTATGAGACATATGTAACATGTGTAACCCGTTGTCATTAATGGGTATGTTAATATGTAAATAATATGAAGCCAGGAAAAACGGGGCAGGACAATGCAACCAGTGAACAAAGGCAAGATTCTGCACAAACATGAAATCAGTCCCAGAGAAAAAATCCTCGTCTCTCTGGAAAGGAGTGAAGAAGCAATACAAAGATGCCTCTTAAAGTGCCCTACCAAGCAACAGCTATGATCCAAGGAGAAATTTACCCTCAGTCTCTTTGACATAAATCCCTTATAACAGCACTGTCCAATAAGGCAGCCGACATGCAACCCCTCAAATGTACTGGCCCATTTCAAGGCCTCAAAAGCCATGTTGGAGAATGTGAAAAAGGTTTCCACCCAGAGAGAAAGGTCTATTAGACAGCACTGCTTCATAATCTTCAGCTTCAAAATAAACTGAGACGGCTTTAAAATGTCACAGGAAAAATGAAACAAGGAAGAAAAGTGAAGTAGAACTTTGCTGCTGTGGAATGTTTACTGAAGAGTGATAAAATTGGAGCAAGAGGGCTTTCAAGTCTCACAGAACTGAGCTCAAACTCCAATCCAGCCACCTACCCTTGTGCAACCTTGGAGAAACTATTCCAGTTCTTAACACTTAAACTGAAGAAAGTGACATGAATATAGTAACACTTTATAAAATAAATTTAATAACTTTTCTTTCATAGAGTTGTTGTTATAAGGGTTAAATGACAGAAGTAATGACTTGTACAGTACTCAGTATGTATTATAAATATCAGTTTAATTATAACTAAAGATAACTTTTTGGCAAGTTACCTATCTAGTAATAGCGACTCCTAACTCCTTTCACTCTTTCTTTCTTTCTCTTAAACCCAGGGCCTTCAAACTGAGCTACATCCCCACCCTCTTTTTGGAGACTGGATCTAAGTCACTAAATTATTGAAGTAGGGCTTGAACTTGTGATATTCCTGCCTCACTCTCCCAGATACTGTAATTATGCAACTTTTCATTTTGGTTAAGATAATCTACTACTCACACCATTTTCTTGACTTTGTAAAGATATAAATGCATAAACACATGCTAAATCACTTTTCAAAATAAAATGATACACTGCTACAAACTTAATAATAAAAGTGTTAATCCTTACCTTAGATGAAATTATCCGGTTGTCTATATATTTCTGAGGTGTGTAAAGGCCATTCTGAGGAAACCTGTTGGCTATGTAAATAGTTCTTGTGTCACTTTGATGGGGTGGGTCAAAACCCTAAGACAAGAAAAAACAGTAGCAGTCAATAAGGCTAGTCATTATGATACTTTACTGCTAGTTTCACTTAACTAGTCATATTACAAATAGTAATCTAGCCTTAAATGCAGATAGACTCGATCTATTTAATTATTAAGTAGGTAAGTCATTGACTTTTTTCTTTCACAAGTAAGTAAGTACATTATCTTTAGATACAAATGAACTAGCTAATACATTCAGTAATGAAAAAGAGCTCCCACTCTATTGGATATCTAATATAAGAAGATAAATACCATGCGGGAGATCTACCAAGGCATTTGAGGACAAAATTTGTCTCACTGCATTCCTTCTTCTCCATTCCATGGACTCATTACCTTCTCTTAGGATGGATTCCAATTGAGTATATGGAAGCCCCATGTAGCTAATAAACAACTACTATGATTGATGACAAAGGTTTTCTTTCTTTTTCTCTCTCTTACTACTATACTCAGGCCTACTTGATTTCAAAGAGATTTGCTCCCAAAGGACATACATCATGTAGTCTTCCCCAGATTCATTCTACACAATCATCTGTGCCAATTACAGTGCCAACTGGCTTCCTGAAATATGGATAGCAACTGCTGTATTTCTTAAGGAAGATATGACTTGGCCTCAAATTCAGATCATCTTGAGGTACACTGGAAAGGCCTCCTGAAAAGTTTTCACTAGTGACAGGTACACCAATACATACTTTACTCTACAGCACTGTACGCTGTTCAGTGAATCATCAAGCCTCCTTTGACATACCCTGGGAATCCCAACAGGCTAAAAGCACTCCGATATACAAGATTTTCTTTGCTTCTAACAGGCAAATGATTTGAAATTTCTTTCATTATTGTTTTTTAACAGCGGTCAGGACTTTTTACTAGTACTACCTAAGTTATTATAAGTCAGTTAAACTTGGTATTCACAACTACAATGTCCATTTTTAATGTTACTAAAGACCAATAGAGTAATCTAAGTAATGTGGCTGCAGTGTGACACACAGTATTCCTCTAACATTTCCACTAAGCACAGACACACACAGATCTGGGAAATTCCTGTGTTATTGTTCAGTTTCACTGGACTATCAACTTGCTTGGCTTGAGAAATGCCCAGAGGATCCGTAGGGCCCACTTTTGGGACGGTCCTGTCTGGCGCCGTCCCTCTCTGGCAGTTGCCCTGCTCTTCTTCAGGGCTCTCACGAGGTGAGCAGCTCTTCCCCACTGTACCCTTATGTCAGTGTGGTGTCTATGTGTCTTGGAGCCAGGCAGTCCTTAACTGAAACCCTTGAAACCACGAGACCAACAACCTGTCTTCCTTTAAGTTTTGGGTACTTTGCTCCAGAAGACAATTACATAGAAAGGTATTTTGTTTAGTATAACTTTTTTGCTTATTTTTTATTTTTATTTTATTTTTTTGGTCTTTTTGAGACAGGGTTTCACTATGTAGTGGCCTCAAACTCAAAGCAATCCTCCTGCCTCAGCCTCAGAGTGCTGGGGTTACGGGCATGTACCACCATGCCCAGCCAGTATAAAATAATATTAATGGTATTATATGTGATGTTCAGTGCTATTCTTGGTTTTGAATTTTTACTTTATGATCTTAGAAACCATGTATACAGGACTGTACAAATTAAGTGCATCTGTGTGCTCCATGAGATACATGATGTTTAATTTTATTTGTTCACATTATTTAAAGTCCTATGATTTTCAGCCACATGTGGTAGGGCATACCAGTAATTCTAGCACCCTGAGAGGCTGAGGCAGGAGAACTGCAAGTCTGAGCTCAGCCTGGGCAACTAAGAAATTAAGCGAGACGTGCCTTAAAATAAAAAATAAAAAAAGGACTAGGGATGCAGCTCAGTGTAAAGGCCCTTGGTTCAATCCCCAGTATGGGATGGTGGAGGGTGTCAAAGTTCTATGATTTTCCACTCTGCTTTTCCACCAGTTTGAAATAGTGATGACCATATTATGTCTGATTTCAAAATCAGTCTCTTAAAAAGGAAAAATACGGTGTTGTGCATACTCATTTTCCTCACAAACCTTCTATTAGATATTTTATAGTTTTGTAAACAAATGAAGAAGAAAATGAACAGTTTGAATGCTACAGCTTTAGACTATGGCTTAATTTTTCAAAAGAGGTTCACAGGAAGTTTATAAGCAGGTAACTGGAACATTACAAAGCTCAAAGCGTATTTATTTAGCTCCCACTTTGTAATCATATAACATATATCCTCCTTCAACTAATCTCTACCTCCTTAATATGCTGAATGGCATCTGGAAATCTACTGAAGCTAACTAAAATTGATAAAATACACCCGACATATTATTATTTTTCTTTAACACTAAGTTACACAACAACGTGCTTCTGGGGTAAAATTAGAAAAAAAATAAATTTGAGGGTCTCAAGGAATATTTAAATCTTTTTTTCCCCCCTTGTAGTGCTGGGGATTGAACTCGGGCCTTGTACATGCAAGGCAAGCAACTCTAACCACTGAACTATACTCCCAGTCCAAGGATACATAATCTTTAATAAGATAGCATGACAACTCAGACTGAGAACCAAGAAGGCAGAATTTTATTTTTTTTTTGTAAATTTCTACTAAGGTTGAAACTTTATTCTGTATATGTAAAGTTAAGAAATCGACAAAAGGCACCCAAAATAACACTATAGCAACATCTATAGTTATGAGAACTATAGCAACATCTCTTTTACGACTAAAAGTAATAGACACATGCACTTTCTATGGATCAAAGCTTATCATTCCCCATTTGTCTATTGGATATGAACGAGTGATCATATGGAAAATTTTTGGAATTGTGAGCATTAAACAATTATTTCAAGGAGATATATTAAAATGGACCCCTAGGCCAGACATGATGGCATACATCTGTAATCCAAGCAGTTGGGAGGCTGAGGCATAAAGATCACTGCAAGTCTGAGGCCAGCCTGGGCTACAAAGTGAGTTCTAGGTCAGCATGAACTGCATAGTGAAACCCTGTCTCAAAAAGATCATAAATAAATAACTTTTTAAAAAGGAATGATAATAAGCTTTTCCTTATTCTGACAGATGATATAATATCCACTAATGTATTCTGAAGTATTTTTCAGTTTTGGTCAACTCACATTGTCTTAATCATATATAATCTGCGGCATGCAGCTTGTGTGGGTGTACATGTGTTTCTCACACACAAAAATAGTTAAGTGTGACATATTCAACCACAGTGTAACTCGCTAAGTGCCCCATTTGGGAATTAAAATTGTAACTTCAGTTCATTAGCATCTTCTCCACAATAAATTTAATTATCCAAGAACTAAGTAAAAATAATTGTCCACAGATAACAGAATTGACTTTGAGCAGGATCTATAAATGGATTTCAGTTCTGTGAATCCCTGAAATTTTATGCAAATCTGCATAAATGTGCATTTTCCAGATATTTGTGCACAGATTTCATAAGATTTTTAAAGTGGTTTTTAGAAAGTTTAAAACCACTTAACCTATAATCTTGTTTTATAATCAGTTCCACAACCCTCCACTCCATATTTAAAACTGCCTAGATAAATCATTATGTTTCAGTAACAACTCTGCCTCTTAAACAGGAGTCAAAACAAACATCTATTGTTGAAAATGAATTGTATATCTATATTATCACTATGAAGTTTTAAGTATAGTTTCACATTAATTAGCATGCATTATCAGCAGTTCCACAGTTCTGAGGAAGAAATGCAATCTGAACTTACTGATCACAGGTCAACCTTTGACACACAGCACATTTTCTGTTATCATCGTAGGTTATCCATTCACAACCTTGACTCCTGATGTTGCTTGCTTTCTTTTCTGATTTTATCTTGTCCCGGGCAAAGGAACTGAGATACAGTGACACTACTACAGCCATACAATTTTATGTTAATGTCTGCTAAAAAGTAAAGAGTATACGCATTGGAGGTGCATATATTTAAACTATCTTAAAATTACCACTCTTGAAAAAGGTGTGAAATTCAAAACTCTTGATTATTAAAGGAACACATGACTTAGTCTCTGCCTACCTAGAACTGATGAAATCTTAGTGATTTAGGGATTATTTACTGTAGATAGCACCTAATTTCTTATTTCCTCTTATATATTAGAGTTACTTTCTGGACAGCAAGCAGATATTTAATAACCTAGGAAGCAACTGGATATGCTTGCTTAGAGTCTAGGAAAGAGGGCTGGAATTGAGGTCAGATCTAACATCCATAAGGATTATGGCTAAAGCCATATACGAGACTGCTTAGCAGTGTATGGAGCAAGAGATGGTAACTCCCAGGACCATGATTTAAGATGCATGGGAGAGAAAAGGAATAAGCAAACAAGAAAGATCATCAGAGTGGAAGGAGAATAAGGACAGTATGGCAGGGACCTAGGAAGAAATCACAAAAAGGAATTATTTCATATGCTCCAAAGAAAATGAAAACCGAGACGAAGAGGAGAAAGAGGTGGAGGATTTAGAAGAGGCTGCTGCTGCTGCCAAGTTAAGTAACAAGAAAACCTTGGGGGCTTTTGCCCACACAGTCTGAGTAAACTTAAAGGGGCTGAGGTAATGGACATGAGTGGAGGTGGAGAGGACAGCGGGGAAGTGGAAATAATTACTGCTGGAAAGCTAGGTCAGCTGCAGGACTTTTAATGGAAACACAGTTTTGGGTTTAAAATCAAAGATCTAGCACTCGGGAGGCTGAGGTAGGAGGAGCATTGTGAGTTCGAGGCCGGCTTGGGCTACAACGCGAGCGCAAGGCCGGCCTGAGCTACATAGTGCAACCCTACCTCAAAAAACCAGGGCCAGGAGTTTGGCTCAGCAGCTTAAGCGCCTGTTTGGCAGGGGCGAGGCTGTGAGTTCGATCACCAGTTCCGTAAAAAAAATAAATAAATAAAAAAATAAAAATAAAATAAAATAAAATAAAAGATCTGGGGGGGTAAAGTTAAGTTTTGGGGAAAAAATTACTGAAGGATCAAGAAAAAGGAAAGAGCCAAAGTGTACAGCATTAACTTTGGATAGGATCTTTCTTCATCTGAAGAAAAAAACAGAAGAACAGATACTTCTAGTGCTGGTCTGCAGGCTATGTGCAGCCCTAGACAGCCAGTGATGTGGCCCCACAGACCAAACTGCTCACACTGCTACGTAACTTTTAACAGTATCTTTGATGATATGCAGTGCTCCAGTATGGGCTGCACAGGTGACAACAAATGCTTCGTAGGGGAGGTTCAGTGCAGTGTTAACTGCCTGTTGTGTCTGTCAAGTCAAAATCCACGTGTAAGCCATGTGTGGTAACCTGTCCCTGTAACTCCAGCACTTTGGGAGGCTAAGGCAGGAGGACTGCAATTTAACAGCTTTGTGAGACTTTGTCTCTAAAAATTAAAACAAGGGCCAAGAATGTAGCTCAGTGTAAACCCCAGTGCAACAAAAGCCACCAGAATCAGGCATTACATATGCTTGTGAGATTTGCTGGGTAAAGCACAGTGATTAAGAATAATAATACTGTTGGGCGTGGTAGTTCATGCCTAGAATCCCAGCACTTGGGAGGCTGGGGCAGGAGGATCCCTACAAATTTGAGGCCAGCCTGGGTTACAAAGTGAGCTCAAAGCCAGCCTGAGCTGCATAACGAGACCCTGTCTCAAAAAAAAAAAAAAAAAAAAAAAAAAAAAAAAAAAAAAAAAAAAAAAAAAAAAAAAAAAAAAAAAAAAAAAAAAAGAGTAGATAGCTAGATATAAGCTAGAGTGAAGAGAATGACAGCTGAGCCCAGAGAGGAAACTTGGTACATAAGTCTCTCGAGTCTGGCGTCATGTCTGTGCATTTTGGTCTCAAACTCCATCTGATCCAACTGGACCTCCTTTACATATATTTACATTGTGATTTTGGTCTCCTTGATGAACTTTGTTTATTCTGGACAAGACCATGGTCCTGAGCCGGGCGTGGTGGTGCACACCTTTAAGCCCAGCACTTGGGAGGCTGAGGTAGGAGGAGCCTTGTGAGTTTGAGGTCGGTTTGGGCTACAACGTGAGCACAAGGCTGGCCTGAACTACATAGTGCGACCCTGTTTCAAAAAAACCTAGGGCTGGGAGTATGGCTCAGTGGTTTAAGTGCCTGCCTGGCAGGCCCAAGGTTGTGAGTTTGATACCCGGTGCCACCAAAAAAAAAAAAAAAAAAAATCATTGTCCTAAAACTGTCCCTCCTGACTTAAAGGTGGGGTCTCTTGGCTGACTGGAAAAAAAAACTAAAAAACGAAAAACCACATGATTCCATTAGCAACGACCCTTGGTCACTCCTCTAAATTTTAGGAAAAACCAACACTGGGCCTCACTGCAGCTTCGACCTCTGGCTCTGCCTGCTTGGAACCCTTCCAAGTGCACCAATAAAACTACCCCGACTCTCCACACACTCTGCCCTTCACCACACCGCCTGCCTGGGTCCTCTCCAGGTGACAGCTACCACCTCTCGCATTACTCATTCTACTTTCGTGAGACATATACTGTCCTTAATAAAGTGCTTACTAAAAATTATACTTTTTTCACAGTAACTAGCTTGCTGAACGTATAACTTGTGACTCTCAGTTTCTTCTAGAACCTCCTCACAATACGATCCAAGAACCAAGACATATGTGTGCAAGTGAAGACAGGCATTCATCATTATTAAGCAGCTGTATAAGTTTTCTTATTTGGTTATTAATACTGGGCTTGTGTTGTTTTGGAAAACAATTTAATAAAATGTTTTTAGCAGGAGTGTTATAGAAGTACAAAAAATCTATCAAATAATTTTTGCTTATGATAGTGTTACAATTACATATACAACACTGCTAACACTAAAAAATAAATGGTTGCTTATTTACTAATTTTTGGAATATACAGAGCTACAATCAGACATTCAACTCAAAGAAAAATTTGATTGTTCTCTTGACCAGACTTTTATAAGTTCTAACTTCCCAAAAGAAAATAAATCTCTCACTTCACAATCATACCTTATTCATGTCATTGCTTTTGGGCAGTATATATATTTGTGAATATTTCCAAGAATGACATGTACATAAACAATAAAATTAATTCAAAAATTTCAACAAGCACCTTGTGAACTAAGAACTGGAAGTACTTCCGTCCAACCAGACATCACTATATTCATTTCACAAAAACAAGATTAAATATCCCACTAGTTTTATGTTTATCTTGTCTCTTTTTAAATGCTATAATAAAATTTCATTACTTTATATAAACTAACTACATTATATATTTCATATGTGGCCCCAAACAATTCCTCCTCACTCAATTTTTGACTCAGGCAAGCCAAAAGGCTTAGACACCCATGGTCAGACTGTGAACTAAATAAAAAGAATGCCAAAAGCATACCTGATTATTTATGGTTTGTTCTTGGTGGTGGTGGTGCTGCTGGGGATTGAATCCAAGGTCTCTAACTAGCAATGTGCTATAATATCAGCTGTATTTGAGAATTTTGACTTTCACTTTCTCATACTAAATCTTAATGGTTCTTTTCTTTTCTTTCTTGAATTCTGAAAACATATGCTAGAAAAACAGCCGGTTAATAATGGCAGTAAGCACTGCATCAATGCACTGACTTGCCCTGCAGAGCTGGACTTACAAAGTCTGAGCTTCTCCTGTATGTCCAAGTTAGAAGCGAGCTCCTTCACAACACTTAACTTGCAAGAGAAAGGCAAGATCAGAGACCACACTGGCTCTAAACAGTAAAGTATCATATCTACTCTCATCATTAGAGTAGTCTGAACTGTACTTTAAAGAGTGTAACAGAAAACTAAGATAAACAAGAATATCTATCTGTATTTTCTTTATGATTCAAAAGATGCAAAAATAGAACAATTCCCTAGGTAATGTGATTAAGACCTGAACAAACTATATTGCTCAAGCTTTATCTGTCAATTGTACTAATTCTAAAGGACTCTTCAACGCAAAATTTTAGGATACCTGAATGCCTTGGGTATTTGCTGAGAAAAATGTGTTTGCTACTACGCGAGGCACTATGTTAAATTTAAGGAAAAAGTATTTGATCATTTGGAAACATTAAAGCACTTACTTAGGATGTCATGAAATTATTCTATAATTTTTAAAAATTCATTTTATAAATGCAGTGAGTATTGACTATATGCCAGGTAGTAAGCTTCACACTGTGGAAATATCAAGACCACATTCCTGCTGATATGAAACTTCATTTTTTAAAAAAGGCCCTTTAGGGCTGGGGATTTATTTATTTATTTATTTAGGTGAGGGGATCGAACGCATGACCTTGAACTTGCCAGGCAAGCACTTATGCCACTGAGCTAAATCCTTGCCCCACCCCAAAAAGTCTTTTAACGCACATGGAAAATACAATAAATTATCAAGCAACACAAATAAAAATTTTATTGAAATTGCATTAGGCCATTAGATGACTTTTTTCCTATGGAAAATTATCAAATATATTCTTCTGAATGAAGAGTTAAAACCACAGTGTAATTTTATTACAAGTGTAATAAAAGTTATTAATAAAAGTACTTTATCGCTATTTCAGTATCATAAACTCCTCAAACTTCAAAATAAGTTTTGGACTCCCAAAGTTCAAAATGTAAAAAAACTTTGTCATGTTCAAAATCAAATTTAAACAGCACTTATGGTGTCTAACGTTTGTTAAGAGGGGCTTACACATCGGGCATAAGCCAGACCTAACTACTAAAATGCAGGTGACCTTGAAAACAGCCATGGCTGAGTAACCACAGAAACCTGACCACCTCTTTGCTTTTTCTCATCAACCTGTCATCACCATCTCAGAGCATCGCCACTGCATAGAAATTCCTACCTCCAATCCATTCTTCAGTCTTGCCTCACTCTCAGGCGGTTTACAACGGCAGCACTGGGAAGGAGGGGTGATAAAGAAAGCTACTGATGGTATTTCCTTTCTCCCACTACTAGTCCTGTTCCACAAGGCTTCATTCCTGGAAAAACTCTCTTCATTCCTGGAAAAACTCTCGGGTTTGAGTCCTGACTCTGACATTACATAGCTACTGACCTTGAGAAAGCCCATTCTTTGAATTTTTCCCTTTATTTCACAATAGACAGATACAAGTTTTCTTCCTTTCTATTTAAAAAATTTTTTTTTCCCAACTAAGAGGCTTTAGCTGAGATTTAAGATAACTGTTTGAAATATATATATATCTCATATATATATATATATATAGTATATATCTAATAGTTTATAAGGTAGTTATACTAATAATTTCTCTGAGCTCATTGAAGAGAAAGGTTTGTGCTAGTATTGTTCAGATGATTAAATGCAGATTTCTTGTACTCTGCGTAACTGACTCGAAGATAATACACAATGTATATACCATTGTTACCCCCTAATTATTGTGTTTTGAAATTCTGTTTTGTTTTTTGCTTTAAAACAAACAAACAAAAAAGATAACTGTTTGAGATCCTGTATCAAAAAATAAAAAGGGCTGAATTACGGCTCAGTGTGAAGGTCCTGGGTTCGATTTCCAGTAGAGGAAAAGAAAAAGGTTTCTGTCATCAAAGGCTGAGCCTGTGGAACTCTGGACCTGGAACCAGGCAGCCTGAACAACTCCTCCGGAGGGATTAGGATTAACAGCAGCTCCTCTGTGTCAAGGCCCTAGGATCAGGTTCAGTGAATTGTGCTGGATCCGGGCTTGCTCCTACCTTTGAAAGATTGGAAAACGCTGTGTATCTTTAAAACAAGTATGTTTTAAATCTCCAGAGATAGTGGGACAATACCTCTTAAAAAAAAAGGGAACAAAAAATTATGAAACATACCAGGCAGATGCACAAGAAGAACAGATGGATATGAAAAAGAGCCAATAATAAATCATGAAAGTGAGAAATATTCATTTAAATTAAAAATTCACAAGACTAGATAAACTCTAGCATGGACAAAAGTGACGGAACTAGTAAACTGTAAGCTGGAACTAAGAAATTCCCACTGAAAGCAACAGAGAGAAAGTAAGATAAAAATGTGAAAAGAATTAAGAGCCATCAAAGATAGATTAACATGTCAAGAAAGAGTTCAAGAATGAGAAAATTAAAGGCTGAGCACTACCTAAAGAAAAAAGTGGCTGAAAAATATTCTGCACTTTAAAAATAAATGTCTTTAGATGGAAATACAGAGCAGGAGCCAGGTGTGGTGGCGCACACCTGTAACCTAGCACTCGGGAGGCTGAGGCAAGAGTTCCACGCCAGCCTGGGCTACATAGTGAGTTCAAGGTCAGCCTGAACTACATTGTGAGACCCTGTCTCAAAAAGAAAAGAAGAGAAGAGAAGAGAGGAGAGAAAAAAAGGAAAAAAAATACAGAGCAGTAAAGAATAATATATGGGCTGGGGATATAGATCAGCAGCACAAGTGCCTACCTGGCAAGCACAATGTCTTGAGTTTGATCCCTGGTACCAAAAAAACCAAAACAAACAAACAAAAAAAGGATACTGCAAAAAATATGATGGATATATCACAGTAAAAATACAAAATATCAAGGACAAAGATAATTTTAAAAGCAATATGAGTCTGGACACTGCACACCAGTAATCCCAGCACTCTGGGAGGTAAAGAAGCAGGATCTCAAGTTCCAACCCCACCTGGGCAACTTAGAAACTTAGCCAGACCATGTCTCACAATAAAAAAGAACTGGAGTTGTAGCTCAGTGCAAAGGTCATGGATTCAATCTCTGGTAACACACACACACACACACACACACACACAACCATTCACATCCACTAGAACTATAGTTAAAAAGAAAAAAGTGATGCCAAGGGTATAAAGACACCAGGACCCCTCATATACTGCTGGTGGGAAAGTACAACAGTGCAGGCACTTTGGAAAATAGGCTGGTAATGCTTCACCAAAAATTATCACATGATTCACTCTAGGTATACACCTAAATGAAAACACACATCTATGTAAAATTCATATATTCCTATATTGTTTGTAAGAGACTCAACAATAACAGGAATAGCTAGAAAAATAAAGATACAATATTGCTTCTAATCTTTAAAAGTATAGAAGAAACTAATGCAAAGTCAATTTAAATCTTAGAAAGATTTTCTATAGAATTAGACAAATTGATATGCCATATATGGAGTAGTAAAAATCCAATACAATTCTGAAAAGAAAAAAGAAAAAAGATGTAGGGGTTGTGCTTTGCCAAATACCAAGACTTACAAACAGCACTGGAATATATAACTTTCTAAAGCGAAGAAAAAAATTCCCTACTTTGTCCTATATACAAAGGTCAATTCCAAGTAAATAAAGGCCTAAATGTTGAAAAATTAAATTTTAAAACAAACTGAAAATACTAGAAAAATACAATTATGATCCTAGTAAAGAAATTCTTAAATACCATGCATAAAATTAAATATACAGGATACGTGAGAAGATACTCAAAGTAAACATCTAGACTATAGGAGAAAGGAAGACAAACTACCCAACAGATAAATGAGGTATTTATTCATATGAATGAAACAGAGGATATCTGAATCTCACCAGCAATCAGGAAAATATAAATTAGAACAAAAAGAAAAGAAAAAGAAGAAGAGAAGAAAAAAAGGGCTGGGGAATACAGCTCAGCAGTACAGCGCCTGCCTGGTGAGCATGAGGTCATAAGTTCGAGTCCTGGTACCAAAAAAAAAAAAAAAAAGAAAGAAAAAAAAGAAAAATGAAAAGAGATTCTGTTTCATACCCCTCAGGTTGGTAAACTTTTTCAAGTTTGACAGTATTGAGTAAGGAAAAGTGAACCCTCATGCTTTGGAAAACAATTTGGAAACATCTAGTAATAGTCATAATGTACATACCCACAAACCAGCAATTCCGTCTTGAGGTATCCTATTTCAAAATAAAAGCAGAAACAAGAATGCTCACCAAAACATTTTCTTGTAATAGAAGAAAAAACAGCACATCAAACATCTCTTAGGAAAACAGCTTTTTAGAAGGCTGGCTTGAGGCAAGGATTACTTCATTTTGGTAGTTCCAAATCCTAGCAACAACCTACTACCACAGAGTAGATATTCTAAAAATGTTTGCATTAAACAAATGATAAAAATGGTGTTGTGTAAAAGAGGATGGAAAATTAAGAAACAGCTTTTGTTAGAGATGGAGAACTAAAACAGACGAAAAACCCTGGCTTCATGAAATTAGACAATAAGTAAACTATGGAGTATGTTAAATACAGTAGTGGTAAGAGAAATCAAGCAGGAAAGGAGGACAGGGAGCATGGTGGGGGTGGGTTATAATTTCATCCTGCAGAACCACCGAAGGGCCTCACTGATAGGGAACTGTATGAATAAACACTTGCCTGAGACATGAAATTGTAAGGAGGCCAATGTGGACAGCCTGCAGAGAAGGGTGGAGGATGAGATGTGGTCTGGGGGAAGAGGGGAGAACACAGTCCAAGCAGAGCAGGAAGGCAGGGCATAACCTCAGAAGTTTTTTTTTGTTTTAAGAGAAAAAACAATAAAATAATGATACAAAATTTCAAAACAAGATAGTAGGAAAGCAACAATGGTTAATACCTTGGATATTGTTATCTTCAAAGTAACTACTCAGATTACAAGACATAGGTATGAAAAATTGATCAAACAATATAAACACAAACCTTTTCAATGAACTAATAGAAATCAGTAGTAAAACTATTTTAACTACCTTGTGTATGTGTGTATATGTATTTTTTTCTTTTTTCTTTCTTCTTTTCTCCTTTCCCCCATCCCAGTTTCTCTTTCCTCTTGAACAGTTTCTTCCCATTTGCCAATATGCACTGCACATTTTGGATACAAACATCGTATCACAGAAATATAATATGCACCCATGCTTATAGCAGTACAATTTATTTATTTATTTATTTAGGTACAGGGGATCGAACCACAACTTCATGCCTGCCAGGCATAGCAGTACAATTTGTAATAGCTAAATGCCCATCAACCGAGGAATGGATTAAAAAGATGTGGTCTTTTTATACAATGAAGCACTACTCAGCCATGAAGAAGGATAAACTTGAGACTTTTATAGGTAAATGGATACAACTTGAGACCATACTCATAAGTGAAATAAATCAGACTCCCCTGTGTGAACATTGGATTGTCTCCCTAGTGGAAGAAGCTAAAGGAGTAAATAAGATCCTCAGAAGGTTTTAAGCAGAGGAATTCCAGGATCTAAAAGTGTAGTAAGATCACTCTGGCTACTGCACTGAAATCAGACTTCAGGGACTGAATGGGGGAAACGGGCAAGTGAGGACATATTATAATAACTTAGGGAAGAGGGAAGAGTGGGTTAGTCTAAGATGGTGCCAGAAAACGGGGAATTTTGAATTTAATATTTTTAGCAACAAAGAGTGAGACACAGCTGTGAGTATTGGTGCACACCTGTAATTCCAACACTTGGGAGGCTGAGACAGGAGGACTGCTGGGAGTTCGAGGCCAGCATATACAGCAAGAACCTGTCTCAAAAAACAAAACAATACAAAAAAGAGGGAGAAATGATTTGTTCCTCCAAATCTTAAGACTGTACTCATTCATCTGTGTTATTAAGCAAAGCATTTTATTGCTTTGACAAATGTGTATATATGGCTTACAACACGATGTTTTGAAGCAAACCATACTTTGAGTGATGTGCCTTTTCTATAACCTCTTCTCCCTACAAATATAAGAAAAAGTAGTAGGCTTCTATAGAACTTTATTGCTTACAATTTGAGAACAGTAGGAAGAAAAGCAGAAAGCGAATGCATGAGATATACCAGGAATTATAGTTATGCCCTTGAAACAAAAGGAGATTGTATCTTTTGGAGAAGAATATAGGAATATTTATGAGTGAAATTATATAATGTCTGGGATTTGCTTCAAAATCACTCAAGGGAGTAAGAATAGTGGGTGGGGGAACAGATAAGACAAGACTGGCCATAAACTGATAATTATTGCAGATGGGTAAAGGATAAATCAGGCTCAATATATTATTTTCTCCACTTTTGTATGTGCTTGAAATTTTCCATAATATAAGATCCAAAGGAGGAATAAAAATAACCTGTACCAGGTACATTAGCTTTACATAAGAATTAGCTATACATGGACAGCTGCTTTTGTTTCTAACTTTTGGAAAATATAGGGGAATGACTGAACAGCTGATACCTGTGCATGTTACCCTATCTTTCCTGGAGATATTCCACTTCCAGCTGAAAGGTAGAGATATGAGTTGATTAAAAAGGTTAATTAATATCCTTAATTAATTTACATTTAATCTAAAGTTTGAGTAATCTAGTAATTTTAAAAACAAAAATTATTTCCTGCATAAGGTAACGCATAATGCTAACTAGAATAGACTATATGTTACAGATTTGAAAAGAATTTGGCAATATAGTTTGTCGCAGATTCAGCCAACTACAAACTGAGAATATTGAAAAAAAATAAACAGTTCCTGTACTGAATGTGTACATTTTTTTCTTGTCATCAGTCCCTATACAATATAATACAGTACTACTTATAGAGCTTTTTTTTTCTTTTCTTCTTTTTTGGTGTTTTGAGATAGGGTCTCACTACATAGTTCAGGGTGGCCTTGAACTCACTATGTATCCCAGGCTGGCCTTGACTTCTTGGTGATCCTCCTGCCTCAACCTCCAGGAGTGTTGGGATTATAGGCAGGATTACAAGCATACACCATCACACCCAGCCCATAGAGCATTTTCATTACATTAGGTATTTTACGTAATCTAGAAACATAGGCTACATGCAAATATTGTATCATTTTACATAACTTGAGCATTGGCAAATTTTGACATCCTAGAATGGGGGGTTTGCCTTGGAACCGATTTCCCACAGGTATCAAGGGAAGACTATACCATGTACAGGATATGGGAGAGGATTTAAAAATTAAACTATAGAGATTATTCTAAGTGAGCCAATCAGTATTAAAATTCAGCCTGCTAACTGCCTCCTAAGAGTCACACAGTTCCTTCACAGCCGTTTTCAAATGCTAAGAGGCAATGCAAGTCTCACTCACAACACTGGGGAAAGATTTCTGATTCCCTTAAAACCACATCTACAGAAGAATTAAAGGCAAATATATACTTCTAACCTGAAATACTGGCATGAAATTACATCTCTTAGTATTTCCCATAGAGACATCAAAACTATCAATTTCTTATATGGAATTTCATAATAGAGAAACTACTGGGAAAAAAAAAGCAAAACATCCCTGAGAATAACCATCTACAATGTCTGTGAAAAATATGAGAAGAGTTTTGCTTTGACATTCTGAAAGAAATATGCATTTCCGGTAAAAATTGCCTTATTTAGAAAGACTAGCACTCAGACAACTTCAGAAGCAAACTAAACAACAAACAGCAGAGCCAGGTGTCACCCAGAACCAACAGGTGACTCAGAAACTTTCCAGTGGAGCAGCCCTCCTTAAACAGCAGACAAGGCAGCGTAGGGTCTCCTGGGCATAAACGGACCAGAGTTCAAAACGGGAAACTTTTTTTTTTCCCCCCAAAAAAGCACAAGTGAAATGTGGTGGTGCACACCTGTGATCCCAACACCTAGGAGGCGGATGCAGGAGGATCATTGTGAGTTCGAGACCAGCCTAGGCTACAAAGTGAGCTCAAGACCAGCCTGAACTGCTTAGCAAGACCCTGTCTCAAAAAAAAAAAAAAAAAAAAAAAAAAAAAAAAAAAAAAAAAAAAAAAAAAAAAAAAAAAAAAAAAAAAAAAAAAAAAAAAAAAAAAAAAAAAAAAAAAAAAAAAAAAAAAAAAAAAAAAAAAAAAAAAAAATATGAGTGAAATCATAAAGACCTTAAAATTGAAAACTTTAGTGTATTTGCCCAGAGGTTATATATCATTACTGTAATGTAAAACACTGTTGTCCAAATATGTAATCTCCTTAGTTTTCACATTAAAAGACAGTAAAAGCAAACAAGTAACATTAATATAGTAATATACTTCATTTAACTTGACATGTACATTATTTTCCTAACAATATAATTTCAACCTATAATCAGAAAATTAATGAGATGGTACATATCCTTTTATTCTCCAAACTTAAGTCTTTTGCTTCCCTACACATTTCAATTCAGAGTACACATTTCAAGTCGTCAGGAGTCACATGTGGATACTACATCCGACAGCGCCGGTCTAGACAATATTTAAGGATAATAATGGTAATCATAAGGCTCTTTAGAGGATCTGGAACAAGGTCTCTATTTCAGTGCTGCTAAGGATACCTGGGATTACTCTAATGCTTTACCCCCATAAACAAATGAAATTTGGGTATTTGAGAAAATATTCTAGCCAGGCACGGTAGCACACGCCTGTAATCCCAGCACTTGGGAGACTGAGGCAGAAAGAATGCTGCATGTTAGAGGTCAGCCTGGGATACATAGTTCAAGGCCTGCCTGAACTACAAAACAAGATCTCATCTCAGGAAACAAACAAAAAAAGTTCTGCTCAGCTATGGTGGCAGACAGTTTTAATCGTGGATGGCCGAGATCAGAGAATCACACACTTGAGGCTACACTGGGCAACTGAACTCCAAAATAACAAGCAAAAAGGGTTAGGGACGTAGCTCAATGATACAGTGTCCTTGGGTTTGAGTCCCAGTACTGGGGGAAAAAAAAAAAAAAGTGGTGGCACATGCCTGTAACCCCAGCACTCTCTGGGAGGCTGAGACAGGAGAATCACAAGTTCAAAACCAGGCTGGGCAAATTAGTAAGACCTTGTTTCCAAAAAAAAAAAAAAAAAAAAAAAAAAGGAGGGAAGGGGACTGGGGATTCAGCTTACTGCAAAGGCTCTGGGTTCAATCCTAGAACCACTTAAAAAAAAATGGAGTACTACTCCTACATAAAGGATAAATTTGAGTCATTTAAGGACCTTATGACCATAATGTTAAATGAAATCAGACATCCAATCTTAAATAGTGCATGGTTTTTCACATATGAAAAACTCAAAGTACTGCCGGGCATGGTGGCGCACGCCTTTAAGCCCAGCACTCGGGAGGCTGAAGTAGGAGGAGCGTTGTGAGTTCGAGGCTGGCTTGGGCTACAATGCGAGCGCAAGGCCGGCCTGAGCTACATAGTGCAACCCTGCTTCAAAAAACCAGGGCCGGGAGTTTGGCTCAGTGGCTTAAGTGCCTGTCTGACAGGCTTGAGGTTGTGAGTTCGATCCCTGGTGCCGCAAAACAAACAAACAAAAAAAACTCAAAGTACTATACAGATAAAGGGTAAAATAAAAGGTAGGCAACAGGAAACAGGGAGATAGGGTTTGCAAAAGGGAAGGGGACCAAAAGACAGAGGGAAAGGGAAAAAAATGAAAAAACAGAAGGAAGACGTGTTATGTATGTGTACCAATGTATGTGTACCAACTCCCCATAAGAATGTAATCATGTGCAAACATGCACTTATTAAAAAATAAAAATTGGGCCTGGGGATATAGCTCAGCGGCACAGTGCCTGCCTGGCAAGCATGCGGTCCTGAGTTCCCAGTACCAAAAATAAATAATAAATAAATAAAAATTGAAAATGTATCTGAATTATTAAACATTTCTCCTTTGAGGTTAAAACTTAACACAGCCACACAAAAATTGTCGCTATAGGCCAATGCTTCCTTTTCTTATTTCTTTCCATTCCTCGGGAGAGACAAGAAAAACAGGTAATTCCAAACTAATGCTGAATTAAATCTGATATTCATTTATCCAACCAACACTTGGTGACTGAGTACCTACAATGGGCGAGCTGCTGTTTTAAACACAAAGGATATATAGACAAGGTATGGCTCTTGCCTTAAGATATTTACAGTTTAGCCTAGTAAATAAGATATCTAGACGTAGATAATATGCTATCCAGGAACACAACTCACTGTTAATGTCATATAGCAGGACTAATAATAACACGAGCCACAGATGCAAGCTGCATAATTTTCTAGTAACCACACTTTTTAAAAAAAAAAGCAAAAAGAGGGGCGGCTCAGTGGTACAGCACTCACCCTGCATACACATGTCCTGGGTTCAATTCCCAGCACTGCCCAAAAAAAAAAAAAAAAAAAAAAAAGCAAAAAGAAACACAAATTGTAATTGAGATCTCTTAATTTTCCATACTGTTTTTAAGATCCAATGTATATTAAGACTATCTCAAATTGAACCAGCCACATTTTAAGTGTATCACGTGGCACTGTCATATACAGAACAGATCTATCTTTTTGGAAAATTGCAAATAATCTGGCAGTTACAGGAACAGAGCAAAGATAGCAGAAGGAGGCTTGAACATGTGTACAGGTTAAAGGAAAAGAGAAAAAAGGCAAGCACTGTAATGATAATTGATAAGAAATGTGCGAAGAACAGGATCAAAAGAACAAGTATATTGGTCAGCTTGAAAAAAAGGGCAGGGTTCAAAGAGAAAAAATTAAACATATACAGAAATAAGCTTGCTAAGCATGAGAGGTGAGAGAATAGAAAGCTGAGGAGTTATGGTTAAGACCTTCCCATTTTTTTCAGTGAATCAGAAGACAATCTTATCAGCCTTCTTTCACAATGGACAATATAAATTCCAAGGGACTACATTTATGAAACAGACATCAGTATGGTTCTCACGTTCATGTGTGTAGCACATTATACTCTCTAAACATAGTAAGTGCTCTGAAAACAAATTACATTGTCCTGTAAAGAAATACTGCATGAGCTGGGCGTGGTGGCGCACGCCTTTAATCCCAGCACTCGGGAGGCTGAGGTAGGCGAAGCGTTGTGAGTTCAAGGCCGGCTTGGGCTACAAGGCCAGGGTAAGGCCGGCCTGAGCTACATAGTGTGACCCTGCCTCAAAAAACCAGGGCAGGGAGTTTGGCTCAGTGTCATAAGCGCCTGCCCTGACAGGTGTGAGATTGTGAGTTCAATCCCCGGTGCCGCAAAAAAAAAAAAAGAAAGAAAGAAAGAAATACTGCGTGTTGGGCCAGGGATATAGCTCAGACACATAAGCACTTGCCTGGCAAGTGCAAGGTCCTGAGTTCAACTTCCAGTACCAAAAAATAAATAAATAAGTAAAATTACATGTTAACTAAAATATACACCAACAAAGACCTTCACTTAGAAGTCTAAATCAGTGCTGTCTGATAAAATTTTCTGATAATGAAACCATTCTGCTCTGAAATGTCTAATACAGTAGCCACATAAAACTCAAATTTTAATTTTAATGGCCATATGTAGTTAATATCTACCAAACAAGTCTAAATATTAGAACACAGAGGGTGGCTAATGGCACTGCCACTGTTATAATCAAGGTGCTGTCATGTCTAATAAGCAATACAATATGCTGCTAAAAACAAGTGTAACTATGAATAATGCAAACTGTACCAGAAACACACTAAATTTTTTCACGTAAAACTTGAAGACTGTGAGCCAAAAAAGAAGAGAAAAATAAATCAAGGAAAAGAGGAAAGAAAGGATATTTCAGTCTTCTATCCACTCTACTTCCCTAAGGGAAACCATCAATTTCCTGTCAACCTCTGATTTTTCCTGTCATGTGAAATAGTAGAAATAGTTTACAGAGATAAGGAATCAAATGTTTTTTAATTAGAAAAAAACAGACCATTGGGGTTGTTTCTATAGCAAAATGGGAATAAACCTTTTTTGTGAGAAAACTTATCTTTTGAAAATCAGGATTCATAAAATGAATAAAGTGTGCTTGTAACTCCAAACAACTTGTCCTTGACTTTTATCAATTTCCCCAAACCTGTCCCCTTTCTCTGAATGTTAAAGCTATTGCTAAAACACATGGTGACTCAACCCGTTCAGCAAAAGCAAGTACAGTCTAAACCAGACTTTGAATTGAATAATTCCTGGTGTAGTAACCAGAATAGCTGTTTATGACTGGGAGAGTACTATATACCTCGATCACTTGGTGAATCCACTGTCCATAATGTATAATTTAAGTGACTACACAAACTTAATCAGAGATACAACGTCCTACATTGGCACAGATCTGATTACATACTAAGATCTGACAACTCAAAAGAAAAACTAATGAGTTGAGCAACTGAAGGTCAGAGTAGCATTTTTTATGCACAGCAACTTGTTCAACTTGTTAACCAGCCCAATGAGACAGCCACCTTATAAATTAACCACACAACTTTCAGTCCTTCTTTTTTGCAGTGTTCAGATCTTGTGTTGAAGATCACAGTGCTTATACACTTAGCTTGAGTCAAGCTAACAAAATAACAATGAGAAATGGTATCTTTATTATGTAGAAGAAATTTATGAAAACCACTTAGAGTGATTCAAAAACATGATCAGGTAAAGACGTTAAATCAAGTCTCTGTACATGAAGACCTGGCAAATCAAAAGCATGAGATCAGATCTGTAATAATTAACTGTCAGAGTCAAATTACTGTGCTACAGCTTACTGCAACAAAGCCAAAGGATTACAACAATATGGTATTATAATGACATCATTAGCTTGGTTTCCTAATAAAGCAAATTTACAGATAGCTACAAAATAAAGCCTTAACATTTGAATGAGGCAGGGGCAGGCAGATCTAGTTTTCTTTGTAAGTTTTTTTCCCCCCTGGAAAGTGTTCACTGCAAAAAAAAAAAAAAAAAAAAAAAAAAAAAAAAAAAAAAAAAAAAAAAAAAAAAAAAAAAAAAAAAAAAAAAAAAAAAAAAAAAAAAAAAAAAAAAAAAAAAAAAAAAAAAAAAAAAAAAAAAAAAAAAAAGGAGTTTACAGAAGGCTGACAGAAACACCATACTTCTTAGTCTTAACATTATGCTGTTCTAGAACAGCGAAAAACAGGTATTAATGCTTCTGTCCCACAAAAACAGATTCTGCTTCAGATTTACCACTGCCGTTAGCACTAGCAAATAAAAACACTGAACTGTAGAAGCACTTAATGAGATTTAGAAATTAAAACAGCAAACCTTATCACACAGATAAGGTAAGGCTTCTTTTTCAGCCAGAAGTAATTTCTGCCCTAATTGTTCTCGTTGCCTTAGTGCTGTATTTTCTGCGCTGCAATTGCCAGGAGGCTGGAAAGATTTTTCTCTCAAATTAATTCTGGGAAAGGTGGCGCTTTTTATATACCTTAAATCATCCCTTCCTAAGACTCTTCCTTTTTTCCTCGCTTTTCCTTTCTCTTTCTCTCTCTCTCTCTTTTTTTCTTTTTCTTCCACGATGCGCCAATACGACTGAAAAGTTAATCGGTGGTTCTAAACCTGGCTGCCTCAAACGTCTCAGAAACAGGGCAATTTTTTTTTAAAGTATGTTTCACCTAAGTTTCGCTTGGGGTGGGGTGAGGACAGGGGAGGAAGGAAACCACAGCCCTCGCCGACTACGTCTCTTCCCCGAAAGCGGCGGAGACTCGGCCTGCTCCGGACCTGGGGGAAGGAGCCCTGCTCTCCCCGAGAGCGGTGCCCGTCCGCGCCAGCCCATGTCGCGACCCTCGCCGCCACTCAGCGGCCACGGGGGCCGAAGACAATTCCTTTTCCCTTGGCGAGGGCCGGTCCCCAACCGCCGCGGGCAGGAGCCGCTGCCTCTCCAGTCTCCCCAAGACCCACTTCCGCGCAGCACCGTGGCCGCTTCCTCGGGGGACCGGACGCCGCTCGCGACCCAGCTCCGGGCCGCAGCCGCACGCGCAGCAGGGAGGAAGCGGGAAGCGGCGGCAGGAAGCGCCCGCGCGGGCTCCTCAGCTCCGCTCCGCTCCGCGCCCGCCGCCGCCGCCGCCACTGCTGCGGCCTAGCCCGGCCCGCGCCCCGGCCTCGCACCGCCGGCCCTTCCCAGCCCCCGGGGCCCCGAAGCCGCTCGGGCGGCCGCGCGGGGGCCGAAGCGCGGGGGCACCTACCAGCTGCTGACGGACCCAGCGCCACATGCCCCGGCCGTCGCCGTCGCGGCCCCGCGAGGTGCGGGCGCCGAGGGCTGCGGGTGGAGGCCGAGACGGAGCGGGCAGCGGGCGCAGCCCCTCGCGCTGAAGTTCCGCTCTCCGCCGGCGCCGCCTCACTCTCCGCGCCGGGCCCCCATCCCGCCGCGCGGGCCCCGAGGTCCTACAGGCGCGGCCCAGGCGCCGTCCCCGCCCGGCGCAGCCGACTCTGTCGCCACGCCGCAACCGCCTTCATGATTGACCGTTGCCACCGGAGCGCCCCTGTCACCCCACCCCCGCCCGAGCCGGCCCCCGGCCCCACCCGGGCCCGCCCCCGGCGACCCGGCCCGCCCCCCGGACGTGACGAAAAGGGGTGCGCGGAGCAGGGGGCCGGGCGCGCCCCGCCGGAGCTCGGAGCGGGGTTCGCGGTGCGGAGGGCGCGGAGACAAGCGGAGACGAGCCTGGGACCCGACGGGACTTCGGGTCTCTGCAGCCCTCCGCCTGCCCGGGGGAGTCTGCAGCTGGCGGCCCACGCTGCTGTCGCTGCCTCCTGTTGCAGATCTGTTTCTGGCTGGCTGCCTTCTTTGGTGCACGCGCCCCCCAACACACACACGCATAGTCTGGAGTGTCAGTGACTCAAGGTTGGTCCCCAGAGGTCCCCGTTTGGGTTCGACGACGTTGTGAAAGGCTCTGTCTTAGCACAGACCTAAACCCTGTGCCTTCGCTGATGACCGAGGCGGAGCTCGGGAAAGGGTTGCAGCTCCCCTGTGCCTGATCCAGCCTGCACCAGTGTTTCCTGGAGAATGGGCGAGATGTTTTGGGTTGCTGTGCTAAACTGGATAGACAAGAGGAAAAATACTTTCTATGGAGGGGTAGTTATTTGCTCTAAACTGCCGAACTCCGGCAATCAGGAACACCCTAGAAGTAGCTTGACCGAGGTAACTTGTGAGTGTGACGAGGTAAGAAGGCATGTAAAAGCAGCGGGAGCAAGGCTTCGCTTTACTCAAAAGCAGCCCCATTTACATCTTGTATTATGTGTCTATATAGCGTGCGGTATTTTTGGTGCATTAAAGCACACTTCAGCAGACGTTTGTGGTTAAAAAAAATTAAGCAAAAACAAATCTAAATCTAGATTAGCGTGACTAGGCAAGTCATTGCATATGTATAATAAGACTTTTCGTTTTGGGAGGCATTCCGTATTATATAATGGTTATCCAGCACCAGAAATAGAACTTTTCAGGACGTTTGGGATCTATAAAACCAGCAGTAAAATTATATATTATAAGTCATCCAATTTCAAAAATAACTAGATATTTTAAAAGTAACCTTTACTTTTGTACTTACTTTATGGCACTAAAACAAAATTCCAGATATATTTACTTATTCTTTATAGTGACAAAACACTAGTACCATTTAGTGGATCACTGTGTCCAAGAACATGTATTAAACTCCACTTACATATTTTTAACATTCTTTCCTCTAAACCAGATATTGAACTTGGGCCTTTGACATGCTAGACAAGTGCTCTACCACTGAGCTACATCCCCAAGCCCCTTTTATTTTGAGACAGGGTCTCAGTAAATCCTAGGCCAGACTCCAATTTGCAGTCCTCTTGCCTCGGCCTCCCAAGTAACTGTACTTAACAGGCATGTGCCACCTTGCTGGACTACATGCACTAATTTAACTCCCATCAGTCCTTTGAAGTACTAGTCCAGTGGAGACCCAGAATAAGTAATTTGGCAAAGCTGGGATTGAGATTCTGTGTTGTGAGGCCACAGGGCACGTACGTCTAATCTATGTCAAGAAATACATATGACCTGACCAGGGGTATACCTCAGTGGCACAGCGCCTGCCTTACAAGTGCAAGGTCCTGAGTTCAATCCTCAGTACCAAAAAAAAAAAAAAAAAAAAAAAAGAGTTCACGTGACCTTACCTACTTTTATTCATCTGTAAGTGGTTTGGTTACAAATTAGGCCTGTAATCCCAGTACTGGGAAGGCAGAAAGATCCCTGTGAGTTTGAGACCAGCTTGGGCTACAAAGTAAGTTGAAGGCCAACCCAAACTGCATAGTGAGGCCCTATCTCAAAAAGACCAAAATTGATTAATTAGGCCTGAAAACTTTTATTTATATGCCACTAAAATTGGTCAAGATAACGTAAGAAATAGTAGTCTAGTGGACACTTCAAGCATCATTATTTAACTGTCCCAAATTTTGAAAGGTATAAATATGTGTGTGTGTGGGGGGGATTCTAAGTGCTAGGGTAGAACATGGTAGAAAATGATGTTAATAATTACTTTATGCTGGGTGTGGTGGTGCACTTCTGTAATCCCAGCACTCAGGAGGCTGAGGCAGGAGGATTGTTGCAAGTTTGAGACCAACCTGGGTTACAAAGTGAGCCCAAGTTCCGCCTGAACTGCATGTGAGACCCTGTCTTAAAAAGACCAAAAAAAAAAAAAAAATTACAGTATCATTCTTGAAGGTACAACTCTCAGGGACATAATGAGCAGCCAAGCAGTATTTTTATCCTAAGCATTTTTCTTTTTTTCTCCTAAGCATTTTTCAAGAGAAGTATTGCACACATCCTATTGATACCTGGACCATAAGATAGGAGTGGCATAGGTTGGTTTGTTTAAGATGCGGTCTATGTTGCTCATGCTGACCTTAAGCTCTCATCCTCCTGCCTCCTGGCTTGGCCTCCTAATTAGCTGGGATTTAGGAGAGTATTTTATACTACTATCACAACCCTTCAGTGTGTCATGATCAAGTTAAAAAAAAAAAAAACCCAGGCATGGTGGCACACACCTGTAATTGCTGTGTGGGAGACTGAGGCAGGAAGATGGCAAGGCTGAATCCTGCTTCTGGAACTTGTCAAGATGCTGTATGAAGTTTTTAAAAAAGCTGGGGAAGCAGCTTAGTATAAAGGTCCTGGATTCAGTCCACAGTACTAAATAAAATAAATAAATAAATAATAGAAAACACCAGAATATATTGCATAGTGTAAGTAACATGTACTGGTTTGTGTTTATGTGTATGCATATACATACATAGGTATACCAGGTCACCATATGAAAAAGTTTTCTCCTACTGTTTGTGGTGGAAAGGTTTGAAAAACATTGAGATGGGAAAAACAGACCTTAAGAAGGCAGGCAACAGTTGTAAAAGAAAGGAGGACAGAATGTGTTTGGAGTCAGGGTTAATATTCATTCCATAGCTGTTTCTTAAATGTACACATTGCTGGGGATATAGCTCAGTGGCATAAGCACCTGCCTAGCAAATGCAAGATCATGAGTTTGATACCCAGTACCCCCCCCCACCAAATGTATGTATAACGACTGCTTGAAAGTAGGAGACACAAAGGCAACTTTAAATTGGGACCCTTTGCTCTGAGTAGAGTTCATCATCTACTTGGAAAAGAAGTCGCAGAGGGGAACCAGTTATGTGACACCCCAGGACAGTATGGGATTAAATCCTAAAGAAGTGTGCTGCTAATGGTCTCCAATTTCAGACAGTTTTTGTGGGCAATAGCAATTGGGGAAGTCTTCAGTAAAAGGAGCTAGATTTGTGTATTATTTATTTGTTTATTTTTGTGATGCCGGGAATTGAACCCAGGGCTGCTCACATTCTAGGTAAGCTTTGAGCTACAGCCCCAGCCTCCCAGCTGACCGTAGTTGAAGGAGTCTACAGAAGGAATAGAATAGCCTTTCCAACCAGAAGAACTGCAGGAGCTAATACCTGAGTCAAGCTCAAGGTGTTTGAGGCAGTATAACTAACTTGGAGTCATAAAAAGGTGGGGCTGGATAAATAAAGAGAAACACAGTACAGGGAGAGTCTTGTTTAGTCACAAGAGTTTACAGAAAATGAGGAATGGCTGGAGTTTCCTAAACAAGGAAGTAGGATATTCATCAGTGTTAATCCACAGAAACTATGGAACAGGTAGGAGAAGAAAGAAAGATCAGAAAGGAAATTGTTACTCGAATGGAGCATGAAGTGACAGGTGCTAGATTCACAAAGGCTCAGAAGTGAAGCGTGTTGTAGGAAGCTGTGTCAGGTATCAAGGAAACCTGTCATTCCAGCTGAGGTGACAGACACTCCCAGACTGTAAGTTTCCCGACATCATGAACAGCCACTGAACGGATGGTAAATATGGTTCTTTTGTAGAATAAACTTGTTAATATAATTCTATGCTAGTTATACTTGTGAGACATGTTTGTTCCCAGGAAAAAAAAGTCTAGCGTGTGTGATAAACATTTCTGGTATAATAGACAAAACAAAGACACCTTCCTTGATCAGAATATCTTGGGCCATCGGGCTGGGGATGTAGCTCAGCAGCACAGTGCATGCCTGGCAAGCAGCATGTCCTGGGTTCGATTTCCAGTACAAAAAAAAAAAAGAATCTTGGACCTTCAGTGGAAAGCACAGATCGTGAGCATGTTATGGTAAACATTTGTTGTTCATTGGTTTTGGTACTTATAAGGGAGTGTCTAAAAAATACTCAGCACGTGTCTATTAAATGAACTAATAAAGTTAAAGTAGGTAGGGAAGAATATCTAGTTTAGAATATCAAGGTGATATAGAGGGTCTCAATATGTAGCCCAGGCTGGCCTCGAGCTCGGGTGTGCACCACCATACCTGGTTTACCTGGTTTTTTAAAAAGGCAACTTTCCACTTTCTCAAAATTCAGTAGATTATAAACTATTCCACTTAAAAAGCAGTTTCCTTCTGATTATCATTCTGGAATTTTCAGACCAGACCTTATAGGCAAAGAACAGACTTTAGGCAAGTTTTCTAGAACTGAACAGGATTATATGTTTTATCATCTTGTGAAGAATTTCAACCAAAAAATAAAAAACAAATAGTTTCATTAGGACCACATCATATTACCATATTTGCATCTTTCATTAAAAATTCCTTAAACAAATATCAACTGTGGACTAAGTTATACAAACTCAGGTTGTATGTGTTTTGTTTTGTTGGCTATTTTTACCTACCCAGAACTGAAACCCACAACCATTGAGAGAATTTGAATTCATAAAAATGTTTTCTTGGAAAGTGAGAAGTTATGTACAACATAAATATGACCTGCATCTTCCTTCTTGATTTTTTAAAAATCACCCTTTAATAACTCAACATTACCTTTATATGCAGCAGATGTGGCATTCTACAGAGTTCTGTCACTTCTGTTGTGAAAAACAAACTGAAAAATAAAATAACAGATGAACTTAGTTGTAAGATTGTTAAAACTGTTAGCAGTAAGGCAGCCTCCAACAGTCAACCAACTTTTGTCTCCTTGTACTGCACAATAGAGCAAATTAGCTATCTAAAGGCATTAGTTTTGTAATACTTTATCTGATAATATCATGAAGAACTTGCATTGCTTGTGATTAGATATTTTGAGGGCTTTTCTTATGAAAACAACTATGTTAGATTAAGTGTTCTCTAATAGTTGCTTCATAGAGTTTCAAGGCTGAAACAGTCACAGTGTTCAGCGGCAAACCTTTGGAGTCACGTTGCTGTCCTGTTATTAGTTGTGCTGAACTTAGACTGGACCACACAGACAGCTTAAGTTTTAGGGACCATTGGAAAATCAGCACCAGGACCCCCACAAGTGTGTTTACTGGGACAGACCATTTTTATGGTGGGCAATGTTCATTCATTACACTGCTCTCAGACCAAGCGCTTGCAAAACTTGAGTACCAGAAATAACTTCTCTTAAGCAACTAGTTTGTTTTTTAATCTTGTGGGTATCCTGAGTTATGTAATTGAATGTGCTTCCTGTCGTTGTGTTAGTAGTTTAAAACTCAGATGCTTACTTATAGCAAGTGTTCAATTGTGTGGGATACATTTTGTGAATTACTTTTACCCCCGGTTTATTATTTTGCCTACTCTTAGTTTCCCTTTGGCTCATTATTCTACTTCCTTTTTATCTTGTTATTCTGCATATATTTTATAAGTAACCTTCAATCTTTCTGAACAGAAGAAAAGAAGATACAAGTCATAATCATTCATGATTACAAGTCTTAAAGATTGGTTTTGAGATTAGATAAGAAATAGCCCCAGAAAACCTAATCGGCAGAGTATGTAATTCCCTTTACCTCCACCACAATTACATGGGTATTTTCCTTACTTTACAATGACTATAAATGAATATAAATTTGCATGAGTAAGAGATTCACTAGAAAAAGACAGTGATGAGTAAGGCCACGTAAGGCAGGTTATGAGAGGAAGAAAAACATACCAGCCAGGAAACATACTGAGTGAAAGAGAAGGAAATAAAGGACTGTGTTCTGGAAGGTTGCAAGAAGAATGGGCTGTAAATTGGGAAATGAGAACTACTAATTCAAAGAAGCTTATGTCTGGGAAGTGGCAAAGATGTGGCTACTTCTTTCAGGGGTTGGGCAAAATGTCTGATTTTGTTGCTAGCTTAAAACTAAGTATCATGACAATAGCTACAAAGAGATGGCAAAGAGCAGGTAAGGTCTAGTGGTGCAGAGTCCTGGGTGACATTAGATGGCAAACAAAAACACATTGTTTGCTTAGTGCTCAGGGAGGCTTACGAGGGATTTGAGATGCACTGAGGGGAGCGGGTGAAATAGTTTGGGATTAGAGGAGATAAAATGAGCAGGAGAAAGAGAACACAACAAGGAGGAGAAGCCACACTTCTCAGGCAGTCAGGAGAGAGCCTGTATAAATTTAGCTGGGCCAAACTAACATCTGTATCTACACTGTCATGATTGCTTACATGCCTGGAGGTTACGTCCTGACGTGGCTGTCACAGCAAAACAGCTTTTCCTGGCCCCGGATGAGTTTGCTTTTGGAAATGATTCCCTGTGGAGGGGAGGAAAGAGATGTGTGGGGCTACCACCGTGGGTTCAGCCTGGCATGTACCCTAGGAGGTCTTTCCTGCTGTCCTCTACCTTCTTCTTACTCAGTAATTCATTATCTGGGTCTCAGCCTGAAAGT
Organism: Dasyprocta punctata; assembly: GCA_004363535.1. NCBI lineage: Eukaryota > Metazoa > Chordata > Mammalia > Rodentia > Dasyproctidae > Dasyprocta > Dasyprocta punctata. The sequence goes on from RJWM01000446.1 coordinate 192,968, forward strand.
TACCTGTTTGAGGTCTATTTACAGAGCTTAACGCTAAGTATGTAAAAGATTCTGGTTGCTGCACCCATAGCCTGCTTAGGTTAAAAAAAATAAATAAAAGTGTGAAATAAACTTTTTTTTTAAATGATGTACAACAAACTGTATACTTTTCTTTCTTTCTTTTTTTTTTTTTTTTTTTTGAGACAGGGTCTCATCACGTAGAACAGGCTGGCCTTGAGCTCACTATGTAGTCCAGGCTGGCCTCACAACGATCCTCCTAAGTGCCGGGATCACAGATGTGCACCACCATGCCTGGTAAATTTTTCTTTTTTTAAATTTCAAGGAAGGATCTTGTTAAATCACTAAATTGTTCAGACTGATCAGGAACTTGCCATCCTCCTGCCTCAGCCCCCTAGAGTACTGGAACTACGGGCAAGTGTTACCACCCCCAACTCTTTCTAGAATTTCTTTTCTTTTCTTTTTCTTTCTTTCTTTCTTTTTTTTTTTTTTTTTGTCTTTTTGGGACAAGGTTTCACTATGCAGTTCAGGCTGGCCTTGAGCTCACTTTGTAGCCCAGGCTGGTGCCGAACTCACAACAATCCTCCTGCCTCAGCCTCCTGGGTGCTGGGATTACAGGCGTGCACCACCACGCCTTTTTCTTTCTAGAATTTCGATTCACATGCTTTCCCTCTGTGTGTCTCATGCATGCTGCCCACGCTTTTAGTCTTCTTTTCTGAGCTTTTCTTTGCCCGTTACCTGGGCAAGTGCTGAGGCTTCCAACTGGTCCATTCTGCATTTTCCACCAGTAGGCATTCCCACAGTGCCCTGTATCTCTCTCAATATTTAGGACATACACTGGTAATCCTGTAATTGTTTGCTGGGAGTTCTTTAATGTCTGTCTTCCCCATGAGACTATTCCAAAGGGCAGCAACTCTGTGAAATTCATCAAGAGCTCAAATATATGTTGGCTTGACTAATGATAAAATGTAAACACATTTTAAGTGACCAGGGGAGAAATTAAGGGTTCTTCTAGAGTGATAAATAGGACATTTAACCTGATGTAAATATTACACGTATATATATATTAAAAGGTTACCCCAAACCATATGTATGTTTTGTTTTTATGTATCTGTTAAATAATAAACAGATTATAACTCAAGGTCTGAGGCAGGCCTCAGAATTAGACTAATAACAGTAACATAATTTTCTGTGTGTCATCTTGGATAAATGAAGATGTTACAGATGGCCAGGCATGGTGGCGCCCCCCTGTAATCCCAGCACTCAGAAGGCTGAGGTGGGAGGATCCTTGTAAATTGGAGGCCAGCCTGGGCTGCAAAGTGAACACAAGGACAGTGAGACCCTGGCTCAAAACACAAGGAAGGAAAAAAAGGTTACAGATGGAAACACTTGGGATAATACTAACCATACCTATTGAGGAAATGACAGATACACAAAATAAAGGTTTATAAGATAAAGTTTAGAAATTTTTGGTTCTGTCACGGACAACAGAAGACCTATCTGGTCCCTGACCAGGGTCTCAGTTATTCAGCAGGAGCGCAGTTCCTGGACTGAGGGAGTGCTTCCTGATGGTCGGCACAGACACCCAGTGACCTTGCAAGTGAAGTAACATCCGGTCTGCAGGAAAGGAGATCATGCTATGTCTACATGAATCAGAGTGAAGGGCTCGTGTGTGCGCGTGTGTATGTTTTGCTTGTCCCCCAAGAAGTCGTGGAGAAGTTATGAGTGTTTGATCACTTAGCTCATTTGATTTTTATCCAGTTATGAATAAGGGTAAAATTGAAGGTTCAAACCCCCAGAGGTGATTGTTAGCTTTACACAGGAAAGTCTCTGCCCCGTGACTACAGATTATATTTCCGGCCATGAGATGCGACAAGAGAGAACAGGTAACAGTGGAATTGCTTCCGGCATGACCAGAAAGTCAACTCAGACATGTAACGGTACATAAGTTATCACTGTAAGTCAATCAGAGATGACCGCGACTTCCTACCATCACTGTGGAAAGGTGAAAGACTCTGAATTGTACTAGAAAGTTAAGCAACTTTTTCAAATTTATGTACATATGTACATGTTTACGTACCTGTGCAAAAAGTTGCAAATATCATTTAGCCTTGAATAAATGATATACATGGATAATGAATAGACTTTACTTTCACTGAGTAATTAGTGACAGATTTATTGAGTGTGAGGTTACCTAAGAATTCTGAATGACTTTTTTTTTTTTTAACTGTTGAGTTATTTGGTATGTCAGACAGGAAAACACAGCTTTTCTCCTGTGCTGATCAGCTGAATAGTACAATAGGAGAGATGCCAGTTTTTACTTTTCTCCATCATTCTTATTTTCTAGTTTCACTGTTGCATTTCTATCAAGTTGCTGTTTAAACTCTGCTTCAGTACTTCGTTTAGAGCTCTAGTATTGTTCACCCCAGTTTCCCTAAAATGAAAACTTCATTTCTAAGCCCTAAGGATGCTCCCTGCTTCTCAGCATCCCAGCAAATGTGCTTGTCTATTGCTGGAAAGAACTTCCTGTGTAAGACCACTTCATAGCCACAGCCGAGTCTCAGACCATTAAGAGCTCCCATGGGGGCTTTTTTTCTAGAACATATATTGACTGGAATTTGCCTCTGGTCGAAACCTGGAAGTCTTCTCTTTCTGGATTTCCCTTCCTCCTCTTGCCCTTCCCTGGATACCCAGTTCCCAGCCTCTCCCTGCCCCTTGGGTCGGAGTCCAGAGAGATGCACCACTGTGTTTAGCCTGGGAAAATGACAGGAAGTACTTGCTTTCTTTGCAGTGGTGCACATGCGGCACTTGCTCACCTATTGTACCATAACTATTATTAATCATTAATTTTTGACACCCTCTATAGCTGAGGTGAGCAAATACAGTGTAGTCTGCTCTTTAATTCCTCTTTTCTCATCTGGCTCAAGTATATATTGTTTAAATGTTAGAATAAAATTCTGCTTCATTAAATTAGGCTACTTATGGGAAGCTGCAATTTAGCTGTGATGCAGTGATCACACTATTAAATGCGATGCAACCTTGTAACAATAAAGAAATTTTCTTCATAACAGATGTAGTTATCAATAAATGAGATCTCAGAGAAAATAACTGTGGAATAAAAGACATCTTTTGAGAGTACACAGTCTGGAGATTGCAGAGCTAGCGCACCTTACCCTTACCTGTCTTTCCTCTTTGTATCCCCAATTGGTTTCACCCTTCCTCCCTTGCAAGCAATTGTCTTTATTTCATCATTTAGACAGAACGAGCATTTAGAAAGCTGATGAATCAACAGAAGCCAGAAAATTATATATGTAAACTGTATGTTTAATAGCAGTGTGCAGTCTGATTACTGTAAGTACAACTTACAAAAAAAAATCTGTTCAAGCAGAGTTTACAGGAATTGCAACCTCTGTTCTCTCAGCCTTATTAGAGTGGAAAAAATCCCTTTGAGGCTATAACAGGACTTGTGGTATAATACTGATGAATCTTAGCTTTGCACTTATGCTCAAAATGTGGAAAAATGTATTTGAATCAGAAAGTAAGACCCTTAGTTCTGGCTTTGTGCCAACTGAGGTGTTTGCTAGCCTCACACACACCTCCCTCCTAACAATGGTGAAGGTTGTTGCCTTATGGAATAACAACAACAACAACAAAATCTGTTGACCTTTGCTTTTATACTGACAAAAAACCTCTGAAAAGAAAATACCGTTAACTTTAGTTGGCAGTAAATTCAGTAGCATGTCACGTCTTAGCCATGTTTTCTAAACCACTAGGCCACTAAATGTTCCCCCAAGACTTTCAGGTCATAATAAAATGACATAGCAATTTGGTAATTTATTTAATATTGAGTGCCAAGAAACAATGGAGGCTCAAATCCCACAAATCTGAAATCCATTAAGTTTTCCTCCTTTGAATGCTTACTTACAAATAATAAGCAGATGATTTTAATAGAGCCACTTCAGTTTGGATTCTACACTGATAGTATGAGCAAATGGAAGCCAGCATTTCCCTTAGACTTGTGAGCCACTCTAGCATACTTATTGAACACTTTGGTGGTGGTGGGTTGATACGAGAACCCTAACATACAGCTAGTTGGTCAGCACACACCACAATCTGCTGCATTTGCCTTTGGAGGCTGAGGCGCTGGCCAGTCTTGTAGGACTAATTTCTGTCTCTGGTGTCTGCTGGAGAGTCTACCGCAGAATTTCTTCCTGTGTGTGGTAGGGAGAATGGAAGGAAAACTCACACACCTAGGGTCACAGAGGTGTCCTGCAATGCGAAAGTACAATAAGGGAAACTGGGTTTGTATTTTGCTGTAGTATTCCATTGCTGGACCATTTACATTTTGTACATGCTTGAGGCTTTGGGGTCCAGCACAGGGGTCAGCCTGCAGGGGTACAAGCAACCTCACCCCGGAGCAGCAACAGGGTTAAGATACCTGCTGTCTCTCCTGAGCCTCAGGTGACAGCCGAGGCCCTGAGGTTGTGGCTGCACAGATCTCTGGTGAGGTTTAACCCGGAGACTGGCAGCGGCACTCGGGACAGGCTACAGCCAGCCTGGGTGGGTCACCTTCCCACAGGTTCCAAGTGGTTGGGGTGGGGCTAGGGACTCTGAACTCAGAGAGTTGTAGGAACAAAAACTGAAGCTGGTCTTTTCCCTCATCACCCAAGGACATCTGGAATTGTGGGGAGATGCGAAGGCAGTAGTTGTGACTGCTGAGGACCAGAGCTAGCAGTGTGGAACTCCTTGGGGTTCTCGTGGAACATGGAACCAAGACAGGAGGGCTGCCTCTCCAGCAAGCACCCTGGAGAGGCCTGAGCTGGTGTGAATGGTGCCCGGTGCTTTTTTTCCCCCTAGAAACCTATAAAGTATCTTAAAAAAAAAAAAAAAAAAAAAAGTGCACAAGCTGTGGAAAGTTCTGTTCTCAGGGTTACATTCTGGAGACGGAGTGGTCCAGTTGCTTAGTAGTGGTCAGGAAGGTAACTGTCAAGATAGCAGGTGGCTTCCATCTCCCTCATGGGAAACCATCATATTCGTACGGGTACAACCATCATTTCTACATGATGAGCACCTAGTGTATGCTAGGAGCTGTCTTTGTTGTGACATAGTCCAAAGGAGAAGGGGTGAGGGAGTGCTACATTACCTGGAGGACACTGTTACTTTTGGATGTCATCTCTGTGCGGCCTCCACTGCGATTACATTCTGTCTCTGCGGTGTAACCCAGAGTGCACTCTGCTTACTAGTAAAGGTGGGCACATTTTGGAGTGGGAAAGTTCTGCTCAGGCATTCAAAAATGCAGAGGGGATTCCCCAGGTGAGATAGAGAGATAAATCACTGTTTCATATCTAGGCTGATCCAGTCACAGGGTTAGAAAATCTGGCTCATAAATATTTTGAAGTTGATTGGACTTGAAATGTTAGCAAGCCTCCTAATAAAATGATACATAAAGCCGGGCGTGGTGGCGCACGCCTTTAATCCCAGCACTCGGGAGGCTGAGGTAGGAGGTGCATTGTGAGTTCGAGGCCGGCTTGGGCTACAATGTGAGTGCAAGGCCTGAGCTACATAGTGCAACCGTGCCTCAAAAAAACTAGGGCCAGGAGTTTGGCTCAGTGGCTTAAGTGCCTACCTGACAGGTGTGAGGTTGGGAGTTCGATCCCTGGTGCCAAAAAAAAAAAAAAAAAAAAAAAAAAAGATACATAAAACAGGTATAAAATGACTAGGCTTTGACTTTCCTTTTCTTGTGTTTTTGTGGCTGACCAGATTCTTTTGATCATCTTTACCTTTGACATACCAATCAGGTGACATGTCATTTGTGTCTTTAAGCTGTTGGTTTTTTGCATCATACCAGAGGACAATTCTCTTTCACATTCACTGAGGGTGTCTATCCTGTGTACTATTTTCCTTCTCAGATACTGTTTAAAAGTGATTAATATTTTGATATCATTTCTAATTTTATGTCAGTTTTAAAAATGAAACAAATAGAGAGCAGGGGCATACAGCGCATCGCGAACAGGCCAGGCTTACCACTAGGGTTTCCTAACACCTAATCCTTGGAATAAGTCACTAGTTTTCCAAAGTTAGTTCTATATTATTATTATGGCAATTTAATTAGCATGCTTATGACTTAATTGGTCACAAAGGTGCCAATTAAAAGAAGAAAAGACTATTATATACTAGGAAAAATAATTGATTACATTTCCTAGAAGTAAAATTCATGGGAGATTAAAACGTGTTTTGTAAAATCGCTGTCACCCTGCCAGGCTAGGTGGCACAGCACTCTGGGAGCCTGAGGCAGGAGAATCACAGGTTTGAGCCCAGCTTGTGTGACTAGTGAGTTAGTGAGGCACTGTCTCTCCATAGAAAATAAAAAGGCCTGGGGATGTAGCTCGGTGGGAAAGTTCTGGGTTCAAACCTCATGACTGGGAAAAACAGTCACCATCACCTGGGTGTTCTGCCCCTGTGATTAGGTCTCTGTGGGTCAAGCCAATTGCTAAAGCCAGCAGTTGTTCAGAAAGGATAAGCAAAACCCCTGTCAGTGTCAAGTTAGTGAATGTCGATTTGGCGGCTTGCCAGTGAGAACTGACTAGATCTACTCTGTGGCCAGGTCTTGCTGGCCACTCAGCTCTGTGAATGTTTTCTCCAGGGTTGCCTTGTCCCCTCGTTTGCCACTCTAGATTCTGCCAGAGCCAGGGAAGAGGTCACCTTCCTGGGAGAGCAAACTTGCTCTGTTGAGCTCTGGATGACTACAGGCTCAGCTGTTTTTGTTTGTTTGTTTTGTTTTTTGTTTTTGTGTTTTGAGACAGGGTCTTACTATGTAGTTTAGGCTGGTCTTGAACTCACTGTGTAGCCCAGGCTGGCCTTGAATTTTCGGCAATCCTCCTGCCTCAGCTTCCAGAGTGCTGGGATTACAAGTGTATGCCACCACACCCAGCAGGATTAGCTGTTACAACCAGTGAGTTTTCTGGGGTGAAAACAAAAGGAGGAAGGTCATCAGATATCCAGCCCTTACAGAAGCTTCCTTTCCCCAAACCCCCATTCCTCCATTCAAAAACTCCAATGAGTTAATATTTGCTAGGTAGATTTTTTCAGAACTTTTTTAAAAATTTAAATTTGTATCTCTGTACTCCATTCTTCTCTCCCAAAATCAGAATTTGTAGGGGCTCATCATTTTGTTCTTTGGAGGAAATTCCCAATCACAAGTGCTGCAGTGTGAATGTTTGTGTCTCCCCAAAAGTCCTAGGTTGAAATCTAACCGCCAGGGTGGTGGAGATAATAGGTGAGGCTCTTGGGGTTGTGATTAAGTCCTGAAGGAAGAACTTTGGTAAATGGGGTCCAACACAGGAGGCCCAAAGGAGCTTGTCTGCCCCTTCTGCCAAGTAAAGATGCAGAGAGAATGCAGCATTCAGGAAGCAGAGAGCGAGCGCTCCCCACACTGAATCTGCTGGCACCTTGACCTCAGGTTTTACAGCCTCAACTGAACTGTATGAAATAAGAATCAGTTGTTCATGAGCCACCCGAATTAGTGTTATTTTGTTATAGCAGCCTGAACAAACAAAGACACAAAATTTAGAGATATAATCAAATGCTCATAGGTTCAGGGATAATCTTAGATCAAGTTTTTGGCAGGGGGAAGGTGGCAGTAATGTTAAATTCATATTGTGAAGTTATACTTGTAAAAATAATTATGGGATACACCTTTTTCATAAGAATTTAAAGTATATAAATTCCTGGGATTTTCTAAATAATGTTCTATTGTAGTTAAAGTGTAACCAGCGTGAGTTAAAAAAAAAAAAAGGAAATTAAATCCAGAAATGTCCATGCTCACAAAAATTCGAGAATTCACCAGATTCTTAAATTCTGGCCTCCTGTTACATAGTTATCTTATTCAGACATGCTCTTTATTGGTTCAAGAAAATTGCCTCTTCTACCCAAGAGGGAATATAGTTAGTAGATGAACAGGTAGGGAAAATGTTTATCCTGAATAGAAATCAAAGAAATGCAAGTGAAAAGAACTTTAAAATATAATTTTATTTCTACTAGAAGATCAAAAAATGTACAAGCTTTTTTTTTTTTGGCACCATGACTTGAATTCAGGACCTTGTGCTTGGCAGGCAAGTACTTGTATCACTGAACTACATCCTCAGCTCTGTACAGGCTTTTATTTATTTATTTATTTTGCGGCACTGGGGATTGAACTCACAACCTCACGCCTGTCAGATAGGCGCTTAAGCCACTGAACCAAACTCTCAGCCCTAGTTTTTTGAGTCAGGGCCACACTATGTAGCTCAGGCCAGTCTTGCACTTGCATTGTAGCCCAAGCCGACCTCAAACTCACAACGTTCCTCCTACCTCAGCCTCCTGAGTGCTGGGATTAAAGGCGTGCGCCACCACGCAGGCTTTTATTGTAACGATTGTCAGTGTTGAAGTGAAATGGTGTACTTATTCTCTCTTTTTTTTAATTCACACAACAATTGTACATATCTATAGGTTACAGTGTGGTATTCTAATGCATGTGTACAATATGGCATGATCAAACAAGAGCAGTTAGTATAATCATCAGTTGAAGACTTTACCATTTCCTGGTGTTGGAGAACATTCAAAACCTTTTTTTTCCTGGTTGTTTTTGAAATATGAAGTAAACTATTGGTAGCTAGAATCTCTACTATGCTACAGAAAATCAGAACTTTTTTTTTTTTTTTTTAGTACCAGGGATCGAACTCACGACCTCCCACCTGCCAGGCAGGTGCTTACGACACTGAGCTAAATCCCCAGGCCCAAATCAGAACTTTTTATCAAAGGGTTTTTGTACATGAAAATCAACCTCTTTCTGTCTTCCCCTTCTGCCCATCATTCCCAGCCTCTGGTAAATCCCATTCTACTCTCTACTTCTGTGACAGAACTTTTCAAACTTTTTAACTTGCACAAATAAACAAAAGCATAGTAGTTTTTTTATGTCTGACTTATTTCATGTAACATAATGATCTGTAGTTCCATCCATGTTGCTAGAAAGTAAAGAATTTCATTTTTCACATCTACTTACTAGCACATATTGGTTATACAGCTTTATGGGTTTTATTTTGCAGATTTGCACATACCATAATATACTTGGATCATTTTTACCCAAATCCTCTTGTCACCCCACTCTTTAATTTCACATTTGAGGGTATTCGATGTGTAAATTTCATTCTTTTTTTATGGCTGGATAATATTCTGTCATGTTTATATACCACATTTTCCTTATCTATTCATCCACTGATAGACACTTTGATTGACTTCATATCATGTTTATTGTGACTTCATATCATGTTTATTGTGAATAGTACAGTGTATGATGTCCTGATTTCCTGTCCTTTGGATATATAGCTAATAGTGGGATAAGTGGATCATAAAGTAACTTTAAGTGTGTGTGTGTGTGTGTGTGCGTGTGGTACTGGGATTGAACCATCAAATGTAGGGTCTTTGCACTGAGCTACATCCCCACCCTTTTTTATTTTGAGACAAGATCTTGCTAAGTCACTAAGCTGTCTAAGCTGGGCCTGAACTTGCAACCTTCTGGCTTTAGCTTCCCAGAGTGCTGGGATTACAGGTGTGTGCCACCAGGCCCATCTTATCTTTATATTTTTTTTTAGGCACCTCCATACTGTTTTCACAGTGGCTGTATGTGTTCATTCTTATTTATTTATTTATTTATTTATTTTGTCTTTTTCTTTTTGAGACAGAGTTTCACTATGCAGTTTAGGATGGCCTTGAGCTCACTTTGTAGCCCAGGCTGGCCTTGAATTCACAATGCTCTTTCTGCCTCAGCCTCCCAAATACTGGGTTTACAGGCATGTGTCACCACGCCCAGCATTTATAGTGTTCATTCTTTTTTTTTTTTTTTTTTTTTTGCGGCACCGAGGATCAAACTCACAGGCTCACACCTGCCAGACAGGTGCTTAAGCTGCTGAGTCAAACTCCTGGCCCTGGTTTTTTTGAGGCAGGGTCGCACTATGTAGCTCAGGCAGGCCTTGCGCTCGCGCTGTAGCCCAAGCCGGCCTCGAACTCACAACGCTCCGCCTACCTCAGCCTCCCGAGTGCTGGGATTAAAGGCGTGCGCCACCACGCCCGGCTGTATAGTGTTCATTCTTGATGACACAATAAATTAATCAAATATGTTCAAAAAAGAATATGGCAATAAGCAGCAATACCCATAAATATAGTCAAACATCTGATCTATTAATTCTACTTTGAGGAATTTATCACAAGAAAATAAATTCAAAAGAAATAAAAGATAGGTGTGTGAATATATTCTTTACCTTTTCATCCACAGTAATTGAACAGTGGTATAAATTAAATAATAAATAATGGGACATAGACTAAAATTTTTGTTATCTTTGAAAACTATATACCAAACTCCTTTATCAATCTTAACTGACAATGAGCGTCTATTTCACAATATAGATGTGTAATACAGAGACTACAGATGAAAATTTACAGCTGATAGTGATGTCATGTTTGATTCTATAATATAATGTAAAATATATAAAACATGATTACTAATATTTTAACAAATGTATCATTTCCATAGTTATTGTTTATAATATGACCTGTGCCTCAGAGTAATGTAACAGTTGATGAGGGAAGGTTTCTCTTTGACAGTAACACAGCCAACTAATGAAGGGGGATAATGGAATTAGAATATCACTCTGCAGACTGCTACCACCAACACGGGGGCAGCCAAATACTACACAGCTTCTGGTGGAAGCGCATAGCACCTCTAAGGCAGTCTCATCCACACCAAAAATACATACATACGTATATATGTAAATATAATGAAGCCTCAGATTTTAATTTACAGAAAATACACTGGTGTAGCCGGCCTAGTGACACAGATATATAATCCTGGCACTCTGGGATGCTGGGATGCAAGTTTGAGCCCAATGTGAACAACACCGTGGCTTAGTAAGACCCTGTTTCTTTCTTTCTTTCTTTCTTTCTTTCTTTCTTTCTTTCTTTCTTTCTTTCTTTCTTTCTTTCTTTCTTTCTTTTGCCTTTTTGAGACAGGGTCTCACTATGGAGTTCAGGCTGGCCTTGAACTCACTTTGTCACCTAGGCTGGCCTCAAACTCACAACAATCCTCCTGCCTCAGCCTGTCGAATGTTGGGATTACAGGTACATTACTACACCTGGCGAAACCTTGTTTCAAAGTAAAAAAATAGATAAATAAATAAAAAGGTTTGGGGATTGTAGTTCAGAGTGAGGACCTTGGATCAAACTCCTAGTACCACCAAAAACCAAAACAAAACTGACAAAAAAAAAAAGTTGCCCAATGAAATATATACAGAAGAAACATTTTACATTTGTTTCAAAATAATCTGGAGTTTCTTTGAGTAGAACTCATATCTGGGTTGGGGAGGATTTGTCAGAAGAATACTTTCCTAGTGTATGTGAAGCCCTGGTTCAGTTCCCAGCTACAACTAGAAGCTCCCATCAATTTTTTGTATCTTTTTTTTGTTGTTGTTCCCATCAGTTTTGACTGAAGTTTCTAAAATGATGGTGAGCCAGGGATTTAGCTCAGCAGCGCAAGCATCTGCTTGGCAAGTGTGAGGCCCTGAGTTTGATCTCGTACCCCCCGCCCCAAAAAAGTGCATTGTTTTTTCTTTTAAGACAAAAGATGTTAATGTATGAGTTGTTTTTTCTAAACTGAAAACTCAGTATTGAGGTTTAATTGCAGTGTTGGCCCTTTGTGATAAATGAATGAATTGGGCTGGGGATTTAGCTCAGTGGCACAATGACTGCCTGGCAAGTGCCAGGTCGTGAGTTTGATTCCTGGTGCCAATAAATGAATGAATGAATGAATGAATGGGTTTTGGGTTTCAGTTTAGGCACTCGTTCTGAAAGGTTTGCCATCACTCCTCTAGAATGTTGCTTATATGCTCCAGACCTTTCCATCTTTGAAGTCTTTGCAGAATTTCTTGTCCTTCTTCACCAGAGCCTATTTAGAGCTCCTTTCTATTTCACTAATTTTGTAGCCTTACCCAACACTTCATCTGTATGTGAAGTATTTCCCACATTTGTTTCTTAAAATACACACACACACACACATTTCTGCTTTTAAAGTATACCCTTGACCTGGCACCCTTATCATAAAAGCAAAATCATAAAAATCTCAGGCTAATTAAGCACATGGGTCTTTATCAAATATGTACAATAGATTAAGAGAGAAGTGTGATTGGACGTGGTTCAAAAAAAATCTGTCTTGAGCAGTTAACCATAATCAGGGGACAAAATCATGTAGAAACAGCTTTAACAAATAATATTCATTAGCTTCTTACTACTGTATATACCCAGTCATGAGCTAAGTGCTTTATGTGCAATTAATCCTCACATCTCCATGAACAAATATTTCTGCTACTGTCATTCCTAAAATACAATAGTCTCTCCCAAGAAGAGGGAATTCTCCAGTGGACTTGCCTTTGGACTTTGTACCATCAGTCTCTTCCTGCGTGTCTGTTCGTTTGCATTGCATATGTGGCTTTGCTAGTCTCTAGCATCATGTAAGTCAATGCACATGATACGTTTTCTTACCTAGCTAGACAGATCTACCCTATTGGTTCTTTTTCCCTGGAGAACTCTGACTAATACAAACATATACCCAGAAACCCAAATAGAAAGAAGCAGTGTTTAAATTACCATTACATTTTGAATACTCATACAGAAATTTTATGTAAAAGTGGTTTTTGCTGCCCATGAATCATAGTCCTAAAATAATGTGCGTCTAAAAATCATGAACAGATGATCCTATCTGCTATATTTGATTTTGTTCTAGAGAAAAGTCTAAAAGAAACAGGCTTTAGCTTTGCCATCACCAATTATTTTCTCCATATCATTCCATCGGTAAGAATGTTGGCCTTCTATTGGTTTGCACTAGTGTTTACTAGAATACAATTATTTATTAATTCAATACACAGTGGCAGGACTTATACTAAATGTTGCAATTAGTCTCTGACTCCAAGTAGCTTAGTTGAGAATCAGACAAGCTAAAACGTTTGCAGAATAATGTGATGGCTGCTGTACTGGAGGCCTGTCCCTCGAGCAATGGGTACAAAGAAGCAACGTCTAAATCTATAATCCAGGGCCAGGGATATAGCTCAGTGGCATAGTGCCTGCCTGGCAAGCACAAGGTCCTGAGTTCAATTCCTGTTACAGAAAAAAAAATCTGTAGTCCAGTTAGGAAGACACCCCAGAAATAAGAGTTTTTGTAGAAAAAGTTGTTGTGAGGGCTGGGGATGTAGCTCAGTGGTAGAATGCTTGCCAAGCATACACAAAGCCCTCAGTTCAATCCCTGATACCACAATAAATGAATAAATGAATAAAGGAAGAAATAAATAAATAAATAAATAGTGGATTTGAGTTGGTTACCACAGACTTGCTTCCCTTTTCAAGATTCATTTAAGACAGGCTGTACCTTATATCAGGGCAAAAAGAGTTCTTATCTTATATCTTTTTCTTGCGATTTGGCTTCTCATCTTAGTTCCAGAGTTAATAAGGATTCTGCTTTAATCTCCATGAGGAACTCACATTTTCCTAGGCGATTTCATTTTTTCTCTTCCTGTCCTTGACTGAGTTGTGGAAGAGTGAGTAGGTTTCAGAGCAGCGTTTTGCTGAATACAATTTCACATGACCAGAATGTAGTCTTATCGCTTTTTCCTATAAACTCCAGGTCTAGAATGCCAGCCTCTGACTCCAGTAGCAGATGTATGGATGAAGAATGATTCGTTTCTCTATTGGCTTTCTACAGTTAAATGCAGTTAAGGACTTCACAATTATTTAAAATAACAAGCTCTCCAATGCTCCCCACTTCCATGGACTTGTTTTCCTTGAGAGTCACCCCTAGAAAGTCATGTATAAGAACTGGCTCTTCACTGACATTAATGACATTAAATGACATTAAGCATCTTTTTTATACCTATTTGCTCAAGAAACAAGTTTGATTGTTTCAGGGATGCAAGAACTTAGTGCTCACAAATTGAACTCCTTACCATCTTCTACCTCCTAGCAACTTTCTTTATCTCATTAGGCATTTTCACATTTACTGATGACAGAGTAGAAAGTAGTGGTCAGGTTTTAGGCATAGTTCTATGACTCAAAACAGGCCTAATGTCACATGTGTGTGTATAACATATATATAAGTATACACACACATACACATACTTGTAAATTTCATTATTATAAAAGGATTCTGCTCTCTCTTTTTCCCCTCACAAACTGACATTCTGCATGACAACACTGGGAAAGAAAAGTTTGGGTTTTTTTTGTCTTTTTGAGAGAGGGTTTTGCTAGGCAGTTCAGGCTGGCACTGAAGTCACTTTGTAGCCCAGGCAGGCCTTAAACTCACAGAAATCCTCCTGCCTCAGCCTCCCAAGTGCTGGGATTACAGGTGTGTGCCACCATACCCAGCTGGAAAGAAAGATTTTGAGCCAAAATAGCTTTGTAACATACTGACTGGGTGTACAATGACAAAGCTGTACATGTAGAATCTTGCTGTTTGTAAGGTCTAATAACTTGGAAATGTCTTGCTAGGGTTAAGGGGTGGTGTGTGACAGAATAGTTTTGTTTCATGCAGTGGTTGGTGGCCAAAGGGGATCTGATTTGAAGGCTTAGAGCAGGGGGCACCTAGTTCTGGGCATTGTGGGACTACACTGTAAACCAAAGAGATGTGTGTGTGTGTGTGTGTGTGTGTGTGTGTGTGTGCATCTGTGTGTGTGTGATGAGGTGAATTGTATCACAGACCAGTGCTGGTAATGAGGCCAGGAGTAGTCAAAAGATGGTAAGTACCTTGGCCAACATGCTGAGGTTCAGAACTAGGCACCAGTCTCAAAGATTAAGGATGGAGCATGATCAACACCAAAGACCAACTATGAACCTGCTCAATTTACGTGATGATAGGTAGAAATAGTTGTTTATTGGGGACCACAAATTCACAATGGCTAATTTTGCACACTTCTCTAAGGGATAAATGGAGGCTTGGGATTATGTTATCACCCTTTTGAGACTTCCCAATGACTCTTGGAATGAGCCATCTTTTCCCACCCACTAAAACTAAACTAAGACTATGAAAACGAGAAGGAACACTCCAGAGCAAGATCCTTCTTAGCATAAGATCATCTCCACCCTTTTGAGTCATCCCAGGATTATCCCTTGCCTGCAGTGTCATTGACCTCTGAATCTTCTGCTGACCTGGAAGCTTCTGCTAGCCCCTCCTAGCATTGAGCACACTCATTGCATTATATACATCCAGTAAATAGTGGCTGGTTTGGAGATGAGCCTCCTTCTAGAGGAGAGGCAGGTAGGAATTAAGCGTTGACTGGGGAAGGTTAAAGGTTCTGGCCAATGGAGTTTACAGCTGGAGCTCAATCTTCATTGGAAGTGGCCTGAGAACTAAGAACCTTGGACCCCAAAGTGATGTAAGCAGATCATACACAAGAGAGATACTATCAGTACTTTTCAAAGTCCCATATAACATTTCCACAGATAATTTCATTGCCGGAATTTAAGCACATGACTGCAAAAAGCTGCAGGAAAGGCAGGAAAATGTAGTCTTTTATCCAAGTGACAGTTTCAGATAAAAATTGAGATTGTGTTAAAGAGAAAAGGAAACTTTACATAGAGAGGCATTTTCTTTCTTTCTTTCTTTCTTTCTTTCTTTCTTTCTTTCTTTCTTTTTTTTCTTTTTTCTTTTTGTGGCACTAGGGATCAAACTCACAACCTCGTGCCTGCCAGACAGGTGCTTAAGTCACTGAGCCAAACCCCTGGCGCTAGTTTCTTGAGACAGGGTCACACTATGTAATTCAGGCCGGCCTTGCGCTCGAGTTGTAGCCCAGGCCGGCCTCCAACTCACAATGCTCTTCCTACCTCAGCCTCCTGAGTGCTGGGATTAAAGGTGTGCGCCACGCCCGGCTTTGAGAGGCATTTTCTTCCACAATCTACCACAGGCCCTACATAAGAGCATGGCCCCACCCCTTTTAATCCTAACTGGCCCTTTGAGTAGTAAGAAAGTTAATTAATTTATAAATTAATTACAGTCCTAGCATCTTTAAAGCAGGCATATCTATCACTGCTGAGCCCACAGGTTTGGGATGATTAAATAACATGGATGCTTGTAGGTCATACTAGGTGTGTGTTGGTTTCCCTTGTATAAAGTTGCTTCTGGTTTTTTTTTTTTTTGTACCAGGGATCAAACTCATGACTTTGTGCTTGCCAGGCAGGTGCTATAGGTGCTATGCCGCTGAGCTAAATCCCCATCCTGCATTTTTTCTTGATGAGTTTCATTACCATTTTCCTGGTGTTATTTTTATTTTCTGATTATCATTGATCTAGACAATCCTAGGGCATCATTCTAGTCAGATCTTACCCCTGTAGACAAGAATGGGAGTCCATTCAATTCAGTTCACCTCAGGTCCTGCATCTCCAAAGAAGGGAGTTGAAGCCGGCCGTGGTGGCGCATGTCTTTAAGCCCGGCACTTGGGAGGCTGAGGTAGGTGGAGTGTTGTGAGTTCGAGGCTGGCTTGGGCTACAATGCGAGCACAAGGCCGACCTGAGCTACATAGTGCGACCCTGCCTCAAAAAAACTAGGGCTGTGAGTTTGGCTCAGTGGTTTAAGCGCCTGTCTGGCAGGTGTGAGGCTGTGAGTTCAATCTCCGCTGCCACAAACAGACAAAAAAATAATAAAAAGAAGGGAGTTGACAAAATAAAAAAATTCTGTGAATTCTTTGCATTTAACAATTATAAATTCATGATTAACTTTTGAAGAAACTTACTAATTTGGGTCCAAGCTGATACTGTATGCTCCTGAATGAAACCTTAAGACAGTTAAATATGTCATCTATAAAACAAAATTAAGGTTGTAATTTAGTAAAAAGCATTATTTTGGGGGGTCTGCCCTAAACAGAGTTCAGAGTGTATAGAATCTAACAAGTGTAACCTTGCTATTTCATAGCAAAATGTCTCTGGCTGCATTTTTCTCTTTTCACGTGACTGTCACCTGTTAGGTCTCATTATACTCATGTACTCATAGCTTTGGCTGCATCTCTTGTGTGCTAGTTCACTGTTAAATTTAGATTAGATGTGAACTCATTGCTAAGCTCAGTGTTTGAAAATGTCCCTTTAGAATGGCAATATTTGATTGTTCTCCTTTTGGTCTCGCTTTGCATTTCTTATCTTGGCAACCACGGAAATGTTGGACTAGATCCAAGCAAGGCAACAATTGAATCAATACCTTGTCAATGATGATCTGATTCAAAAGCTGAAAGGCTGAACCTTGAACAGTGACTGTTGTGGCTTTTGAAGGAGAATGAGAAAAAGAGGGCTTATTGCCCTTTTAATCTTATCTCCACCCTTCTGTACCCCTTCGCTTTTTCTTCCTCCTCACAGCCCTCATGCCCACCATTATGTGGTCATTTTCTGCCATTTAGACTCAGTCCTACATAGCAAGTCCTTACCTACTTACCGACTCAGTCTTACCTTTTTCTGTTGGATTGGCTATCTGTGTCCTTTTTTAAAGTGTGCTTTGAGTGCAAGCTTTGGGATTACAACACTCTCAGAATCTGAGCAATGGATTGTCAATTTCCTGCTTTGCATCCTGGAAAGAAAACCCACTTCACAGTGTCATTTTGAGAATAAAATTTTAAAATGTATTTATATATACATTTCTAGGCATACAGTAGGAATTGTATACTTGTTGGCTTATTCCTCAATGGATTGTTCTTCCTCCCCTCACTATTTCTGTGTTTTATTTTGTTTTATTTTGAGATAGGGTGTCCCTATGTAGTCCAGACTGGCCTTGAATTCGAGGCAATCTTCCTGCCTCAGCCTCCAGAGTGCTGGGATTATAGGCATGTGCCACCACACCTGGCTTTCAAACTCAGGTCTTCGTACCCTGATGAACCTTTTGCCCTACTCTACAACCAGTTGAGCCTACTGGCTTTTATGGCTGTAGAAGGAGGTAGAAATGGAGAAAGAAACAAAGAAAACTAAACATTAAAGGTGACCGTGGACTTCAGTGGTATCAGTGGAGACCCACAGCTTTGATAGACTTTCCCAATTCTTTCTCAGACTTCTTGCCCTTTATTTGATATTGACATACGTTTTGATACCTAATAAATGATAGTAACATATTCTACATACACAAAGTGGTGGTTTAATTTTTAGCCTGTTTAGTGCTAAAATGATGTGTCAATTGATTGTGGCATTGAACTCAGCTTGTGAGTGTTTTGTTTTGTTTATGAGTTTTTTCAGGTATATTTTTACTCTCAATTACATTGTGAGACTAAGAAAAGAGCTCTCTTTTCTCTCTTCTTTCTTTTTACTCTCTATTCTTCCTTCTACACAATTTTGTAATGGTAAGGGAGAAAAAACTCCACAAATACTTATCTTTCTGGAGTGTGAAATTAAATTTCTTTCCAATTTATTTAATACTTTCAGTTTACTTGCAATCAATAGGTTGCATTTTATTAATGTTTTTCCTGCTTTGGCAAGGACTGTATGGTGATCAATTTCATTGTTGAGGTTTTTTTTCTGTTTTTTTTTTTGTTTTTGTTTGTGTTTTTTTTTTTTTTGTCTTTTGGAGACAGGGTCTCACTGTGCAGTTCAGGCTGACCTTGAGCTCTCTTTGTAGCCCAGGCTGATTTTGAACTCTCAACAATCCTCCTCTCTCAGCCTTCCAAGTGCTGGGATTACAGGTATGTACCACCATACCCGGCTATCAGTTTCATTGTTGAGCAACTGTCAATATCGTATTTTTCTTTTGCACTAATCTTGATATCTTAGATTTTTTTGTTATATTAAGAATAAAGTTGGGCTGAGTGTGTAACTCAGTGGTAGAACATTTGCACAGCATGTGGGAGGCCCAGGGTTCAATCCCTAGCAACATGCACACACACATGCACATCTATATACATGCACACATGCACACGCATGCACTCAAATTCATCATCGCCACTAACAAGAAAAACCTCCCTAACTATAACTTTTGAAATAAAAAGACATGAACGCAGATTTGGAAACTTCATTAATAAAACAGTGACTGGAAAGCATTTAATGAACCCTTAAAAATTAATTTGGTTGAAGGCCCGGGGGCACAGCTCTCTGGGGCAGTCCATGCTTAGCGTGCTCAAGGGCCTGGGTTCAATCTCCAGCACCAAAATAAAAAGTAATTAAATAAATAAAAATTAAAATTAACTGAAACGTTTGCTTTCAATGTGAATTTTATTAATTACCAATGATTCCATAGCAGTATAATACATAAAGCATACCTTTCCCCCTTCTGTGATATTATTGAGCAATAAGAGGTATGCTGCAATCATGCACTCATTTTTAATCTTATGCCAGGGTCTTTCTTAAAGGCAAATCTGAAAATAAAGGCAAATTTGAAAATAAATATCCTGACGTGCCCATGATGTATACAGTTAATACAGATCCATATTTAAACTGTCTGGGCCCTGCTATCGAGTTGTGCACGTCTCCCTGATACCCCTCAGAACCCACTGCCCAGACTCCCCATCCAACCCCCTATAATCTCCGCTCTCTGTTTCCTGCTTGGAAAGCATATCCACTCAGCTGTGTGTGATGGAGCACGCCCACGATCCCAGCATTTGGGAGCCTGAGGGAGGAGGATCGCTGTGAATTCCAGGCCAGCCTGGGCTATATATGAGCCCCTGTCTCACAACACAACATGACAAGACACGACATGACACAACACAACACAACACATCCTTTCTCTTGTTTTGCCCCAAGATACTTGAGTCTGTGTTTTCTATGCACTTAAATTGTGCAGAAACCTAGAAGAGCTTCTGACCTCATATGTAGGCTTTCTGCTCTAACAAATTCCCAGGACACAATTTACAAAGGACTTTCCTTCTTGCTTGAGATCAGAGGAAAAGAAGATGGGAGAATTGGGTAAATTAGAATTTTAAAAATCTTCCTGATGTAAGTCTGTACCAGTCCCTTAAAGAGATTTTTTTTTAGTGTGGAGTTTCATAATGACAATACGGGTATTCTGAAATGAAATCTCTGTGCACTTTGCTATAAACTCACTAAAGCTAAAGGTACAGTTTTGATTCCCTTATCAGGTGCCTCCTGCAGCTGGAAGGCAGTGGTATGGTTAAGGCTGCACCTGGGTTCTGCTCCCCTGGGTTTGGCATTTTAAAACTTTTTTTTCTCTTTTTGAGACAGGTCTCGCTATGCAGTTCCAGCTGGACTTGAACTCACTTTGTAACCTAGGCTGGTCTCGAACTTGGAACTGTTCTCCTGTCTCAGCCTCCCAAGGGCTGGGATTACAGGCATGTGCCACCTTGCTTGGTGAGATCCAGCATTTACTTTTCTTTGCTTTTTTGGTACTGGGAATTGAACCCATAATCTTGCACTTGCCAGAGAGGCGTTGTGCCACTCAGCTATACCCCCAGCCCTGAAAACCAGCATTTTCTAAGGTTTCATTTTCACACTAGTTTACCGAACTTTCTACAGCTTTGTCCTGTTCTCTGGCGACACAATAAGGAGAAAATATCTTTGAGTCACCGGCCTCAGGAACACTGAGCTGTGAGGGTAAGGTTTTATCGCTTGTTAATTCCAAGGAGCTTTTGAAAGTGAATGGTGACGAAAAAGAAAGTGAATGGTGCAGAAATTATTGGTTTTTACAGGAATCCCTGATGCTTTGTTTTATTGATCAGAAGTCATTTGTTGTTGCCTATTGCTTATCCTGTGAAGCTGGAGCCCTGGAAAACTCCCCATCTTGTTCATGTTCAGAACTCAAGCCATCTGGGTAGATTTGAGATGGGTGTAGGGGTTAGGCTAGTGGTAAGGTCTTCCTGTTTGCAAGGTTATTTCATGCAGAGTTCCCCTTCTCAGGATCTGTTCTGATTCATATCTAGATGTTTCCCAAGAGCCTCATGCACTCATAATTGGGGCTTTTGGAAAGTAACTGGATGATGAGCACTAGAGCCGACTTGCTGTGAGGAGATGGGATCTGGCTGGAAGAGATGAGTCACCACAGATGTGGCCTGGAGGAGTTTATGTCCCTTCCTGGCTCGTCTCTGGACTCTGCTTCCTGTCCACCATGCCCCGAGCAACTTCTCTGCCAGGACCCTCTGCCCTGCCTTGGTGCCTGCCAACTACAGGCTGAAAACTCTACAAACCAAAAGCCAAAATAAACCTCTCCTTCTTTAGGCTGTGAGTGTCACGTATTGTGTCTCAGTCATGAGAAAGTAACTAAGGCAGTAACTTAGAGATCTGTCCCATGCTTTCTACGATCGCTCCACAGACACTTGGGAGCTTACCACTTTCTATGATAGCCCTGACTTCCTTTTGTTCATCCCTTTCTCTCCTTTTTTCTCTTGTTCTTCTTTTCTTTCTATCAGCTCCTATTTTTTTTTTTTTAATCTCTCCTTCACGGCTATGCAAAACAAATCCATTCTCTCCTACAATTAACTGGTGACAGTTAGTATTCTCTGTGTCCACATCTGTGTAAGATAAAAGGATCACTCTAAATTAAAGATTATACATTCCTTCAAATTTGTTTATTTGTTTATTGTCAGTGGGATCAAACGCAAGGCCAGGTACACTGAGGCAAGTACCCTACTATGGAGCACTTTCTCAGTTCCAGACCCAAGCATTCTTTAGTCTGTATCATCCAATAGTAACTGACATTTGTTGAGCACCTACTATGTGCCAGGGCCTTTGCATATACCATTTCAAATCTTTGCAACTCTGCCAGGTGAGTTAGTGATAGCTGCACATGGGTGTATAAACAACTCATCTAGGATGGTTGACAAATAGCAACATTCAGTCAATGTTAACTGTTGCTATACTTCTGTAAAGACTTGAAAGACTGGGCTGGAGATTTAGCTTAGTGGTGTAAGCGCCTGCCTGGCGAGCGTGAGGTCATGGGTTCGATCTCTGGTTAAAAAAAAAAAAATTGGAGGATTTTTGACTCAGCTACAATATTCAGTACTTATTCCTTTTTTTCCTTCCTTCATTTCACCTTGATAGAATTAACCTGAGGAAACCTTTTGGCTCCTGATGAACTATTTCTCTCAACTTCATATTGATCAAATATTTTGATTCTTAAAACCATTTAAAAGAGTGCTCAAAGAAGGATGGAGGTCTGTAGTTTTCAAAAACTTCAGGTTAATCTGGAGCAGGCTTTCTTTGCATGTATCTTTGAGGTATATTTCTTCCATGGAAGAAACACTATGCTGAATAAGAAGAATCATACCTCAAAGTTGAGTGTCAGCTCTAATGGAAGACCATCAAAAATACAGTTCTGCTTTCAGTTTCACATACTAAAATTTAACTTGAGCTGGGCATGGTGGTGCATGACTGTAATTCTACCACTCAGAGGAGGCAGGAGGATCACTGTGAGTTCAAGGCCAACTTGGGCTATACAGTGAGGTTAAGGCCAGCCTGAACTACTACAGGGTGGGACCCTCTCTCTCTCTCTCTCTCTCTCTCTCTCTCTCTCTCTCTCTCATAAACACACACACACACACACACAAAACCCAAACAAACAAACAAAAAAAATTTTTTTATCTTGAAAACACTGCAACTTTTCTCATCTCAAAGGGAAAGATAAAGAGTCAGAGCCCTGGATCAGGGGTGTTGTTGGCCTGAAAACTCCCATATAAAGGCATTTACTGTTTGGGGAATATACTTTGGTAAACAGGCCTTTTAGTTTTCTAATTGGTCATTTAGGGTATGTATTTTAACTCAGTATTGCTTTTCTGCCCCACAAGTGTTAACCTTGATGTTCGCACCAGTTTTCTTGGGCTCATACTTCCTTGACCTGGGAAGGACTCATGGATCTGGTGCAGGTAGTGAGATATGCTCTGCTCTGGGCTGTTCTTTTCAGGAAGAAAGGTGCCCTGGAATGAACTCTCGGTTGGGTTTAGGGAATATGGCAAGAAGCCTGCAGAGCTGGGCGTGTTGGTGCACGACTTTAATCCCAGCACCCGGGAGGCTAAGGTAGGAGGAGCGTTGTGAGTTTGAGGCTGGCTTGGGCTACAGTGTGAGTGCAAGGCCATCCTGAACTACATAGTGCGACTCTGTCTCAAAAAACTAGGGCTGGGAATTTGGCTCAGTGGCCTAAGTGCCTGCCTGGCAGGTGAAAGGTTGTGAGTTCGATCCCCGGTGCCACAAAAAAAAAAAAAAAAAAAAAAAAAAAAAAAAAAAAAAAAAAAAAAAAAAAAAAAAAAAAAAAAAGCCTGCCAGAATGAGATCAGGAATTCAATTCCAGACAGATGCACCCAAACCCAAGTAGTGCTGGGAGCTTTGATCTGAATATGATGGTGTCAGTTCCACAGCTCCTTTTCAGTTTCTATCTTCGGCACCCTCTTTATAACTTGAATTCCACAGAGAGTTAAACAGCCTTCCTAAACATACAAAGTCACCGTGGTTATCAGCTGTGTCACAAGATATCAGGGTCAAAAGCAGAGGTTGATTTTCCTGAAGCTAAGGGAATTCAAGCATTAAATCTCTAGTTCATGGCCCCTTCCAGGCCCTGAAAAGGCCCAAGAAATGTATTCATATGGTTAAAGGATAAGGGAAGCCGGCCGTGGTGGCCCACGCCTTTAATCCCAGCACTCGGGAGGCTGAGGGAGGAGTGTTGTGAGTTCGAGGCCGGCTTGGGCTACAATGTGAGCGCAAGGGCGGCCTGACCTACACAGTGCCACTCTGCCTCAAAAAACCAGGGCTGGGAGTTTGCCTCAGTGACTTAAGCACCTGTTTGACAGACACGGGGCTGTGAGTTCAATCCCCTGTGCGGCAAAAAAATAAAGGATAAAGGATACTTTATTATTTGTTTTTAGTGTTGGGGATGGAACCCAAGGCATTGTGCACCCCCCAGCCAAATGCTACATTTTTGGGGGGGGCCTTTTGAGACAGGGTCTCACTATGCTGTTCAGGCGGGACTTGAGCTCAGTTTGTAGCCCAGGCTGATCTCGAACTTGCAATGATCCTTCTGCCTCAGCCTCCTGGGTGCTGGGATTACAGGTGTGGGCCTCCATGCCCAGTTAAGTCGTACATTTTTTTAAAAAAGGTAAAATTATAACTCATACAAATAAAATGACACATATAAAATATTTTATTTAATTATTCATTTATGAAGGAACAAATAAAAGATTACAAGTAGTTCAAAAGAGAATTCAAACTACATGTAATAGATAATCAAATTATATATAAAATAGATTCATACTACATTTATATATATGTGTGTGATTGCCGAGAGACTCTTGCACATAGACCCAAAGTAGCCAAGAATTCACATAGCAGTAACCAGTTGCATTCCATAAAATAATATATCTTTTCTTTTCTATGAATAGGAATCATTTAAATCACCATACATTTTTCTGTAAGTTTAAGAATTGTAAAACAACTCAAAGACAATGGAAGGCACAAACTCTTGCAAAATCAACCAAACAGGGTATGCTAGATTAGATAAGATATTCAGGACCTTTGTTTTGTTTTTGTTCATTTTAATGTTGTTCACATTTTTTTCTTGTCTATGTTCTTGTGAAATCATAACAGTCATACGTCTTATCCATGAATGATTGATTTGGCTGTAATTTAACTTTTATTTATTTTTGCTACTTTTAAAAATTTAATTAAGTTTATTGGTACGTTTTAGATACACATGATGATCGTATTCATCATAGGGTAACTTAACTTTCCAACTTCCTCTTTTTTTTTTTTTTTTTTTTTTTTTTTGCGGCACCGGGGATTGAACTCACAATCTCACGCCTGCCAGGGCAGGCGCTTAAGGCACTGAGCCAAATTCCCGGCCCTGGTTTTTTGAGGCAGGGTCGCACTATGTAGCTCAGGCCGGCCTTGCACTCGCGTTGTAGCCCAAGCCGGCCTCGAACTCACAACGCTCCGCCTACCTCAGCCTCCCGAGTGCTGGGATTAAAGGC
>RJWM01000447.1:0-78706 GCA_004363535.1 Dasyprocta punctata
TTTTTTTTTTTTTTTTTTTTTTTTTTTTTTTTTTTTTTTTTTTTGTGGCACCTGGGATCAAACTCACAACCTTGCGCCTACCAGGCAGGCACTTAAGCCACTGAGCCCAACTCCCAGCCCTAGTTTTTTGAGGCAGGGTCACACTATGTAGTTCAGGCCAGCCTTACTCACATTATATTCCGAGCCGGCCTCAAACTCACAACGCTCTGCCTACCTCAGCCTCCTGAGTACTTCAGTTTTCTTATTAACGAAATGGAAATTATATGTATCTGCACAGTTCAGGCTCCAATGAAATAGAGTGCATATGAAGGTGCCCTAAATTGCTAGTAATTCATGTTTGTAGTTATTAATACCATTCAAGATTATGTGCATTGTTCTTACAGATTTATTTGATTTTAGTAACAGTGTGCTTAGCCAGGTCTAGTGGTGCATGCCTGTAATTGTAGCACTCTGGGAGGCTGAGGCAGGGGGATCATAATTTTGGGCCCATTTTAGGAAACCCAGTGATTTAATGACAGCCTGTCTGACTCAGGAGGCTGAGACAGGAGGATCGTTGTGAGTTCGAGACCGACCTGGGCTACAAAGTGAGTTCAAGGCCAGCCTGAACTGCATAGTGAGACCCTGTCTCAAAATATAGGAGCCAGGTGTGGTGGCGCACGCCTTTAATCCCAGCACTCGGGAGGCTGAGGTATGAGGAACGTTTTGAGTCTGAGCGCAAGGCAGGCCTGAACTACATAGTGCAACCCTATCACAAAAAACCAGGGCCAGGAGTTTGGCTCAGTGGCTTAAGCTCCTGCCTGGCAGGCACAAAGTTGTGAGTTTGATCCCCGGTACCACACACACAAACACACACAAAATGACAGCCTTTCTAAAAATAAAACATAAAAAAAGTTCTGGGGATTTAGCTTAGTGCAAAGGTCTTGGGTTCAATTGTCAGGACTGTCAAATAAGTAAGTAAATAGAGGGCTTTCAACATAGCACAGTGTAAAGACCCTGGTTTCAGTCTCCCGGAGTGTAAAACAAACAAAAAGATAGTGTGCTCAGATTTAAGTATTCACCTTCTTTTGGTTGTCTTGTTCTCTTAGAATATTTTAGTAACGATTTACCCTATGTTCATAGATTTTACCCAATTTTCTTAGTATTTTACAAGCAATGTTCTTTTTCTACAATCAAAAACATTAGATGTAACATTCAACCATACACAGTACTTTTTAAAAACACGGCCTTTGGCTTAAGTGCCTGTTTGGCAGGCTCGAGCTTGCAAGTTTGAGCCCTAGTGCTGCAAAGAAACAAAACAAAAACAAAAACAAAAACAACATGGCCTTAATGTTTTAAGAAGTAAAAATCAGCTGGGCATGGGTGGTGCACACCTTTAATCCCAGCACTTGGGAGGCTAAAATAGGAGGAGTGTTGTGAGTTTGAGGCTGGCTTGGGCTACAATGTGAGCGCAAAGCCGGCCTGAGCTACCTAGTGTAACCCTGCCTCAAAAAACTAGAGCTGGAAGTTTGGCTCAGTGGCCTAAGCACCTGTCTGGCAGGCACAAGGTTGTGAGTTTGATCCCTGGTGCCACAAAAGAAGTAAAAATAGCCTAGAAGAGCCAGGTATGATAGCACACTGCTGTAATTCCAGGACTCTGCGAGGTTGAGGCAGGAGAATCACAATTTTGAGCCCAGCCTGGACAACTTAGTTGGTGACTTAGTGAGACCCTGTTTCAAAATAAAAAAGTTTCTAAAAGGGTTGGGGATGTAATTCAGTGAGAAGACCTTGGATTTAATCCCCAGAACATGCAGCAGGTGGGGCTGGGGGGAGAGGAAGCAAGCCTGTTCATTTTTTTTTTTTTTTGATTAATCAGTTGAATCATTTTTTAATTGATTTGCATGTTGAGAAGTAATTTTTTTGTATTCGGAAGTGTACTCATCTCTAGGTTTTTTTTTTTTTTTTGGTTTTGTTTTGTTTTGTTTTTTTCAGCACCAGGTATCAAACTCACAACCTCACACCTGCCAGACAGGCGCTTAAGCCGCTGAACCAAACTCCTGGTCCTAGTTTTTTGAGGCAGGGTCACACTATGTAGCTCAGGCCAGTCTTGCTCGCATTGTAGCCCAAGCCGGCCTCGAACTCACGACACTCCTCCTACCTCAGCCTCCAGAGTGCTGGGATTAAAGGTGTGCGCCACCACGCCCGGCTTCTAGTTTTCTTTAAAGCCTATTCATTTTCTAAGGATTTAAAATTTTTATATTAATACATGTTTGTAGTGCACAATGATTACATTCATCATGGGGGGTTGGTACCTGGACATAACACATCTTCATTCTGTTTACATCCTTGCTACCCCTCCTCCTTCCCTTCCTCTAACTCTCAGTTACCTTCCCATAAAAAAAGTCTATTGAAAAGCAGCAATTTACTAAAGAATAGTGATTTTCACATTTGTTATATGTCAGTACAGTTCTTTCCACTTGTCTGCCTTTTAGAGGAACTTAATTGTGCAAGTGTAATTCTTAAAAATACGTGCTTTGACTGTGAGCTTACACGTACACATACACACATATACACACTAAACTTGATGAATTATTGTACATTAGGAAAGAATTTCTGGCAGAGTCTCTTCAAATGATTCCCATTCAGGCCCAGCGTGGTGTCACATGCCTGTAATCCCGGCACTCAGGAAGCTGCGGCAGGAGGATCACTACAAATTTGAGGCCAGCCTGGGATACAAGGTGAGTTCAAGGCCAACCTGAACTGCATAGGGAAACCCTGTCTCAAAAAGACCAAAAACAAAAACAAACAAACAAAAATTGATTCCCATTCATGCAGAAGACTAGGTTTCATGTAAACATTTCATTTAATTCAACATGTTGAAAACTTGATTCAAGGCCAAAAATAAATTGAATATTCCAGCAGTTAAATGACTTGTCTGTGTGTCATTAGCCAGAATTCTTTTTTTTTTTTTTGCGGCACCAGGGATTGAACTCTCAACCTCATGCCTGACAGACAGGCGCTTAAGCCACTGAGCCAAACTCCCAACCCTAGTTTTTTGAGGCAGGATCACACTATGTAGCTCAGGCCAATTTTGCATTCACCTTGTAGCCCAAGCAGGGCCTTGAACTCACAACGCTCCGCCTACCTCAGCCTCCCCAGTGCTGGGATTAAAGGCATGCGCCACAATGCCCAGCTTAGTCAGAATTCTTTTGGATGTAAGTTATAGGAATTCAACTCCAAAGTGGTTTAGATAAAAAAGGAAATGTACCTGCTTATACAACTGAAGCTGATTTCAGGCACAGCTGAATCCAGCCCCTTCAATAATGTGAATGATTTTGCATTTTCCAGAGTTGTCGGCTTCCTGCAGGACATGTCTTTTGTTTTTGAGACAGGGTCTCAATACATGCAGTTCAGGCTGGACTTGACTTCACTTTGTATCCCAGGCTGGACTTGAACTAGAGGTGACCTTCCTGCTTCAGCCACCCGAGTGCTGAACAGAGATGATGTGTCTCTACTACCTATAATCTTAAGTAACTACAATTTACACTATCTTTATGATCCCACCATTTAAGTAGCAAATCTTGAGGGGAAATCTAATAGATCTTGAGTTGGGTACCCATTTCTCCCCTGGGAACAGGCCAAGGGGAAAGTAGTATTATGACCAACAGATCCTTGAGGACCAAGTGACCTGAGGGAATGTGTGGTGCTCAAAGGGTCAAAGGAGGTATCAGCTGGGAGCAGACCTCCAGGTACCAAGGCTTGCCCACTGGGAGAGGCAGGGCGGGGACTAGAAAGCAGAATCTCAGTTCTGCGGCACATCTGGAAGTGATGGCAAGGAAGAGAAGTAGTGAGCTTAGGGTAAAAATAGTTTCAGCCTCTTTGAAAAGCATATAAATTAACAATGGAGATAAAGCACTGAAATGACCTTAAATCGACTATTTTAGTTTTACTTTGAGAAGCACATGCAAATTGTAGACTGCAAATTCTTGCGATCACTAATGAATGTTCCCACACACTGTCATGCAGCCCCATCTCTCCTTTCTCACTCATGTCTGTCTCACTAGGAGGCAGTGCAAAAGGTCTGATAGTCATTTTGGATTGCAGCTCAAATGGTAAGTAGGGAACTGGAGTACCTAAAGATTTTAAATCTCACAAGATAATTATGCACATTCATCACTTAGAAAGGGAAGGAAAAAGCGACAGCCTTTCAAGCACATCTGAAAATGTAACTGCAATATTTAAATTGTGCCCAAGAGACACCCTGCTGAGGGTGTTTCCTAGTGGATAAATGTGGCTCAAAGAAACACACCATCAGAGGTCTCTTGTCTATACTGATTCTGATACAGGGGAATGAAACTCCCAACCTGCTAGATGTCTAAAATGCCGAGTTCAGAGGAATGAATTCTAGAAACAGGTTAAGAATAGGAAGAATTTATTCAGAGAAAGCAAGCTTTTGTCTAAGAGGGACAGAAGGGGCCCTGGAAAGTAGGTTGCCCTCCAACTCCGCTTCCCAAGGGTGTTTATTGCCATGAGGTGAGGTGGGTGCAAGGTGGGAATTTATCTGTAAGATTACAAGTATAGTCACTTAGGTAATATTGATCCAATGGCAAATCATAGGACGGGTGTGAGAAGGGATAAGACTATGGTGAACTGGGCTGGGGATATAGCTCAGTGGCATAAGTGCCTGCCTGGCAAGTGCAAAGCCCTGAGTTCGAATCCCAGTACCAAAAAAAAAAAAATACATAAATGCACTACCAAATCCAGAAGAAAAAAATGTGCCAGGTGTGGTAACACATGCCTGTAGTCCCAGCACTCGGGAGGCCCAGGCAGGAGGATCATTGTGAGTTCAAGACCAGCCTGGGCTACAGTGTGAGCTCAAGGTGAGTCTGAACGGCATAGAGACCCTGTTTCAAACACAAAAAGAAAAACAAAAAAAAAGACTATGTTGAACCAATAAGGTTACAACAAGTATAGTCATTAGGATGATATTGATTACATGGGGATCAAATAGGGAAACAAGTCCTGCAGCAAGCGCATAAGGGCAGACAAGGATTTTCCCAGAAGGGGTGGGTTAAGGGTTTGGTCCTTCACCCCAGGGTGATTGATGCCTACTTAGAATGTCAGTCACTGCTGTTCACCTCCAGGGGAAGTACGTGGGTGCGTGGTTCTTTTTCCTGAAGCCCGGCCTTCAGCAAATGCACCTCCAGCCACAGCTGTCTTCTGCACTGACCGCTCAAGGTTCCCAGCCCTATCTGACTGCCTGCAATATTTCTACCTAACTTAGCTTTCTATAATAGTTCTGTGTATATTGCTTTTATTGTTTTCCTGGGCAAGCAGGGATTGTGCCACTTTCTCACTGTTCGTGCCTCAGTTCTCAGCCAGCTTCACAGACTACCCAACGAGCCAAGTAGGCTGGTCTAATGCTGAAGATGATGCTTTATTGGTAATTGTTTTGATGATGCTTCTTTATCGTCTCAGCTCTTTAGTTCAGTGGTCAGTCAATGTTTGATAGGCTATGTCTTCTAATCACAGGCCAGCCTACCCATCGATCCCTGGTAAGCTCAGCTTTGCTATCTGGGAAACAATGAACTGCTCTGTCACTTGGTAATGGTCTTTCAGATGGCCATAATCTATTTCTTTTCATATCATCCAGAGCAGCATTCTCCAAACTTTTTGGATTATACTGTTCCTCAGTATATTTTTTGGGGGCATATTGTAAGAGTGAGAAGAATTTATTTTTTATTTATTTTGGTACCGGGGATCGAACTCACAACCCTGAGCTTGCCAGGCAGGTGCTCACGCCACTGAGCTAAATCCCTGGCTTGGGGGGCATATTGTATTTGTTCATAAATTACAATACTGTGTATTCCATCATCGTTAGTTTACAGTTTAGTAAAAATACACAGTTCTGGTTAGCATGAAGTTCATCGTAAATAATAGTAGAGCCAAAAGTTTGGCTCACTGGTTTAAGTGCCTGCCTGGCAGGCATGAGGTTGTGAGTTTGACCCCCAGTGCTGCAAAAACAAAACAAAACAAAAAACAAAGTAAATAATAGTAGATCTACATTTCAAATAGTCTACCTGAGGATTTTGCTAGCTTTTAGTTAAATTTCGCATTAGGTTGTCATTTTAACTTTTTTTAAATTTTAAGATAGAGTCTCATAAGCTGGGCGTGGTGGCGCACGCCTTTAATCCCAGCACTCCAGAGGCTGAGGTAGGAGGAGCATTTTGAGTTCGAGGACTGCTTGGGCTACAACATGAGAGCAAGGCTGGCCTGAACTACATAGTGGAACCCTGTCTTAAAAAACTAGGGCCAGGAGTTTGGCTCAGTGGCTTAAGCACCTGCCTGCCAGGTGCAAGGTTGAGAGTCTCATGTTACTAATTTGCCAGGAAGGGCTCAAATTTGTGATTTTCCTGCCTTAGTTTACCAGAGTGCTGGAATTACAGGTCTCTACCACCACAACTGGTCTCATTTTAACCTTTTTTTTTGGTTTTTTGAGACAAGGTCTTGCTATGTAGTCAGGGTGGCCTTAAACTCAGTATGTAGCCCAGGCAGGCCTCAAATTTATGGCACGCCTCCTCCTCCTGCTTCAGCCTCTTCAGTGCTGGTATTACAGGCATGTGCCACAATACCAGGCACTTTTTAAATTTTTTTTTTTTTTTTTTTTTTTTTGCGGCACTGGGGATTGAACTCACAACCTTATGCCTGCCAGACAGGTGCTTAAGCCACTGAGCCAAACTCCCGGCCCTAGTTTTTTGAGGCAGGGTCGCACTATGTAGTTAAGGCCGGCCTTGTACTCGAGTTGTAGCTCAAGCCGGCCTCGAACTCACAACGCTACTCCTACCTCAGCCTCCCGAGTGCTAGGATTAAAGGCGTGTGCCACCACGCCCGGCTTCATTTTCTTTTTTTGAGAAAGGGTCTTGCTATGTAATCCAGGCTCCAACTCACTGCAGTCCTGTCTCAGCCTCCCAAGTGCTGGGACGGCATCAATTTTTTTTTTTTTTTTTTGGCGGCACGGGGGATTGAACTCACAACCTCACGCCTGCCAGGGCAGGCGCTTAAGGCACTGAGCCAAACTCCCGGCCCGGGTTTTTTTGAGGCAGGGTTGCACTATGTAGCTCAGGCGGGCCTTGTGCTCGCGTTGTAGCCCAAGACGGCCTCGAACCCACAACGCTTCACCTACCTCAGCCTCCTGAGTGCTGGGATTCAAGGCGTGCGCCACCACACCCGGCTTTTTTTTTTTTTTTTTTTTTTAATTTTTAAAAATAAATTTACTGTGTATATTTATGGTCTGCAACATGATAATGGTATGAGATACCTAAATGTAGTTAACTACTATGTTAAGGAAACAAAACATAGTGGCTGTCAAAAATTTGATTTTAGAAATCTCATATCATTTTTGTTCTCTTGTGACTTCTTTGCAAAAGGCTTTCATAAATTCGTGCTTTGCAGGTTTCATTTTAAAACCCAGATAATGTATTAGTAAAACTACTTAACTCAGCAAGTGGGTCACAACACGGTGATTGGGTCAGGTTACACGGGAATCCCTGCTGCTAACCTGAGGGCACGGGTTCCCCTGTTTTCTCTGAGGGCATCTTCCATACCGCTCCAGGGCAAGGGAACATTCCACTGACTGAATACAGAGCCTTTCATTCTGCATACTGAATTAGTTGAGCTCATTGCTTTCGTTTCTAGATTAGAACTAAGCACAAGTAGATTCCTCTTCTCTCCTGCATCCTAAATGGACTGTGTGGCCCTCTTTTTGAGGAGCCCCTACCCTCCCGCCAAGGATGTACGGACCTCAAGAAATGACTGGTTCAGAAAACAAGTCCTCATGTAGGTAAAGCTATTTCCATTTTAAAAACCCTGTTCATCTCAGTTGCTCAGTCATTTTATAGAAAATGGAATGACTTTGAAATGAATTATCTTTATAGAGATCCATAATTTGCAAGCAAAATCTTCACTCTACAAAATGTGAAATGTTCTTAGCAACAGCTGTGAGCATTTCAAACGTGCGCTACTTTTTAACGGTTCAACTGTTGCCAAGGGAAATTTGAGTTGGCTTCAAAATCTTTCCTGGTTTTAACGCTGCATTTACCCTCAATCAGAAACTGAGAAATAGGTTGTTTGGCTGGGATACCGAACTTTACTGAAGCTTGAGATACAGAAATGTAAGTTTCAGCTGGGCATGGTGGTACATCCTTGTAATTCCAGCACTTGGGAGACTGAGGCAGGAAGATCACTTGTTCAAGGCCAGCCTCGGCTGCATAGTGAGCTCAGGACTAGCCTGGACTACATGAGACCCTACCTCAAAAAAAAAAAATAAAAAATAAAAAAAAGGTAAGTTTTCTGCAGTTAGAAACGGACTAGTGTCCTACATGGTTTTATAAGGCTTTGCGAGAGGATCACCACAGCAAACACCGACATTAGCTATGCAGGGGACAGTCATCTGCTGCCAGTAGGGGGCGGCTGTCTTCATCTCAGTTTTCTGTTTCAGTTCAAAATTGGAATGTTTTTATTTTTCCATCCAACTGCCATTTCTGAGAGTGGGCGCAGAAATTTGCAACACCTGAATGCTAAACAACACACAAGAAAAACAAGTGCATTTTCTTGTTGTCACTTGTACACGCGGTACACAGAGCTTTGTTTATACTAGATAGTTCTGTTTCCTAATTGTGCCAGAAAATGTGCTGCAATGCTCAGCGGAAAAACCAGGTTACAGACTAGCACACACTACTGACACAAAAGGAAGAAAATGCTGGAAGGAAACTACACCAAAATGCTAATAGTTATTCTCTTTGGGGTCGAGCGGTCATGAAAATTTTTTCTTTCCTAGTACTGCGGATTGAACCTAGGGCCTTCTCCAACAGAATAGGCAAGTGCTCTACTAGTGATGTTAATTTTTTCTTTACCCTTCCCCTTCCCAAATTTTCTAAGTTCTGAGCTACTGGGAGTCCGATGTCTGTACTTCTTTTCTTTTCTGGCCTCAAAAAACGTATGTGGCGTGTTCACGCGGACAGACAATTCAAGAACTATTTCACCACTTGAGATGTAAAGCAAGTCCTCTCAATCACGTGACAGCGTTCCCACCTGCATCAGCCCCAAGAGCAATGGAAGCTTGCAGGAGCTCCAGGGAGCTCATCCTCAAAACATATTTAGGGAGGAGACGAAGGGGAATCGAAGCATTGCCCAGGCCTTGGGCAGGGCCCAGGGGTTTAAACTGGGGCCTCCCATAAGGTTTGGCGGGCGGAAACCGGCTTTGGGCTTCCTGGACCAGTCTACACGCGCAGAGGCGCCCTGGCGCGGGGCCTCATTCTTTGACTGCAGCGTGGGATCGGGTCCCGAGTGGGACTCTCGAGCCCAAAGGGGCCGACCGAGTACTGCCCCACCCTGGCCATCGAAACCCTCCGGGCGAAGAGAACCGCCGTCCAAAGGCGCTCAGTGCGGAGAGGCTTCTCCCGCAGATTCGCCAGTCGCACACCTTCAGGAGTAAAGTTGAGCCTCTCCCAGAATCAACGGACTCCGCGGTGCCCAGCTTCAGGCTACCCCAACGCCTGGCGGAAGCTGCGACCGTGCAGCCCCGGCTCACGGCTGCATCCGGGTTCCTCACACTCCGGCCCAATCCTCGGCTTCCTCTCTTCCCACCCTCTTGTGTCCCCCCCTCCCGCGCCGCCAATCCCAGATCAGCTCTCAGTCGAACATGATGGCAAGGGAATGAAGGCGGACACCGGCCAATGAGGCCTTGCTTCCCGTTTGAAGTGTCCAATGGGCGGGCATCGGGGGCGGGTGCTGCTAGCTAGGAGGCTCGGTTGCGCGTGTGCCATGGACTCAGCCGCCCGGTGATATTGACAATAGGAGAGAGAAAGGGGCATTGACGGAGACCCACCGCAGGTAGCGAACGGCGGCTCTGGCAGCGGCGGCTGTACCTCCAGCGGCTCCTCCTCCTTCTCCCGACTCCTCCGTCCGCTGCAGCTGCAGATCCAGTCTTCCTTCCTCCCTTCCCCCCTCCCCACGTCGCCGCCGCCGCCGCCGCCGCCGCCACCGCCGCCGCCGGGTCCGGGGCAAAAAGCTGAGGCGCCGCCCGCCGGGTATGTGAGCGAGGAGCCACCGGCGGAGCCGCAACGGGGTCGGTGCCGATTTGATGGGACGGGCCCGCGGGGGAGGATCGTGAGGCCGCCGCTGCCGCCACCGGAGCGCTGAGGTTCGGGTCCGGCCGTGAGGCCTACAGGCGCCGCCGCCGCCGCCGCCGCGGAACCGAGGGGACACCTTACCGGACCGCCGTTGCCCCGGACTCCCTACCGCCGCCCGGACCTCCCCCTGCGCCCCGACCCCGCCGCCACCGCCGCCGCCGCGGCCTCTTCGTCCGTCTCCCGCCCCTCGGAACTACAGATCGTCTCAGATTCTTCCTCAGAAGCTTCAAGGTAACTTCGTCCCTCCTGCTCCGCGGCTCGCCCGCTTCCCTTCCTCCTCCCGAGCAGCCTGCGGGGCACCGGACTTGGGAAGGCCCGGCCCAGGCGGCGAGGGGTGCAGCGGGGTGGGGTGTGCGCTCCCACTTGTCTGATCTACCTGCAGATGCTTCTGATGAGCCTTCTCCTTCGCTGAGTCTCCCTCTCCCCATTTTTCCACCTTTTGGTATTTGAGGGGGTTTCTTGTCCCCTTTTAGCCTCTGGCGGGGGCGGGGGAGGCGAGGGATTTGGAGTAGCGGCGATCTTCCCTGGGGATTGGGGTGTAGGTAAGTATCTGTACGCAGACCATTTCCCTGCCCTCCACCCCCGGATTATCCCGAGCTTTAGAAATGCCCAGTGCTCCCTGCTTAGCGGGTGATAAAGCGCTGGGCTCCTTGGCCCAGGTGAAACCTGTTTCCTTGGGCTTTGCTGCCTATGTTCAGTTCTGCAGTGGTTTAGGGTTGAGATCCTTGACATTTATTCTGAACTGCAGGTGTAAGGGACAAATGATTTAAAAAAAAAAAAAAAGCTACTTACAGATCGTCGTTGGAGTTGGCTAATGAGGAATAAAAAAGAGTGATAGAGGATCAAGATTTATTGGAATCTTGTATTGTTAGGGTTAGAATGAGATCTAAATGATTGGCATACGGGATTGTAAAATCCGCCCCTAAATTTAACAACATGCAAATATGATGTGAAGGTTCTGGCTGATGTAGTCATCATATTTTTAAGTAGTTTTACATTTTTCCAAAGTATTCAAAGTTTGCTATTCCAGTTTGAATTTGTCACATTGTGATTACTTTTGTGTTTTTGAGACAGGGTTTTGCTATGTAGTTTAGGTGGTCTTGAACTCACTGTGGAGCCCAGACTGGCCTCAATCTAAAGCAGTCCTCCTGCCTCAGCCTCCGTAGTGCTGGGATTCCAGACGTGTTCCACCATGCCAGGCTTATGGTATTACTGTATTTTTAACGCAAACGTAGGTAGATTTAAAAACTTTTTAATAAAAGAAAACCGGAAACTTAAAAATTCCTAACCCCAATGAAATATGAACCTCAAACATAGCATTCCCCCACCTCCATCTCAGGTGTATTTACTGTTTTTACTTTGTCTGTATCCAAGTAATTCAGAGAACTTTTTAGTCTTACACATTGAGGGAGACGCTCCCTTACTCTTTCATATAGGAGTTAAAAAAAACCTTGTCTTATGTAGTGTGGAATGACAGGTGAGTAATTGCACATCATCGTTTCCCCTGAACATGATATTTCTATCTGAGTCGGCCATTAATCTTACGGGGAGCCTCAAAGCCCCGGAAATGATGGCATCCTCTTACTTGGTGATTGAGTTTACTGCTTGTTACTTTGGGGAAATAGCTTTCATTTGAATAATTTCAGAGGCTTGAAAATTTCAAAACACCATTCAGTTCCATCAGTTTGATGGAATGAAAATTGGTGTTCGAACTTCAGGAACTGAACCTCAAGGAAACTTCACTTGGTGGTCTAAGGCTGTCAAGTTATATTATAGTTAATCTTAGTGATTGGTTTCATTTTAGTTTTGTTTATTAAGCTTTAATAACTTAAGATGGATTCATTCAAAGAAAAAACTTCTCTGAAATGATTTTAATGGTGCCTTTTGTGTATTCTGTTTAAAGTAATCTCCTATGTCTTCATTGCAGTGTGGTGATTTATTGTGGCAAATGCAGCACATTTCATTAAGAGTCCTGCTCAAATAGTTTCAGTAATTGTAAATTTCACTGTGCTGTGGTACATTGGTGTAGATTCTTACAGTAGTACAGTAAGAGTTTCAGCTCCAGAATTCATTCATAATATTAAATGTTTTCGGGAAAGTGTCTCCGTGGAAGTTTTCCAGTTGCAGAATAGCTCCAAAATTACTCTTAGAATCAAGATGAAAAGAATTTTGCTGTTAAAATGGGTAGACAGCATAGAAAGTTCAAGTCTAGATGAACATCTTTTTAATGCTTATAAAAAAGGAGTAGTATACATTAAATACATTAGAGATGCAAATCTACTTACATGGTAGTAATACTTCTTTCCATCAAATTTTCCTGTTTTCTCATTGACATAAGACTTTTCTTTAGCCGGGTGTGGTGGCGCATGCCTTTAATCCCAGCACTCGGGAGGCTGAGGTAGGAGGAGCGTTGTGAGTTCGAGGCCGGCTTGGGCTACAACGCCGGCGCAAGGCCGGCCTGAGCTACATAGTGCGACGCTGCCTCAAAAAACCAGGGCCGGGAGTTTGGCTCAGTCCCTTAAGCGCCTGCCCTGGCAGGCGCGAGGTTGTGAGTTCAATCCCCGGTGCCGCAAAAAAAAAAAAAAAAAAAGACTTTTCTTTAACTGGTTGTATTTACTTTCTTTGGCACATACTGGCATGTTCATTAATAATATATTTGGGAGATTGAGAGTTGTGTAACTGGACATACATGCTTGCACCTTGGGAACATGTTTCTGATACCTCTTTCTCTTCAGTAGGGATATGTCCTCAGCACCAACTACTCCTCCATCAGTGGATAAAGTAGACGGATTTTCTCGGAAGTCCGTCAGAAAAGCCAGACAGAAGAGGTCACAAAGTTCCTCACAGTTTAGGTCTCAAGGCAAACCTATTGAGTTAACACCTCTGCCACTGCTAAAAGGTAAGTAAGGCTTCTGACCAGCTCCATTCTTTTTCAGTGGATCTTCCAATATTTCCATGTGATTTCTTTTTGTAGACTTTCCTATCTGTTCAAGTTCTGTGTTGCAAACTGAAGGGTTGGGAGGCTTCCTTGAAGTAGTGTGTGACCAAGTGTACCCCCTCACCTTTTAAAAGGTCTCAGTTTGGGCTGGAGATGTAGCTCAGTGGCAGAACACTTGTGTAGTATGCATGAGGTGCTGGGTTCAGTCCCTGGTACTAGAAAAATAAGGATGGGGTGGGGCTTGATTGAATCTAAATGGCTGAGGACAAGCAAAAAGAAACTAAAGAGTCTCTCCTGATAAGTGGAAAAAATAAATGGCAGAGATGCCTGGGTCTGTGATTTTCATTTTTTCCCTTTGGTATTTAGGTGGTTGCACTGTTCACAATGACAACTACAAATCATACTCTTATGAAGTAGAACCTAGTAAAGGAGATGGTACCAATTACTTACACAAAGAAAATGGTGTTTGAAAATTACATTTTTAGAAATCAAGAAGACATACGTAGTTTATAAGTGAGTCCAAGCATTCTTATTTTGAGATAGTACAGCCACAAAGTATATGATGATACTTGCTTAATACATTTTTTTTTTCTTCAGAGTGCTTTTTTTTTTTTTTGTGGCACCGGGGATCGAGCTCACAACCTCGCGCCTGCCTGACAGGCCCGTAAGCCGCTGAGCCAAACTCCCGGCCCTGGTTTTTTGCGGCAGGGTTGCACTGTGTAGCTCAGGCCGCCCTTGCACTCGCGTTGTAGCCCAAGCCGGCCTCGAACTCACAACGAACGCTCTGCCTACCTCAGCCTCCTGAGTGCTGGGATTAAAGGCGTGCGCCACCACGCCCGGCTCTTCAGAGTGCTTTAAGAATAAATTTTTAATGTGAGATCTGTTTTTGTCTTAAGTTAGACCTATTGACTTCTTTGAGTATGTGGATTCTTTTTGTCCTTCTCAATTTTCATCTACTTGCTTCATGTTTATGAACAGGCATTATTTGAAATGTGTCAGAACAGTACCTGTTACAGTGTGGAAACTGTAAACCTCTCCCCTTGGAGACGGAGTTTAGTCTACTGAGGATGCAGAGTGGGGAGGCTTCAGTTGGTCAGAGGAAGCCAGACAACCTGGCTGATGAGTTCATTAATGCACACTGAGTTTTGCAACACTTTGTGAAATCGGAAGGAATCATAAGAAAAACTGAGATGCAACGAGAAGAGGTCCTTCAAGTTTAGCATAGGATATTTCAAGTTTCTCTTTTTCCTATGTGAACTTTTATTTGTAAAAGGAAGGAGATTCATAAATAAGATTCCAATGTTTATACTAAATCAGTGAAAGTAGTGATTACTGTAAGGATGATATGTCTAGCAGTTTGTGAAAAAAGAACTCTTTAGAGCTTTGGGGGAGAAGATTTTGACTAAAGATTTTGTTAGTAAAAATGAAAATAGCTTGTAGGAGGCTTTGGAAGAAAATGGAGGAGAAATTCTAGGGATAAAACTAAGCATGCTAGAGGTACAAAGTTGGAAGACAGTAGACTTCTTTTTGCAACTTACTTAATCTAAAGTAGAAATGTAACAATTATTAGCGTCATATCTGGTGAAGGACATACTCTCTAGGAAGCCTAGATTAAACTTTTTGTAGGATTAGAAGAAATTTTAAAACATTAATTTATAAGCCCATGGCAAACACTTAAAACCTAACTAACCATTTACAGCGAAAGTATTGGTTGTGTGAATAGTGAAAGATGTGCTTGAGAATTTGAATGCATGCTATCATACTTTGTTGTCTTATTTCTGTTTTCATTGTGCAAAATACATATATATATATATATATATATACACATACAATGTGCCATTTTAAAGCTTGTAATTCAGCATCGTTAAGTACATTCAGATTATTGTGCAGCCATCTTCACCATCCATCTCCAGGAGTGTTCTGTCTTCCCGAATTGACACTCTGCCCATCAAGCACTTTATTTTTCTCCTATCCCCATCCCCTGGCAACTGCCATTCTACCTTTTGTCTCCATGAATTTCACTGTGGGTACTGCTGATAAGTGAAGACAGGCCATATTTGTCCTTTCCGAGTAGCTGATTTCACTTAGCATCCGGTCCTAGGTTCTTCCACGTGGAAGCGTGTGTCAGAATTTCATTCTTTTCTATGGCTAAAGAATATTTCAATGTGTGTATGTAACACAACCTATCTATTTGTCAACAGATATTGGGTCGCTTCTGCCTTTTGGGTATTACAAATAATGCTGCTGTGACCATAGGTATAAAAATAATTGTTCTGGTCTCTGCTCTTGTTTCTTTTGGGTGTGTGGCTAGAAATAGACTTGCTGGATTCTGTGTTTAATTTCTTGAGGAGTAGCCACACTGCTTTCCATAGCACCTGCACCACATGTCGTCACCATGAACAGTGCCTTGGATGCTAAGTTCTTCATATCCCCACTAACACTTTGTAATTTTGTTTGGTTACCAGAACTATTGTAATGGGTGTGGTGTGGTCTTTCATTGTGGTTTTGATTTGCATTTACCTAATAATTAGTGATGCTGAGCTCTTCGTGTATATGGTTTCCATGTGCATATCATTTTTAAAGGGAAGTCTAGTACTAAAAGAACTCTGCTTTCCAGGAATATCATTTTTGTGAATTTGTGTACTTTGCCAGTATGGGAGAATTAAACGTGACAGGACTAGACACATCCACAAGCCTCACTGCAGACTGACATAGTGACTCTTGTGTAGTTAGCACCTTCTGGGTGAGTGTTCTAGAAAGTATTTTGTAAATTAGATTTCCATGTGTATCTACAAAATGACATAAAGAACGTTAGAGACGGACTCTAGAAATGTATATTTACTCACTTTTTGGAATGCATGTAAAGAGTGTGAAATGAAGACATATGTTTTCCTTATAGTGGATTGACTTACTTCCTTACAGTGGACTGGCTTATGTGTGTGTTGTATTCTCACCAACTTTTTGGAAGAAAATTACTTATTTATTTGAAGACCTGGACATTGAACTTCGGGCATTACATAGCTAGCGAAGCTTTCTACCACTGAGCTATATAGATCCCTAGCCCTTTGGAAGTAATTTATAGAATAGAAAGAAAATATAGGGGTTTATTCTCTAGGCCTTTGGTTTTTTGTGTGTTTTTGAGTCAGGATCTCACTGTGTAGTGCAGGCTGACCTTGAACTGGCTTGTGTAGCTAGCTCTGAGGCAGGCCTCAAACTCACAGTGATCCTCCTGCCTTAGCCTCCTGAGTGTTGGCAATATAGCCTTGTGCCACCATGCCTGACTGTAGGCCTTTGTTTTGGTTTGGCTGCTGGTTTAGGAAAAACCAGCATAAATTGTGTGTTCATTCCAAATGAGAGATACTGATTTAGTTTTCTATAGTATTTATTTTTCTTTTTTTCTGTTTTCTTTTCTTTCCTTTGCTTTTTTTTTGAGACAGGGTCTTGTTATGTAGTTTGGGCTGGCCATGAACTCACTGTTTAGGCCAGGCTGATCATGAACTTGTGGCCATCCTCCTGCTTCAGCCTCCTAAGTGGTAGGGTTACAGGTGTGCATGCCCTGCCCAGCTTTGTAGTGTTTCTCTGACTAAATTTGAAGGTTTAAATTTATTTGAGGTGCAACATAAAATGTAATTGAATTTTAAAGAATACAGTAAGTTGGGCATGGGGTAGCATGCCTAGAATTCCAGTAGTTGGGCGGCTGAGGCCGAAGGATTGTGAGTTTAAGTCCATCCTGGGCTATATAGTGCGTTCAAGTCCAGTAATGGCCATCCTGCACTACATAGCAAGATCTTGTCTAAAAAAAAAAAAGTAAAAGGCATGCCCTCAAGCTCTTTAATTTCAGAGGATTTTGAATATAGAAATTATATAAACATAATTATCTTTTTTAATATATAATTTTTGAAATCTCAGATTAGATATTCATCGCTTGGCTTGTGTGAATTATCAGAATGTTTTATTACATGCATCATAATATTTGACAGATTTATAAATGAAACTATTAATTCTTTTTTTTTTTTTTTTTTGTCTTTTTGAGACAGGGTCTCGCTATGTGGTTCAGGCTGGCCTTTAGCTCACTTTGTAGCCCAGGCTGGTCTTGCATTTGCAACAATCCTCCCGCCTCAACCTTCCAAGTGCTGGGATTACAGGTGTGCACCACCACGCCCGGCTAAACTGTGTTAATTTTTAGCTGTTACAAGTTTGTTTACTGGCAGAACTGTAGCATACACTCTTGATTTTAGCCAAAAGGCCAAGAAGCCAGTGTAATGTATAATGAAGGGAAAGTTTCTGTTTTGCCCTTTTCCTAAAAATTGGGTTTTGAAGATACTATTTTACATGGAGAGCAACACCAGCACGTAGTTCTGTATAAATATATAGTGAGCGGTCTGGCTTTTCTTCAGATAAGTTGCATGGTAAACTTTGTGAATGTAGACATTAGAATACTCTCTCCATCTTTGTGTACTGCTGAAACTAGTTTTGGAGAGTCCTAAAATTTTTGAATATGAAGGACTCATCCATTTTGCTGATAAGGAAAATCCTGTAAAGGTGTAGTGCTTCAGGAGCTTGCTAATAAAGAATTGGATATATTCTTTGTACTGCCACAACATGACGTGAAACCAGCTTTGACAGTTATCTAGGTAAGCTGCTGAAAAATGACAGATTCAGCCCTTAGTCAAACCCAGACACACACATTCATGTGCACATGCATGCATACATTTCCTTTTTTTCTTTTTTTTTTTTTTGCGGCACCAGGGATCGAACTCACAGCCTTGCACCTGCCAGGCAGGCACGTAAGCCACTGAGCCAAACTCCCGGCCCTAGTTTTTCGAGGCAGGGTCGCACTATGTAGCTCAGGGCAGCCTTGTGCTCGCGTTGTAGCCTAAGCCGGCCTCGAACTCACAACGCTCCGCCTACCTCAGCCTCCTGAGTGCTGGGATTAAAGGCATGCGCCAGCACACCCGGCTTCTAAGAACTTTTAAGAATTACTACTTAAAGCTAGTTTTTGTGCCTTTCTAATTATTAGATTCTTGTCTTTTGTCTGTATCTGCTTTGTATAGTGTAGAGCAGAATGCATTATAATTCCACTTTTTTGTAATATGCTAATCTGCCTAAGTGCATATATGATAAAAAGTCTCTTAATAGTGTCCTAGTGGCACAGTGCCTGCC
The DNA here is from genome assembly GCA_004363535.1 of Dasyprocta punctata. Classification (NCBI taxonomy): domain Eukaryota; kingdom Metazoa; phylum Chordata; class Mammalia; order Rodentia; family Dasyproctidae; genus Dasyprocta; species Dasyprocta punctata. The sequence continues at coordinate 18,268 of RJWM01000447.1, forward strand.
TGGTAAGCACTAGGTCCTGAGTTCGACTCCCAGTACCGGGGGGGAGCTTTGTTTAAGAGATTAATGTCCTTTATTTCAGTAAACACTGTCCTTATGTGCTATGATGTGTTGCCGAGAGGAAATTGTGTGGGCTTTGCTGGCACGAGAGTCTTAGCTCACCCATGACTGTGTTTGTTGTGGGCGAGCAGGTTGACTCCTGGAAACCTTAGTTGTCTGTAAAATGAGGAGGACGATAAAATCGGTAGATGAAGTAGTGTCACATTTACTAGATACTAGCGATTGTTATATAGCTGGGATTTTGGGAATTAGAATTTGAATGGTATGAAATTATTTCATTTTCCTAGCAGAAAGTTGAAATGGGGAATTTTCTGAAAATTACAAAATGAATACATAATTTTGCAGCCATGAACCCCTTTTCGAGTTCAAAAGTCTGAGTTTGTAGGTGTTTTGAATTTAATAGCGATTCTAAACATCTGGAGATTTTCACCTTTGCACTGGTACATTGCCACATCATGCAGTGTAATGCTTTTTTCACTTATATTTTTCATAAAAAATACATGATCAAATTTCAAAAAGTATAGAAGGTTAAATCTCCCTCTGTTTTCTCCTAGTTCCCTTTCGCAGAAGCAACCAGTGATAATACTCTTACAGCAGGCTTGTTTAACCCTTGATTGGATTTGACATGCAATGGGCAGCCTGAAATTATGAAAAATTTTAGGTGTGTGGATGTCTGTGTTTTTGAGTGGGGGAATCGTTAGCTGTTTTCAGATTCTCGAAGGGGTATTGGACTCAAAAGAGGTCTAGAACTGTTGATCTGTTTGTATCTTGCGTGAATGGTATGTGTTCTTTAAGCATATAAGTTGGTGGTATGTGTCATTTTAAAAAATAACCATAAGCTTTGCTTTTGAATTGGAAGAACTTCTGTAAGTTAATGTGTCTAAGTTGAGTTTTGCACCATTTAAGTGAGTATGGCATTATTTTTCTTTTGTAGAACGAATTATAAGGTATTGCACAAAACCAAGCAACAAGCTACATTATTTTTGATTTGAAAGTTTACACTCAGTTGTAGTGAAGACATATTTCATTCTCTTTTGGGTGGGAGTATTTTTTCTTTATGTGTCCCAATAGTTTGTTTCTTCTGTAGCATAGAAAAAAATTCTCATACAAATTTATCTTGGTCAAAAGAAATTGAGAAGTACTCTTAATTTATGTATCAATTAAGAGTAGAGTAGAAGATTGCATTTATATTCCAATCTGTTAGTGTTTGATGATTGTAGGTTGAATATCCTTTAATTGAAATGCTTGGGACCAGACATTTCAGATTTTGGAATTTGTAGTATTTGCATGTACAGTTGTACCTTGAATAACAGGGAGGTTGGAGGCACTGAGTCTGTGGTTGAGGTCCGGTGTCCACTTGTAGTAAGGCAGTACCTTTGCCCCTGGTGAGGCAGGCATTATCTGGCCTGTCCTCGGAAGTGTTTGCTTGTTCTTTGTGTCCTTTCAGTGTTCTGGGCATTTCATGGAGGACCCTGTGATGAAGATGGAGCCTGCAATGGTTACTGTGTGTTTTGTATTTACTGCCTTGAACTGGACCTCATCAGGTCCTGTAACTTGCCTGTGTCTCTTTCCTCTTTGGTAACATGAAGCTCCGCAGTTGTCCAGTGTCTTAGGCTCACAGGTACTTCCTGGGATCATTTTTCTGTATGGCAGTCTAGGGTCCAACTACATCGGCCCTCGGGTCATTTCTGCTGGCGGAAGTATGGCCATTTCTTGCACTCAGTCATCTTCCTGTTCCTAAATTTTCCTTGTGATGACTTTCTTGTCCCTGCCAGCAAGTGCCACCAGCTTGAGGCCTCCTGCTCTTTGAGCTGCTGTCCATGGTGCCGGGTTCCCTCTGCTTCTGGAACCTCTACAAAACTAATACCACACTGTTGACTGGAAGTCTTACAGATAATAGTCTGTGAACACATATTTTGTATTTTACATAGATTACATGCAGTGTAAAATGTGTGAGTGTCACAAGAGGTCAGTTTTTACTGTACTTTGCAATTTACTGCCCAGACGAGCTGCTCACATGGCATTGCATGTGGTTCTAAGTGAACCATGACTCTTTTTATTGTAGGAACCTTAAGAGGTAGCCGTGAGATTATTGCAGTGGTCCAGGCTGTACTGCAGTTAATGCTAGCACTTACACTTTCATCCTGTGTTTGTTTACATTTCTGTCCGCTGGATGGTGCCATGTATGATCCGTGTTTGTGTGGGTAAATTTTGATAAATGTTAACTTTTCGTAAGGTTTGCATATCTTATGGTAGTAAATGATAAAACAGACTTTTGTATTTTAATGTATAGTGTGTTCATAATGTCATACCTTTCTCTTTAATTTTTCCATATTTTAGGCTATGAGTTTCATCTGTGTGCTTTTTTCAAATTGGCGCAGTCCCCTCCCCCCATCTGCGTGTGAGTTGACCTGCGTGGTTTAAATCCGGGTTGTCCAAGGCTCACCTGTACCTAATGAGATGCCTGGGGGATGGGACCCAAGTCTAAACAGGAACGTCATTTATGTTTTATATGTAATTTATATACATGGCCCTGTATTTTGTACAGTGTTTTTGGTGCACATACATTTTAACTGCAGCCTGTCACATGAGGTCATGTGTGGAACTTTCCAATTTGTGTCATTGTGTCATTGTTTCAGAATTAGTAGCATTTTGAATTTTAGGTTTGTTGGATACCACAGATTCATAATGGCTAATATTACATACTTCCCTAAGGGATGAACGGAGGCTTGGGATTATTGGTGTCACCCTTTTGAGATTGCCCATTCTTCTATTAGGTGTGGGCCACCCTCTTCCACCTGCTAAGATTTAAAACCATTAAGATTAAGACTACTAAGACTAAAGGCACTCTAGGGCAAGATCTTAGCATAAGACCACCTCTGAACATCTGGTCGTCCCAGATCCCTGTTGCACCCCCGTTTTTGTCTCTTGCTCTTTATTCTGCTGTGTGCAGGAATACCTGGCAGGAGATTAGAGCCCACTGCAGGGGTTTCCGATGCAAGTTTTCAGATTAGAGATGCTTATCCTGTACTTACTTTTTAACCTAAGGTTCATGGGTTTCTGGTTGGGACACAATGGATGGTTCCAAGAACTTCCTAAAGTTATATGTAGTGTTCATGGGTTTCTGGTTGGGACACAATGGATGGTTCCAAGAACTTCCTAAAGTTATATGTAGTGTTTTCTTGGGCATTTTTATTTTGGAGTAGAGAATACATTGCTTTCATCAGTTCTCAAAAGATTTAGTTCTTTCTTGCTTGCTCTTCCTATAGTTGAACTTTTGGCTTATTAGACTAAAAGATGGAGAATTAGTGTTATTTTGTGGAGTATTGTGTTAGCTTATGTGTGAATGTACTCATGGACCCTTCCCATAACACATTATAAACTGGAAAAAGAATTACTCATAGTGTGGCTTTTTCCAGGACGTAAGCTGGGCATGTTCATATTGAAGCACCAGTTGAATGTTCTCATGGGTGAGGTGGTCTTTCATTTTCTGTTTAGAATTTTCTTCCCTGAATCTGTCATTTTTTCAAGTTCTAGCTTAAATGAGTCCTCTTTAGGTATCTTCCTTGATGGTTTTGAAAGCCTTCTTTGAAGTTTCTATTACCCCATTTTTTTTAATAATCTGAAGTTATCTATCTTTGATTGTTCACTTGTATGCTATCTCTCTATTAAAATATAATCTTTGATGTAGAAACCTTATTTTCTCTCTGGCCTACATTAGTGCCTTGTACATAGTTGGCATTCAACAAATATTTTTTGGTATGTGATGAACAATTCTAGTTGACATCTAGGTTGACAACTGACTAATAAGTACTAGCCTTACAGGCACTTATTTTCCTTCTTAAATATTGAAACCCCCCCCAATCTAGGTCATTGTTTTAACTTATAATTTACCCTAAAGTATAAACTTACTTAATGAAACCTTTTTGTTTTTATTATTTTATTTTGTTTTATGTAGTACCTTGGATTGAACCCAGAGTTTTTGCGACGAGGTACACCCCTAACCCTTTTTTATTTTTTTTTTATTTTAAAGATAGTAAAATCCACTAAACATAACAGAACAAAGTCAGTCAAAACAAAGCAGTAGAACTGGTGCAGAACTTCAAAGAAAGATACTAGGAAAACAATAGCTACTATAGTATATCTTGTTATTTTCAGAATAGTTGACCATTCCATCAGGTATAGTAAAATCAAACCAAAAACAAAACGTAGTAAAACCAATAAAAACAGAATATGAAATGAAAGAAACAAACAAAAAAAGAAACAAAAATTAATCAGAATAAAGCAAAACAATAAGAACAATATTGGGCCTTGAAGACAAGACAGAAGAAAATCCCCCATATTTGCTATATTGCATACTGTCATCTTCCCAAGAGATGATCAGACTGCAACCCCAGGCCTGCAAAATCAACCAAACAATACAACCATTCAGTTGCTTTGTGTACCTTAGTTGCTATCAAGTTAGCTGGTTCTTGGAACCAGCAGGTTGCTTACAGGGGTGGGATGGGGAGGGGGATGTCCTTGATTCTTAGCCTGCACACTGGTAGACGTACAGGAGGCACGTTTCTCTCCCTGGAGTTCGTGCCGGTTGCACAGTCACCAGGAAGGCAGGCTAGTTGTCTTCTGGTTGGAGCCTCCCTGTCCAACATGGCAGGTTCTCGAGAGGCATGTCTTTCTCTTCTGGAGTCTGTGCTGGTTGCCAGTGTACAAGATTTCCTTTTTTATTTTTTTAAAGATAGACCTTGGTAAATCACTAACTTTATTTTTTATTTTAAAGATAGTAAAATCCAACAAAGCATAACAGAACAAAGTCAATGAAAACAAAGCAGTAGAACTGGTACAGAACTTCGAAGAAAGATAATGTGAATACAATAGCTACTTGTTAGCATCAGAATAGCTGACCATTCCCAACAGGTATAGTAGAAATGAACCAAAAACAAAACAGAATAAAACCAATAAAAACAGAGTATAAAATAAAGCAAAAAAAAAAAAAAAGATCAGAGTAAAGCAAAACAGTGAGAACCATATTGGGCCTCAAAGACAAGACAGAAGAGAATCTCCCATATTTGCTACATTGCCTACTGTCATCTTCCAAAGAGGTGCTCAGGTTGCCAACCCAAGGCCTGCAAAATCTACGAAACAATACTAGCATTTAGTTGCTTAATGGTCCTTAGTTGCTATCAATTTAGCCAGACCTCTGAACCAGCAGGTTGATTGGGGAGTGGGTGGTGGGGTGGTGGCGGTGGGGGTGTTTGTCCTTCATTCGAAGCTCGCGCGCTGGCGCCGCTTGGGTCCAGTGGGGTGGGTCCTTGAAGGGCCCATTCTCATTCTCCTCCGGGGGTCCGCGCGGGTTGCCCAGTCCCCCGGAAGGCAGATCAGTTGTCTCTGGTAAATCACTAACTTGACCAGGCCGGTATTGAATTTAGTATCCTCTACCTCAGTTTCTCAGAGTGCTGGGATTACAAGAATTGGCTGCCCACCCTGTCAGAAACCCTTTTTATTTTGAAAGGATCAAATTACTTAGTGTTCAGTTAAAATCCTGGCTTTGTGCTGTGGTAATTCTGCATTTTTTGGGTTAAAAAAAAGAAAGGGTATCTTGTGGAGAGAGGAGGAGGTAGATTTTATGCATAACAAGCTAGAAGCGATTCCATTTACTTTGGGGTTTATCAGTTGGTGTTGCAGAAGTAAAGACATTAAGTGAAATCCATTTTTTCTGCTGCTGTTTAGGGACTGATTATAGGCTAATGAGATCAACAGGCATTATATATTACAAGAGAACAGGGTGGCCTGGGAGTTTGGCTCAGTGGCTTAAGCACCTGCCTGACAGGCGCGAAGTTGTGAGTTCGATCCCGGGTGCCGCCAAAAAAAAAAAAAAAAAAAAAAAAAAAACAGTGTGACAAGAGAACAGGGTATTTAAATATTACATTGGACATTCAGAGCAGGATTTTGTGGTCAAATTTTCTTTCATTTGTAAAATTTGTAATTTATAATAATGTTGGTTATATCAGTAATTAGATTTTGTAGTGTATGAAAAAAATCTGTAGTTTCTAGATATTTCAAAAAGGCTTTGGTGCTTTTGTTTGCAAAGATGACATCTTTTACTACTTAAACATTTTTCTGCCTTTTGTATTTGAAGATTTTTTTTTTAAAACAAATTTAGGATTTTATTTTTGTTTCACAGCAGAGCGAAACACATAGTGGACATCTTAATTGAGCAATATAATTTGCATACATTATCCAAAGAAGACAGATGGCTTCCCTCAGGCAGGAATGCAAGCCCAGGGTCACCCCTACCTATCTGGAATTAAGTTCTGGGGCTACTACTCACAGCCAGTGAACTTTTATGCCTAGTTTTCTTGTCTTTAAGATTGGGAGACTACTAGATACCATCTCATAGTGTCAAAGTAAATGCCATTTACCTACTTCAGTAGGTAAAACATTTAGTTCAGTGGTGGGTACATTGTAGAAATTTAAGAGTATTACTACTGTAATTATTGGGAAAACTGCAGAAGGGGAAATCCTTATTAGTGTTTTCAGTTGATTTTTATTTTTTTAATTCATTACACAGATTGTTTCCATTTAAGGAAATAAAATATGGAGCGTGTAGAGCTATGAAAATTAGACTTTTAAAGCAAAAAGGAGAAGCAGTTCTTCTGGAATGATCTTAGCTTTGCTATGTAGTTAATGTTAGTTTCAGACTGACTTCTTGTTTCAGGGAGAAGATTCTAAAGTGGTTAATAGAATTACTTTTAAGGGAAATTCCATTCGTGCAAAATCGCCAGGTAAAATTATCCCTAGGTAAACTTATTTTGGTAGTTGTCTGCCAAGGTAGAATCTCCAAACTTTTCTGTAATTTTCTCCTACTTTTTTTTTTTTTTTTTTGAGACAGGGTTTTGCTATATGGTTTAGGCTGGCCTTGAACTCACAGGGATCCTTTTGCCTCAGCTTCCTGAGTCAGGGATTACAGGTGTGTGTCACCACACCTGGCTATAGTTTTCTTTACTTTGTGCTTTTATATAAATATATAATATACATTCAAACCCACAAAATATAGAAGCTTAAAAAGGATGACATTAGAGCTGGGCGTGGTGGCGCATGCCTTTAATTCCAGCACTCTGGAGGCTGAGGTAGGAGGAGCGTTGTGAGTTCGAGGCCGGCTTGGGGCTACAACGCAAGTGCAAGGCCGGCCTGAACTACATCGTACGACCCTGCCTCAAAAAACCGGGGCCGGGAGTTTGGTTTAGTGGCTTAAGCACCTGTCTGGCAGGTGCGAGGTTGTGAGTTCAATCCCACAGTGGTGCCACAAAAAAAAAAAAAAAAAAAAGAAAGATGACATTAGAACATAAAACAGAGGTATTTTCACACTTCACCTTTCATTCCTCCTTTCCCTTTGCCCCTCCCCATATACACACTGGTCAGGGTACAGCTTGGCTTGACCTTCAAAGGAGAGCCTACTCACTAGGCTTTGAGCTATGTTAGGTTTTTAGCAATTTGTTTTGAGCCAGAGAGGGGTGGGGGAAGGTTGAATGAGGAAACCTCTTTCTTAGTGTGCCTCCTTGAGGTTTTTGCCAGGCTTTTGTGCTTATTACACATTGAAAGGCTGGACTATGAATAGGACAGTGTAGGGGATATCATGAGGGCCCTGTCTGGGGTTGGGTGAGTTTTAGGAGCCCCTCAGTCATTCTGAAATTCCAGTCAGTGGTCTTGTCTTTGTGTGGATTGGTATTTTGGGGGACGAAGGTGCAGAGCCTTCATCGGATTCTCAAAGCAGTCTCCCAGAGGGTGAGGCTGCTGCTCTGGAGTGGGGAGGGTTTCCTTCTTCAGAGCGTAGACAGAATTTGCCACAGAATTTACTGTAGAATCAACTTCTGTGTAGGGTGATCTCATGACTAGAGGTTTCTTTTCCTTGGTGTCTCTCCCAATTTTTAATTCTTTTTGATACCTAACAGAATTCTAATAGGTGTCTGAAGGTAGAAATGACTGCAGGACTGGAGTGTGGTTATTTGGAGATGCCGGGTCAGGATCATTTGAAAGATGGAGCTAGGTGAATGGGAACACCAGTGGTGAAATTGAGTGTGCCTCTGACAAGGCAGCCCCCCACCCTGACAGCTGTGGATCTAAAAGCTGAAAGGGGAGATTCAAGTTGTGTTTGCTGGTGAGAAGTAGGTTGGCAGCCAGTGAAGGAAAAGCGTATTCATCGGCTCTGCCACGTGTCAGCATCGTACCACATGGTGTCACACTTAACGCGTTCCTGCTGGCTTGGAGCACTGGTGGTGTGTGCACCACTGTCCCTTGTGGCGGGGGGCGGGGGGGCTGGCTTGTCCTGCTCGACAGGCATGTCCCATGTTGCCTGGTGGAACAGTGACATACGTACCAGTGGTGGCTCAGAGCCGCCCAGCAGCGCGACATGAATCTGGGCCGTGTCATGAACACCTTCTGGCAGCACAAAGAGCCAGGTGTGATTGCTGTTCCCATGCTCTCCCGTGCATGGGGAGGCCTGGTTGGGGCCCAGGCTTACCTGGCTCCAAAGCCAGTGTCTCCTGCATTGTAACCGTGAACCATAAATTAGCCCAGCTGAGAACTGCAGCTAACCAAGATCTTCACTCAGGCTGTGTTGGGAAGATTTCCCAAGCGAATAATTTTGCTATGATTCTTTCCAAGCACCCAGAAAGTTGCAGGGAGACTGAAGTGTTGAGGAAGCGTGGAGCCAGGGCAGCAGCCAGGCCTGCAGCAGCTCTGTGGGGCTGGGGGGCAAACTCTGGGCTCCGCAAGAAGGGAAGCCAGGGATGAAGCGGGGATGCTGCTCAGGACTTCATGAAAGCCTGTCAGCAACAGGGCAGGGAGGAAGAGTGTGCTACACTGCGACAGTGGTGTCCTTTACCCCTTGTCTTCCTGTTTCTGGAGAATCGACCGGTCGTAGGAAGGGCCTGGGTCCGGGCAGAGGTGATGGGCCTAGCTTTGTGAGCTGAGATGTTACTTCCCACTGTGGTGAGGTGGGACTCGTGACTTCAAAGGTGATTGAGGAGTGAGTGAGCTAAGGTAGGTAGATTGCTTGATGGGTGACTGGTTGCTTAATACGTATTTGTTCCCTTTCAGTTTGCTGTTGATCTTTCTTAGAGCCCGCCCCTTGGACCTGGATCTTGTTTCATAATTCACAGTGCTGTGAGAGAAAAGATCTGGCAAAAGTTCATTCGTTGTATGGGCACCATGAAAGACTTTTATCTCAGTGATGTTAAATTGTAATTTAATGAATTCGGGGTTGCTTGTTCCTGGAACACTGTTCAAAGCAAAATGGTAAAGCATTAAAAAGAACATGGAGAGAGCCGGGCGTGGTGGCGCATGCCTTTAATCCCGGCACTCGGGAGGCTGAGGTAGGAGGAGCGTTGTGAGTTCGAGGCCGGCTTGGGCTACAACGCGAGCAGCAAGGCTGGCCTGCGCTACACAGTGCGACCCTGCCTCAAAAAACTAGGGCCGGGAGTTTGGCTCAGTGACTTAAGCGCCTGTCTGCCAGGCACGAGGTTGTGAGTCCAATCCCGGTGCCGCAAAAAAAAAAAACCAAAATACAAAACAAAACAAAAAAAACATGGAAAAGATTGGGACTTGGCACCATTTCAGGAAGAAGTATACAGAAATGCAGACTTTGAGTTAGCTTTTGGCTGATGTGCCCCAGAAGGCAGTGTCTGGCTATAGTATGGGGTCCTCTCTGCCATTCCTTAGGAGCAGAGGCAGTGAGAATTCAGCGCGACTATTACGGTTTCAATAGGAAGTGTCTAGCAGACTCAGATGTGGAGCACTGGGTCTCCGGTGCAGTGAGGGCTGTGGCTTCTAGGTAATGTCTAGAGAAGGCCAATGGGTTAGCCTCATGTGAATTTGTAGCTGAAAGGGCTGTTAGTAGATGGGACTGGTAGGAGGAAGTAGCTTACTAGGATGCATCTGGTCCCTGGCCCCTTCTTGGTTCTGTTCTTACCCTGCTTCCTGGGATGCCCTGAAGTGAGCATCTTTCTTCTACCCTGTCCTTTTTTACCATGCTTTTTCTGCCTTGTCTTTGGCCTAATTGCAGTGGAGCCAGCTGACCATGTACTGAGACTTCTGAAACCATGTGCCAAAATAAACCATTATTTTAAGTTGTATATGTCAGATATTTTGTCCAGAGACCAAAAGGTAACTAGTAACAGCGGTTCAAGCTCCTTATGTGCAGTCTTATTTTCAAAAAGATAGCTACACATCAGAAGGACTGGAGTTCATCTCTGATTTGTGGGCAAAAGTCACAATGGCTTAAAAACAGATTGACACATGGGCCTTTTGTTTTGTTTTGTTTTTTGGAGAGCATCTCACTATGTAGTTCAGGCTGGCCTTGAACTCACTGTAGGCCAGGCTGACCTCAAATACAGCAATCCTGCCTCAGCCTCCCAAGTGTTGGGAATAGAGGGGTATACCGCCATACCTGGCTGACACTGTCTTCCATACAGTCATCTGTCTATATTTTTCTCTTTTATATATATTCCCTCTACAGTAGATGGGACTATGAGGGTTTTCTTTCTTTCTTTTTTTTTTTTTTTAATGGTGCTAGGGATTGAACCTAGGGGCCTTGAGCATGCTAAGAAAGCACTTTACCCCTGAGGTGTATCCTCAGCCCCTAAAGTTAATAGATTTTGTTTTTATTTTTTATTTATTTTTTTGCGGCACCAGGGATCAAACTCACAGCCTCATGCCTGCCACACAGGTGCTTAAGCCACTGAGCCAAACTCCCGGCCCTGGTTTTTTTGAGGCAGGGTTGCACTATGTAGCTCAGGCCGGTCTTGCGCTCACGTTGTAGCCCAAGCCGGCCTCGAACTCACAACGCTCCATCTACCTCAGCCTCCTGAGTGCTGGGATTAAAGGTGTGCGCCACCACGCCCGGCTTAGTTAATAGATTTTGAAAATAAAATTAAAAATACTTATTTTTAGACTGGCATGTAGAAATGATACATACTGATGGGCTATGTGTGATGTTTTGGAAAAGTCAGTACTTTTTATTTGAGGAATTTAAGTGCTGTGACTCTCGCTGCCCATTTAGTTCCTCTGAAGCTTCAGTAAGGTTCGTCTTCAGGATTGGCCTTTGGAAAAGAGCCTGTGCTTAGTCCACAGTTGTCCCGTCAGCCCTCAAGTCCTTGATTTGGGCTTCCTTATCTCCTCTGGGTTTATGGACATATTTATGACAACTTCAAAGCTCACTGCCTAGCATCTGTGGGGTCCACTTTCTTCAAACAGTTTACTTTAGGATCAGTTTTAGAGTGAGTAATGGACCTGCCTAGTTCTCAATTTCAGGCATCCTCACTACACAGGAGTGGGTACAGTCGTGTCCTTCCCATGCCGTCACACTCGAGAGGAGTGCAGCGTGTGACGTTTGGCAGTTCCTGCAATCCAGACATCATGTTTTCAAGGTTAAAGCCTTAGAGAAAGGACATTTGGTGTTGGCATGATTGAGGAATGCTAAACTAATGTAGCTCAGATTTCCTTCATGTCTTGTGTTGTAATTATCAGGTCTTCAGTTCTGGAACCATCTTTTATGATTACCAATCACTTTATCAACTGTCCTAGGTGTCACAATATTCCTCCTTTTATGTATACAGACTCATCCTGAACAGTAAGTTCTGCATAACAAAAGGTGATTTTTTTTTGTGCTTGTCCATATGTCTTTGTCCACAAATTAAGCAGACATACACAAGTGCTACTAAACTGATAGTTTTAATGGTAATCGGTTATTTAAAAACTGTTTTTTACTTCAAGAAAGCTTAAACTTTTAATTAAAAACAATTCAGGTGAAGTTCTAGGATGCCATGGCCATATCTTGGGGAGGTCTAATTGTAAATTTCCAGGTGTGTGGGGCCCTGGTATTGCCTTTGGTGACTGAGAAGACTTTGTACTTCTCAATTATGCCTGGAAAAATGCTGGATAGAGTTATGTTTCATTGTATTTAGGTATACATCTCGCCATTGTAGTAGACATTTCGAATGTCTGGAATTTAGGCTTTTCTGGTTGTGTGGGATGGTTTAGATTGGTACATACTTTAGAGATACTTTTGGGCTTAGGAGGGGTGGATTTTTACTTACACTTGGATTATAGTGAAGTGTGAAGGAAACCAACCTTAAGTGTTTTTCAAAGTGTATGTAAAGCAAACAGCTATGAAAGGAATCTGTGTATGACCCAGGAACTCACTCCCATCCAGGGACCTTTAAATTCTCTTTGAAAATGTTCTCATGGGGTATGTAGTTCAATCCATTTCATTAACAAGTGTCTCTTGAGCCGTGTGATGTACTAGACACCGTCCTGGGAGCACAGTGATGAGTGAAATAGGGTCATTTTCTGCTCTTCTTGGGGGAGATGCACATTAATCAACAAAGAGGAGTCTAGCATGATACTGGAAAAACTAAGCTGGCCATTTTTGGAAGAAGTGATGTGGGTTTTTTTTGTTTGTTTTGCTTTTTGAGATAGTCTTACTATGTAGTTCAGACTGGCCTTGAACCTACTGTGTAGCCCTGGCTGGTCTCAAACTTGAACTTGTGGCAGTCCTCCTGCCTCAGCCTCAACTGTTGGAATTTCAGGCATGTGCCACCATGCTGAGGTGGAAGTGATGTTTATACTGAGGTCTAAATACAGAGCTGGTAGGTTGATGTTGTCACAAGGCCATGAAAACTGGAAGCCAGAGACTGTGTGGGTTTAGTAAAGCAGTCAGAGCCAAATCATTCAGCCTGGGGTAAAGAGTGTGTCCTTGGTCCTGTGGGGATTTACTGCCCACAAATGCACAAATATAAAATATGCAAATCACCATAGACCCCTACCTAGTTATGAGGAATAATGTTTTCTCATGTTTATATATTCTTATACTTTTTTGTTGTTCCACGTGATGATTAATAGCATTGAGATGGATGATTACCTTGAGATAGTCTTACTGGAATTGGAATTGAAAAAAATTTTCTTAAACTAGGTGTGGTGGTGCACACCAGGCTGAGGCAGGAAGGTTGCCTTGAGTTTGAGACCAACCTGGGCTACATAGCAAGTTCTCAAGGCCAGCCCAAACTACAAAGCAAGACCCTATCTCAAAAAGCCAAAAAAGGGCCAGGGGTATGGCTTAGTGGCACAGTGCCTGCCTGGCAAGTGCAAGGTCCTGAGTTCGATTTCTAGTATCCCCTCCCAAAAAAGGCCCAAAAGTGTTTTCTTATTTTAGCATCGTGCTTGTCATGTTTTACAGTACTGAGATCTTGAAAGCAAATCCTTTAATATTTTTGCATTTAAAAAATTTGCATTTTATTTTTAGATTACGCAGAAAATAAAAATTTTAATATAAAAATGTAAACAAAATTTAGAAAAGGTGAGTAAGCTGGGTGTGGTGGTGCACACCTTTAATCCCAGCACTCGGGAGGCTGAGGTAGGTGGAGTGTTGTGAGTTCGAAGCAGGCTTGGGCTACAACGTGAGCACAAGGCTGGTCTGAGCTACATAGTGCAACCCTGCCTCAAAAAAACCAGGGCCGGGAGTTTGGCTCAGTGGCGTAAGTGCCTGTCTGGCAGGTACGAGGCTGTGAGTTCGATCCCTGGTACCGCAAAAAAAAAAAAGTGAGTAAAATCCACTTGTATGTTTAGCTCTGTGCTCTGTAGACGCCGCTGCATTGAGAGGCATGATCTTTGGTTTTTGGGTGTTTTAATTCATTGTTTTATGAACAGGTTGAATAATGGGGGATATAATGCAGTAGATTTAATTGTATTATGGAGGGTAGATGATTAGCACTAGAATTATCGTCAGCCTCCATTGAAGTTCATCAAATAAGAATTTAAGCAAGAGTAAAACCACATCTAGGGCAAGCAGTTGACATTTGTGGTATTATGGTTATTGTGAACATTATTTCAAAATAAATAATCAGAAGTATTTTATATTTGACAAACTGGATGAAGTTGAAAATCAAGTCCACCTCCTTGTCATTTGCTAATTGTCGGTGTTGCTGAACTATTGTCATGTAAACGGCTGATGTCTGTGGGTGGCAGAGTGGGGTGGAGTGAGAGCTGCCGGGCACCAGTGCTGCAGGCAGACGGATTTGCAGTGGTTTCCGTGCCAAGAGCGTCCTCTGGGGGTCCCGCCGAGTCTGAGCTGCGGGAGCGTCTGACAAAATAAAGGCGAGGACTGTGGAGTTCAGAGCCTGTGACAGTCAGTCTTAACTGACCAGTCCTGTACCTAAGGAGTTAAAGAATTTCAAAATGACTTTAGTCGTTTCATGATTAGTCAGTGTGGATTCCCTTGAGCACAAGTCTGTAGTTGGTATTAAAATAATCTTGGTGATATATTTCTTCACCATTTCACTTAGCAGAATATTCTTTTTCATTTTTGCGTTAGTGTAGTACATTTCATGGCTACGAATATTTCCCTGTCCCCTTTTATTTTTTTAATTTTTTTATGTTCATTTATTTATTTATTTTTTGTGGCACCGGGGATCGAACCCACAACCTCGCTCCTGCCAGACAGGTGCTTAAGCCACTGAGCCAAACTCCTGGCCCTAGATTTTTTGAGGCAGGGTCGCACTATGTAGCTCAGGCCAGCCTTGGGGCTCGCGTTGCATCCCAAGCCAGCCTGGAACTCACAACGTTCCTCCTACCTCAGCCTCCTGAGTGCTGGGATTAAAGGCTTGCGCCACCATGCCTGGCTTGCCCTGCCCCTTTTAGACAAAGCTGTGTGTGATTGTGTACTGTCTCTTAAAGAGAATAATTTCTACACATTTGGGTATCAGGGTTAATGATTTTGTTTCTCATTTCGGCCCATAAATGTGAGAATGATTAAAAATGGTTTGCCTCTTTCTTGGTGGTCTTATTTCACTCATTTGGAGAAGGCAAGTGGTAAGAACCTCCCCAGCAGGGTGGGTGGCTATGAGGATTGAGTGAGTTAATACAGCCAGCGCGAAGACAGAGCCCAACTCATTCATGGTAAGTGAGGAATGTAAACATCACCTGTTTTTGCTATCATCGGCTTGTACCTGTGTATGTATGCATGTATGTATGTACGTATGTGGCTGTCTGTCCAGTGCAGGGCCTTGTACTCACTTAGGTGTGCTCAACACCGCTGACTACATCCTCAGCCCTGTTTTATTTACTTACAAATGCAATTATCTGAGTCTCGAGACTTGCGTCTTAGGTAGATCTTATTAAGATAATCTCTCTTTGTATACTATGTTTAGGCAAGTACGTGTGTGCTTTTAAAAATTCATCTTCTGAATGTTCAAATAAGGGATGGAGGAAGAGAAGAAAGGACAAGAAGAAAAAAGAATAGAAGGAAAAAGGGGAACAAAGCTTTTATAAATCAGGAGGGGAAGAAGGGTTGGAGGAGGGGAGGGCAATGGGAAAAGAAGCAAGATATATCCTGTATGGATACAAATTCCCTATAATGCATGTTACCATTATGTATGTCTAAAATGTACCAATAAAATAAAAATTTAAAAAAATCCATCTTCTACATGATGTAAAATAATTTATCACTAGATATTTCATTTGCTTACTGAACTTTAAAAAGCATTTAAAAATTTTTTTTGAGTGAAGTAACATTTGGAATCTGTCAGAATTAGTACATTATACTGAACCCAAGGACTAGTCTAGCCAAGTGTGAGCTGCCTGGCGTGTGACAGATGTTAAAGCATTGTGTTCACCTGTCTTCCCCAGCTGGTGTGTGTGAGGAGTTGGAGGGGTTGGAGTTGGAGAGTTAGATGTATGTGATGACATTGGATGTGGCTACCGCGAAACATTCAGGGGGACTGACTGCTGGTCATTGCCAAATGTGGTTGACAGGTTGGCGAAAGCTACTGGACAGATAGGAAATAGCTACTAACCTAACACCTTTCGTTCTGTGTGAGCGTAGAGAAGTCTTTTTTAAAAAAACCTGAAGAAGTTGTACAAAGTATCTTCAGAGCAGGTGGCTTAGAATATGAATTTCATGTGTTAACATTTTTTTCTTCATCTGTAAGTATTCAAGCTATTTTTGTGAACTGAAGTTATGGATTTGTGCATGTGCGATTTTGATTAGCAATGAAACCTGTATTTAGTTTTTATTCAACTTAGAGTTTTCTTTTCCTTTTTTCTTCCCTTACGGGAAGTTGGGGTTGCTATGGCGTCCAAAACACTCATACCCCACAACAGGAAATATCATTGTTGACATGTCTTGTGTTTTTGTCAGAACAGAAAGTGTATTTACTTCCCTGCAATGAGTTCAGTCAAGTAAGATAAGTGGCCAAATGACCATCTTCAGGACAGCGACATGTCCGAGTATTTGAAGTGGGCATGTAATGAGGGAGACTGAGGTTTTAAGATGGCCCTGGCTGTTGAGAACCCTGTGTGAATGGCAGAATCCTTTTTCCAAGTTACTTTCTTTAACTGGAAGATGCCGACCTTTGAATGAAGGTCCAAAGATTGAAAAACAACAACAACAACAACAACAACAACAAAAAACAAAAACAAAATAAACTCAGAAAAACAAAAAACCATTAATTCTGTCAAGGCAGGAGTGTACATATGGTTTAGGTATATGTATAGCTAATGTACAATTTGATTTTAGCTTTTTTTAAGCTTGAGCTCACATACCAAACTTTTTTCTTCCCATTTGTTAAAATTTTTTTTTATCACTCAGTTTTTCTTCTATCTGTACTTTCTTGTCTCTTAGTTGTTTTGCAGGAAGGTTTGCTTAGGGCTGTGCAGAGCTGTGAGCAGGTCAGAAATACAGAGGCAGCTTGGGAAAGCTGGGAAGACTGATGATTTCCAGAGAAGTTGTGTGTTCAGTAGGTCGAGTTACAGTTGGGGGAGAGTTTTGTGGGACAGGCAGACATCGTAGGCAGTCCATCCAATATTCCTTGCAAGAAGGGTGACCTAGGGCGAGTGACCTCAGTTTTCCTCAATTTGCTCATCTGTACACTGATAATATCTGCTTTACAGGATTCATTAGAGAAGTGATTTGGCTAGAATGGCCCATGAGAAGTGCCTGACATAGGTAGGCACTTGGCAAAGAACAGTGGCTGTACTTCATCATCTCGAGCGGGATGATTGTAGTGCCGGTATCCAGGGTAGTGCACCCTCACATTTTCACTGACTCCTCAGTGAGTGCTTTAGTGAAACCATCCTTTCAGGCAGGAAGAAGCAATTTTTGATGTATATAAAGCAGTGGTGATTCTTACTACTATTTCTTTATATTCACCATTTTCTGGTTTGCATATTAAATAGTCTAGATTATTTTTTAATGAAGAGTGTGTCTGTGTGATGTGGTTGTCTGATAAACTGAATGTAACTTTAATGACAGAGGTTCATGATTATGTGCTTTTGACAGAGCCAGTGGCCTTCAAAGGTCACCAAACACCTGGAAAGTCTGTGGGTGGAGGTGTCCTTTTCTGGTTTTGTCACCAACCTCTTTAGCTGCATATGAGACTGGCAGTGTCTGGCCCAGAGGGGACATGGAGTGTTCATTGAAGGGATGAATATAGCGATGGCATGGACATCAAGATTTAGTGGGGTCTTTACTGTGTAGTATTTACTTGCTTAGCTTTGAAGAGCAGAAATACAGGCATCAAAACAATTCCTCTGCATCGTTGACAATAAAAACAACACATCTTGGGCTTAAGCTGGGCAGTGCAGAGCTCTGCTATCCGTGAGAATTGCTGGCACTTCACAGCTCCTGCTGAGGTATGTCAGAGGGGACATTGGGTGAGTGACCCCAGGCCTGGAGAGAGAGGGTTGGCTTCATCTGGTCTCCTCCAGATGAATCTGTGGAGGTGCAAGAGTGAGTTGTAGGAGATGGAGTGCGGTTCTAGTCCTCTCCCTGGTTCCCCTTCCCTTATAGGGATTTCTGTCAGCACAGATGCACCAGTGTGGCTTGTCATGATTAATGAAAGATAAGCGCTATAAAAGTTCCCCCTCTGGCCTTTTGTGTGTTTCCTTCCTCTTGGATGGACATTCAGTCTGTCTTTACTGTTGGCTTACTGCGTGTTCAGGAAATTTAAAAAGCTTTTAATTCTAGCTTTAGACAGGCAAAATTAAAAAGTGAGCGTATGCTGTTTGCTCCGTTCCTCTCTCCCCTACCTCCCAACCACAATCATTAACATTTATTAATGCTTTTAATGTACAGGAAGGAGTGAATTTTAGGCAGTCTGTGCTTCTATTCCCTCCGTAGTGCGTATGTAATTTAGAAGCAGAAGGATTTGATGTGCTTTTCTAAATTTTTGAGTAACACGAAAAGCACACTTTACAGTTCTTTT
This sequence comes from Dasyprocta punctata, assembly GCA_004363535.1. Taxonomy (NCBI): domain Eukaryota; kingdom Metazoa; phylum Chordata; class Mammalia; order Rodentia; family Dasyproctidae; genus Dasyprocta; species Dasyprocta punctata. The sequence goes on from RJWM01000447.1 coordinate 36,579, forward strand.
TTTTTTTTTTTTTTTTTGCGGCACCGGGGATTGAACTCACAACCTCAGGCGCGTAAGCTGCTGAGCCAAACTCCCGGCCCTGTTTTTTTTTTTTTTGAGTCAGGGTTGCACTATGTAGCTCAGGTCAGCCTTGTGCTCATGTTGTAGCCCAAGCTGGCCTTGAACTCACAACGCTCCTCCTACCTCAGCCTCCCGAGTGCTGGGATTAAAGGCGTGCGCCACCACGCCCAGCTACAGTTCATATTTTTGAAAGATTGTATAGTGTTTGGGGAGATTTTTTTAGGTTAGACACCTCATTTTCCAAGCTCTTTGTTTTGCTGTACATAATGTGATCAGATTCAGTCTATCCTGGGCTTTTGTACTTGAAAGCGATGCAGTGGTTTTCCGAGATCTACACATGACCCCGAGACGCCTGTCTTTGCTGAGTGTGTTCAGGAAGAGAGGTAATCAGGATGTGTCTCCAGGAATTTTTCTTTAATTTCTGCATGTCAAACGTAAACGAGGTCCATAAACTCTGGTGAGGGCTTTCACTTAACCATCCAGGCAATTTGCTTCAGTCCCACAAAGGTAATTTCCCCCCAGCCATTAGATAGTTAGGTTTCCTTTTTTGTCTGCTCTTGATTTTTTGAGGAAGCATGAAGTCATTACTGCTATTGGCTTCTTTTTGGTGATAATAGAGGAGCAGTTCCAGGAATGAAGGCACTTTAATACTGTAGTTTTAGACTGGGCATGTAATACGGATGTTAGATCATTTATTTATTTATTTATTTTTTGCGGTACGGGAGATCAAACTCACAACCTCACACCTGCCAGGCAGGCGTTTAAGCTACTGAGCCAAACTCCCGGCCCTAGTTTTTTGAGGCAGGGTTGCACTATGTAGCTCAGGCTGGCCTTGTGCTCGCATTGCAGCCCAAGCTGGCCTCAAACTCACAACGCTGCACCTACCTCAGCCTCCCAAGTGCTGGGATTAAAGGCGTGTGCCACCACGCCCGGCCAGATGTTAGATAGGCTTTTTTTTTTTTTTTTTTTTTTGCGGTACTGGGGATCAAACTCATGCCTGGATGTTAGATTATCGTAGAGTTTGGAAAGCTCTGATGTCAGGAGGGTTCTACTTGATTCATGGGGATAACTTGGAAGAGTCATATGTACTTACTTTTGTGGAGCTAAGAATCAAACCCAGGGCTCATCCATATTAGGTCTAGCTCTAAAACTGAGCTACACCCCCAGCTCCAGAATTACATTTTAGTTTGAAAAATTGCAGCATGTGTCAATTTCAGCTTCGAAAAAGCAATAGTCCAGAAGAAGATTCAAGAAACCTGCTAATAGTAGTCATCTTTGAAGGATAGGAATATAAGGTTTCGTTTTCTACCTTGGCATTAAAAAATGAATTAAAAAGCAGGAGGGTGGTCATGTGTTAGGTCTGGCTGCTTAATGAGACATCAGTGAGCGTTATTATTTTTTCTTTTGTGATGGTGGGGATTGAACCAGGGCCTTGTGCATGCTTGGCTAGCCTCTGCCTCTGAGCTCCATTGGTGATCATTGGATGACGTGTGTGTACTGTCAGGCCATAGGAATCTTTGAGTACAGTATAAATGCTGACACTCAAAGCATGACTTGAGGTGTGTGTTTTTCCCTTTGTCTGCCCACTCGTGATCCACCTATGTACCTGTCTCCATTAGCTAAGGAAGGAAGACTCGTAATCTGCTTGATGGAATTTTCTTTCTTTCTTTTTTTTGGTACTGGAGATCAAACTCAGGACCTCGGACTTGTCAGGCAGGTGCTGTGCTATTGAGCTATATCCCCAGTCCTGGAATTGGTTTTTATATGGAAAGAGCTTATTCATTGATCTAGATCATACTGGAAAAGCCTTATTTTTGATATTCAGCAGGAGGGAAAAGTATTTAGTTTTCAGAACGGTGTGTGGAACATTGAGAAGGTAAATTGTATTGGTATGAAAATTTTATTCTTGTTTCTGAGATTCTTATTTTGGTGACTTTATTGCACAAGGTGTACTTAGCTTTCTGGCTGTCAAACTATATTTTAACGAGCTACACAGTAATTTGTGAATCAATGCTCTTTCTCTAATCAACATTATCAACCTCATGCCCATTCTGTGTCAGGATTGAATTTTTTTTTTTTTTTTTTTGTCTTTTTGTGACAGGGTCTTGCTATGCAGTTCAGGCTAGCTTTGGGCTCACGTTGTAGCTCAGGCTGGTCTTGAACTTGTAACGATCCTCCTGTCTCAGCCTTGCCAGTGCTGGGATTTTACAGGAGTGCGCCACCACGCCTGGCAAATCTTTTTTTCTTTTTTTTTTGAGACAGGGTCTTGCTGCGTAGCCCAGGCTGGCCTCGAATGTGGAATCCTCCTGCCTCAGCATCCCAAGTGCTGGGATTACAGGCCTGTGCTATCACACTCTGCTAGGACTGAAATTTTTCTGTAATACTACTGGAGAAACCCTTAGATTTGGGGTACATTGAGGCACTGGATCAGCTTTTGCTGTGTGGCATAACACAATAGCCATTTATTTAGCTCACCATCGTGTGGTTTGGCAGTCTGGGCAGGGCTCAGCTGCACGATGGCTCTTGTCTCATCTGGGCTCACACAAGCGCCTACAGCTCGCGGGCTGTTGCTAGTTTCCCTTGTGTGTGAGGTTGGCCAACTTTTGGTTGGCTGGGGCTACAGGCATGCCAGGGCTCTGTGAATCTTTTATCCAACAACCTAGCCTGGGCTTCCCCACTTGGTGGCTGTGCTCATCTCTAGAGCAGCAAGAGAGGGAAAGTGCACATGCTTTATAAGTACTTTCAGCCTGGGCTTGCATCATGTGCTATTATCTCATCGGCCAAAGCAAGCCACAGGGCACTTGAAATTGTGAGGGAGGAAATAGACTACCTCTTTGTGAGAGGCGCTCCAAAATTATACTATGTGGTATGAGTACAAAGAAGGAAAGAATCTGTGGCCAGGTTTGTACTCTTATCATAGATATTCTTGAGGGCATCACTGTTACGCTGGACATTGTCTTCCACCACTTCTCTCTTCCTCCTCTGCCGCCTTCTGCTCAACCGTCATGTTTTGCCCCCAACAGGTTCCGTGCTTCTAACCCTGACTCTGTGCCCTACATAGCAACTGGAACAAACTTAAAGATGGAACTCAGATCATTTCACCCCTCTCTTTAAAACCTTTGATTGCCGTCTGTTACTCGGAATAAAATTTTTATTCCCTACTGAGGTGGCTCTTCACTACTGCTGAGATGGGGTCTGTGTCTCCTCATTGCTGGGCTAGTGGCACATATTTCCCTTTGCCTGATGCTTAGCTAGATCAGCCTGCTGGTATTTTTAATAAAGGGCTTATCCTGTTCCCCTTCACAACATTTTAATTCAATTTTGACTTTTTCATCATTTTTCTGTATGAATACCTATGTTAGTAGATTTAATCACGTAATGGTGGTATGTGCTTCTGGTTTGCGTACATGCATGAATATACACGTGCATCAGTTTGTAGATACAGAGGCTTCTTACACTCTGGTAGTTCCTGCAAGCCTCCAAGTCTCTTTATGTTCAGGCCTGGGTACCAAATTGCTTCAGTCCCACTGGTCTGGACTTCTGTGAGTTTCAGCTAACCTAGGTATGGAGTTGTCCTTCAAGTGTAATTTATCTTGTATGGCTTTGCCATTGCTAATTCTGGGACTTTGAGCCATGAGTTTGCCTTTTGCAGGTGTGTGTATAACATGCAGACAAACCACTGGTTTGGAATGATGGGGTGGGTGGGAATGAGTAGGAGGAAGGGCAGTCTGGCCTTGTGAAATATTTGAATTACAGTTTATTTATTTATTGAGACAGGCTCTCACCATGGAGTGCAGGCTGGCCTTGAACTCACTGTGTAGCCCAGGCTAGTCTTAAACTTGTGGCAGTCCTCCTGCCTCAGCCTCCTGAGTGCTGGGATTACAAGAATGCACCACCACGCCTAGCTATCACAGACTATTTATTTATTTATTTATTTATTTAATTTTTTGCAAATCTATTTTATTTTAAAGAGAAAAAAAAGTAAAGTTTCAAAACACAATAATTAGGGAGTAACAATGGTAGGTACATTGTGTATTGTATATATATATATATATATATATATACACCTGTACATATATTGTTTCAGCTTCTCACACTAGTGAGACAATACGATGTTTACACATCATGTTTGATTTATTTCACTTACATGTATGATCTCAAGTTGCATCTATTTACCTATAAAAGTCTCAAGTTTATCCTTTATGGCTGTTTAGTATTCCATTGTATAAAAATACCACATCTTTTTTATCCATTCCTCAGTCGATGGGCATTTAGGTTGTTTCCAAGATCTAGCTATTACAAATTGTGCTGCTATAAATATGGATGCACATATAACTCTGTGGTATGTTTTTAAATCTTTGGGAAAGACATCTAGAAGGGGAATAGCTGGTTCAAATGGAACGTCCAATCCTAATTTTTGAGAAGTCTCCATACTGATTTTCATAGTGGTTGCACCAGTCTGCATTCCCACCAACAGTGGAGAAGGGTTTTTTTCCTCCACAGCCCTTCCAGCATTTATTATTGGCTGGTTTCTTTTTCTTTTTTGGTACTGGGGAACGAACTTACAACCTCTCACCTGCCAGGCAGGAGCTTAAGCCACTGAGCTAAATCCCCAGTCCCAGTTGGCTGATTCCTTAATAATAGCCATTCTTTCTGGGGTGAGGTGGAATCTCAGTGTTGTTTTAATTTGCATCTCTTGAATGACCAGGGATGTTGAACATTTATTTACTATTTATTTATTTTTTTGCGGCACCGGGGATCAAACTCACAACCTCATGCCTGCCAGAAAGGCGCTTAAGCCACTGAGCCAAACTCCCAGCCCTAGTTTTTTGAGGCAGGGTTGCACTATGTAGCTCAGGCCGGCCTTGCGCTCACGTTGTAGCCCAAGCTGGCCTCGAACTCACAATGTTCCACCTACCTCAGCCTCCTGAGTGCTGGGATTAAAGGCGTGCGCCACCATGCCCGGCCCTTCATATATTTATTTGCTGTTTGTATTTCTTTGCCTGAGAAGTGTGTGTTCATTTCAGATGCCCATTTTTGGATTGGATCTTTAAATCTGGAAGGACTGATTTTTTTTTTTTTGAGTTCTTTATATGTTCTTGATAGTAATCCTTTGTCTGAAGGACAGCTGGCAAACATTTTCTCCCACATTGTGAGTTGTCTCTTCGTTCTGTTAGTTTCTCTTGCTGTGCAAAAGCTTTTTAATAAGATGAGATCCTAGTTGTTGATTCTTTGTGACAGTTCCTGTGCAGTCGGGGTTTTGTTCATAAAGTCTGCCTATACTGTTGCCTTCAAGAGTTTTACCTACTCTGTCTTCTAGTAGATTTATTGTTTTTGTTTTGATATTTAGACCTTTGATCCATCCTGAATTTAGTTTCGTGCATGGTGAATATGGGTCCAGTTTTAACCTTTGGCATGTGCAGAGCCAGGTTTTCCAGCAGCATTTATTAAAGAGGCTATCTTTCTTCCAGTGAATGTGTTTGGCACCTTTGTCAAAAATAAGGTGGCTTACTGTGTCTGGAGTTGTTTCTGCATCTTCCAATCTGTTCCATTGGTTTTTGGGTGTTTTTTTTTTTTTTGCCAGTACCATGCTTTTTTTTTTTTTCTTTTTTTTTTTCACTATAGCTTTGTAGTATAATTTCAGGTCATGGATTGTGATACAGCCTGTCTTGCCTTTGTTGCTCAGGATCGCCTTGCTATTTTAGGTCTCTTCTGGTTCCAGATGAATTTTAGGTTTGTTTTCTCTAATTCTGTGAGATATGTTATTGGAATTTTGATTGGAATTGCTTTGAATCTGTATAACAGTTTTCAAAGTATGGCCATTTTCACTATATTGGTTCTTCCTAGCCAAGAGCATGGGATATCTCTCCATTTTCTAATATCCTATTCAATTTTCTTTTTCAGAGTACTGTAGTTTTAAATGTGGAGGTCTTTTACATCCTTCATTAAATTGATTCCTAGGTATTTCATTTTTTTGGGAGCTATTGTGATTTCTCTCTGAGTGAGTTATTTGTGTACAGGAAGGCTATTGATTTTTGAGTATTGACTTTCTGTCTAGCTAGACTACTGAATTTGCTTTCAGTTTTTTAGTGAAGTTTTTGGGGTCTTCTCTGTGGAGTATCATGTCATCTGCAAGTAACAGTAGTTTAAGTTCTTCCTTTTCTATCTTTATTCCTTTTATTTCTTTCTCTCTCTTTTTTTTTGGTACGGGAAATTGAACTCACAGCATTGTGCTTGCCAGGCAGGCACTGTGCCGCTGAACCATATCACTGTCCCTTATTTCTTTCTTTTGTCTATTGCTCTGGCTAAAGTTTCCAGGACTATGTTGAATGAGAGTGGAGACAGTGGACGTCCTTGTCTTGTTCCTGATTTTAGAGTGAAAGTTTTCAGTTTTTGTTCATTTAGTATGATGGTGGCTGTTGGTTTATCATAGATAGCTTTTATCAGTTTGAGATAAAGACTATTGATTCCAATTTTCTGTAGGGTTTTTACCATCAGTGGGTGCTGGAATTTGTCAAAAGCTTTTTCTGCATCTATTGAGATCATATGATTTTTATCCTTGGCTGTTAATATGGTGTATTATGTTTATTGATTTACGCATGTTGAACCATCCCTGCATCCCTGGGATGAATCCCACTTGATCATGGTGTATTATCTTCTTGATGATTTGCTGCATTCTGTTTGCTAGTATCTTACTGAGGATTTTTGTGTCTGTGTTAATCAGAGAAATTGACCTTTAATTCCCTTTCTTAGTTGGGTGCTTCTCTGGTTTTAGTATTAGGGTAATGCTTGCTTCCAGGAATGAATTTGTAAGTATTGCTTCCCTTTCAATTTCATTCAAGAGTTTGAGAAGTAGTGGTGTTAGGTCTTCTCTAAATTTCTTGTAGAATTCAGCAGTGAATCCGTCAGGGCCTGGGCTTTTCTTTGTTGTTAGATTTTTAATTACATCTCCATTTCATTGATTGATACTGGTTTATTTAGGATTTTTATATCTTCTTGATTTAGCTTTGGTAATTCATGTGTATCTGGGAATCTCGATTTTTTCCTCCTGCATTTTCCATCTTATTAGAATACAGGTTTTCAAAGTAGGTATAGATGATCTGAATTTCTGCAAGGTCTGTTGTGATTTCACCCTCTTCATTCCTAATTGCATGGATTTGAGTCTTTTCTTTCCTTTTTCTTGATAAGGTTGGCTAAGAGTTCATCAATTTTATTTAATCTTTCAAAGAACCATCTCTTCATTGATTCTTTATATTGTTTTTTTAGTCTCTGATGTGTTAATATCTCCTCTGATCTTTATAATTTCCTCTCTCATATGAGCTTTTGACTTAGCCTGCTCTTGAAAAAGTTTGAGGTTCACCATTCATTGTCTTGGTTACTGTTCTCTTATTGCTGGGACAAAATACCCGACCCTCAAAATGAGGGGAAGGTAAGGTTTATTTAGTTTACAGTTTGGGGAGGTTTCAGTCCATACTCTGCTGCCTCCAAGGTGGGGTGGTATGCCTAAGGGGCAGTCATTCATGGCAGCCGCAAGCAGCAAGAATGAAAAGGGCAAAAGGGGAAAAGCACACTTCCCCTCCCCCCTTTATACTGTATGCCCAGCTACCTGCCCCTGGGTGGGTGCAGCACTCACACCACCATTCCTAGTGCTAGATTTTGAACCAATTACAATTGCTAGACTCAGCTGGCATGGAAAGGTGCCCCCCATATGACCACAGGTGTTGGGGGGGGCATTAAGACACAAACCATAACAACTATTCAGTTGTTTACATGTTTGCTCTTTTGTCTTTTTTTTTTTTTTTTTTTGGGGTACCAGGGATTGAACTCACAACCAACCTTGGGCCTGTGAGGCTGGTGCTTATGCCACTGAGCTGAATCCCCAGCCCTATTTTTTGAGACAGGCGCTCACTATGCAGTTTAGGCTGACCTTGAACTCACCTTGTAGCCCAGTCTCGAACTCACAAGGATCCTCCTGCCTCAGGGTCCCAAGTGCTGGGATTAAAGGCATGCATCACCAGGCCTGACTGCTCTTTTGTCTTTATATGGGTATTTACTGCTCTAGATTTCCGTCTTAGGAGTGCTTTCATCTAGATAATAAACACTTACAATAATTGAAAATAACTTTGAAAAAAATAATCTGTAATTGTCCCTTTTATCAGTCACTTTGTCCTCTGCTGGTTTAAATTGCCTGTGTCACTTGAGTCCTTATCTGAAAACAGTAAATTGAAAATTTCAGAAATTAATGGTTCATAAGTTTAAAAAAGTGCTTTCATCGTGTCCTGTAAGTTCTGGTATGTTGTATTGTCATTATCATTCAATTGTAAAAACTGTTTAATTTCTTCTTTAATTTCATCTGGGACTCATTGGTTGTCCAAGTGTGTTCTCTTTAATTTCCATGTGTTTATGAAGTTTCTTTTGCCATGGATTTCCAATTTTGTTGCAATTTGTATCCAGTTTCATTGCATTTCCAGTACATATGGGATAATTTCTATTCCTTTTCATTAACTTAAGCATGTTCTATGAGCTAATATGTGCTCTATTTTGGAGAACATCCTGTGTGCAGCTGAGAAGAATGTGTGTTGTGATGTCATGGGGTGGAACCCTCTATAGATATCTACCAAGTCCATTTATTAAAAAGTTTGGTTCAGTTCTAATATTTCATTATTGAATATTTTTTTATTTAGTTAATCTTTTTGTGACAATGGGGTATTGAGGTCTCCCTATACTATTGTATTAGGTCTTACTTGATTTTTCATGTGTGTTAGTATTTGTTTTATAGAGTTGGGTGCACTGGTATTTGTTGCATATCTATTTATGATTGTTATATCTTCCTCTTGGATTATTCCCTTTATGAGAGGATGTAGTGATCTTCTTTATCTCTCTGAATCAGTCTTGGCTTGAAATTTGCTTTGTCTGCAAATAGAATAGCTACCCCAGCTTTTTTCTGGCTTTCTGTTACGTGGAGTATTGTTTTCTCTCCTTTGACTTTCAGTCTATGAATTTCTTTTTGAATTAAATGTGTTTCTTGTATGCAGCATATTGCTGGACCTTGCATCTTGATCCATTCCTCCAGTCTGTCTTTTGATTAGAGTCACAGAATATTTAAAAATAAAGGCATAATAGGATTTAAAAAAATACAGTGCATATGATAGACTAAGATATAACAGACTTGGTAAACCATGTAAGCAATAGTAATGGAAATATTTATAGTTCAGAACAGAATGATCAAGCCAGGAATGGTTGTACACCTCTGTAATCCTAGTGACACAGGGATGATATGTGGACCTCCAACTAATATAAGGGAAATATTATAACTCCCTATCTGCTAGATGTCTGGAACTCTGAGTTTGTGTTCCCTAAAATCAAGGAATGAATTCTAGGAATAATGGAGATTAAGAGTAGGAGGAATTTACTGAAAGATAGCTTTTGTCTAAGAGAGACAGTAGAGAGCCCCAAAAGTGGGTTGCCCACAAACCCCAGGAGTTTTATTGAGTGAAGGTAGGAGTTGAGGCAGGTTCAAGGTCTGACAGAACTACAGTCAACTAAGCAAATTGCAAGTATAGTTCCTTAGGAAATATTGTTTTAATGGGAAGCCACAATTTGGATGAGGGGACAAAAGTATGGTGAACCAGTAAGATTACAGCAAGTATAGTCACCTGTTGATTAAGTGGGGATCAGATAGGGAAGCAAAGCCACATAGCAAGCAACATGGAACCACCTTCTGGGAAGGCATGGGCTAGGGAGGTTTTGGTCACCCACCCAAGATGATTGACACCTGTTTAGAATATCAATCACTGCTGTTCAGTTCTAGGGGAAGTATGTGGGTGTAGTCCTCTTTGGTCTGAGGCCTGACCTGCAGTACAGGTCCACCCCCAGTTGTCTTCTGCACTGAGCTGTGTTACTGCCTATGATATGAGTTCGAGGCCAGCTTGGGCATATATGGTGAGACCCTGTCACAAACAAACAAACGTGCCCCAAAAAACAAACTAGAACAAAATAATCTAAGAATTTAATCAGCTAAGTCTCTGTAAGAATGATTTGCTTCAGAATTTGAAGACAAGTCCAAAAAAACTGAGAAGTCTAATTTATTCAAATGCTTTATTTGGAAAAGTTACTGATTTCCATGTTTTTCTACTTTGTGAGCACCTGAAAATGTGCAGGTGTGGATTAACTTGTTCTTGATTAGAATCCCATTCTTCAATCTACAATGTAAATTTCAAAGTGGAAGAGCAGAGTCCTGCCTTGACTTCCTTTTCTGGAGGATTAGTAGCCTCTCAGGAATGAGTCTCTGTCCAAAGGATGGTCACCTGCTACATCTTCTTATCTACAGCTGATTGAATTGGTTGCGAAGCAGAGAAAGGGGTTTAAAATAATTTAGTCGGACGGGGTTCTGGGCTGTTCTGGACCAGAAGAGAAAGTCCTAAGAAGATACACGTCACATTCGGGGCAGACACACTGGGTTTTAGTTCAGTTTTGGCAGTTACTGTTTGAGTGACCTTACTAAGTTAATCTCTGTCTCAGTTTCCTTGCTGGTAACATAGTGGGTATTGAGAGGGCTTATATTTTAGGGCATATATCTGAGGAATTAGGGGAAGGCTGTGGTTAGAAGGTATGTTACTCTACCGGGCACAAGGCAGGTGCTCTGGAAATGTGAGCTAATGTTTAGCAGAGGTGCATTTGTTACAAGAATTCAGGGAAATGACTGTGTGGATGGCATATGCCTCTAATTCCACTATTTGGGAGACTGATGGAAGAGGAACACAAGTTCAAGATCAACCCAGGCAATTTAATAAGCCCCAACCCCTCCCCCTCCAAAAGAAAGGACTGGGGATTTAGTTTGAAGGCCCTTCATGGGTTTTAATTCTCCATACAACCAAAATAAGTAAACAAACAAACAAGGGGATCAACCCCCAAGAGAGCACGGTCATCCTGCATGGCAGTCTGACCCCTCTGTGAGTGTGGGATGCTGCTGTTAGTTTGGAGGGGACGGGACAAAGTCCAACGGGCAGCAGGGGGGTGCTGCCCAGCATTCATGAGGACTGCAGCCTCTGGGATGCTGAGCAGGTGCTCTGGTGCACGGTGGTGTGTGAGGTATGCAAGTGGGGAAAAACACACTGGGTAGCGCAGGCCGGAGCTACTGCAGTGGTGAGAGCATGTCAGGGTGTATGTTCCTGGGCTCAGAGTGGCCAGGGAATGGGGATGGACAGCGTCGCTGCGGTTCATGGCGGGTCCCTAGTGGGTGCTGCCCAAAGTACCCAGCAGATGCTGCTGACTGGGAGAGAATTAGCCTTACTGCAGTCCTGCAATTTCATTGAACTTGTTTTATTTTAAAATTCACATATCTTTATATTCCTAATATATTGCAGATTGAGTATCCTATTCTGAAGTGCTTGGTACTAGATGTGTATTTCAGATTTCTTCAGTTTTAGGAATATTTACATGCACATAGTGAGATTCTTCAGCTGAGCATGGGGACAAACATCTGTAATCTCAGGACTCAGGGAGGCTAGAGCAGGATTGTTGAGTGTTGAGTCCTACCTGGGCAACTTAGCAACTTAAGGAGACTCTTTCTCAAAATTTAAAATATTAAAGGAGGGCTGGGGTGTAGTCAGTGGGAAGGCCCTAGATTCATTCTCCAATACTACCAAAAGAGAGAGGGAGGGAGCAAGCAGGGGAGGGATAGGTATATTTTGGAAATGGGACCCAAATTTGAATGTGAAGTTCACTTATAATTCACATACACTTTATACATATAAAAAGTAATGTATATGATTATTTATTATTAAAAAAATTTTTTTTGCATGTGCATTTAAAAAATCTTCTTGTTTTTTTTGGGGGGGGGATAGGGTCTTACTGTGTAGTTCAGGCTGCTTTACATTCATTATGTAGCCCCGGTTGACCTTGAATTTACAGCATCCTCCTGCCTTAGCCTCCCAAGTGCTGGGATTATAGGCACGTGCCACCATGCCCAGTGAGTAAGTGCATTTGACTGCAACTCATCACATGAGTTTAGATGTGGAATTTTCCACTTTTGGGGTCATGTTGCCATTCAAAATTTTTTGGATTTTTCAGATTAGGAATGCTCAATGTATAGTTTCTTTTCATTATAAAAATTGATGGTTTTTAGTAAGGAAAGTCATAGATCCAGGGAGAATTGAAGTGCTTATGCTATGGTTTCTGGACCCTGTAAGTAATGAGCAAATAGGGTAGTTGGATACCTGGAGAGCTGGGGGTCTGTAGAAGGGGTGTTATGGCTTGGGTGTAGATGTCCCCCAAAGCCCTTGCAGTCATAGTTGTGCCTTTTCAGAGGTGGCTGGATCTAGAGTGTGTGATACTGGGATTAATTCAAGGTATAATGCTAGGATTAATGGCACTAGGATGAAGAGTGTGAGTGGTACCTGCCCTAAGGGCGGGTAGCATGGATAATACGTAAGGGACAGAAGGAGGCTTGTTACTTGTCGCTCGGTGCCTTCTGCCCACCATGAACTGTTTTTCCTCTCTGATGTCCTCTGCCATACCACTTAGCCTTGGAGCCAGCCGATGATGGAGTGAAACCTCTGCAAACCAGGCTAAATAAACCTTTCCTCCTTTAACTTCAGGCCTCAGGTATTTTGTCTCAGCAACGAGAAAAGTAACCAAGACAAGGGGCTTCCTACTTGCAGCAAGCAGGCAAAGAGGGCCCCTCATTGCTTCTTTGGGCCCTTTTGGCCCCAGATCCTTTCTGTAATGCACGGATGGTGGCATTGGGGTTCGAAGGCCCGTCTGTAGTCCCGCAGTCCCCACTGCTTACCTGAGCCACTCAGGTTTCCCCTCCCTGCCTGCCTGTGCAGCGTCTCGTGAGCGCGCATTCAGCATTCACTCCATCCCCTACAGCGTGGTGTTATGAGCTTTGTTTTTGAGGAGATTCACCCTGTTTTTCTTACCTACCCATTTTTCTCTTCCTCTGGCCTTAAATAGTTTTGTATTGAGATGTATAGAGTTCAGTGTTCTTTTGGACATTTCGTACAAGCAGAATGCCCAGTGTGGTCTTTGTGACCTACCTCTCTCAATTAGCGTGATGTTTCTGAGTTCCTCTGTGCGTCGGTTGGTTCTTCATTCCTTTTTAGGGCTGAATAGTACCCCATTGAACCACATTTTGTTTCTCTCTTTTTATTTTAAAGGTAATAAAATCCAACAAAACATAACAGAATGAAGTCAATCAAAACGAAGCAGTAGAACTGGTACAGAACTTCTAAGAAAGATACTATGAAAATAAAGTTACTATTAGTATATCTTGTTATTTTCAGAATAGTTGACCTTTCCAACAGGAATAGTAAAATCAAACCAAAAAAAAAAAAATAAAACCAATGAAAACAGAGTATAAAATAAGGCCAAAAAAAATTAATCAGAATAAAGCAAAACAACAAGAACAATATTGGGCCTTGAAGACAAGACAGAAGAGAGTCCCCCATTTTTGCTACATTGTGTACTGTTATCTTCCAAAGAGATGCTCAGGCTGCCAGCCCCAGGCCTACAAAATGAACAAAACAATACTAGCATTTGGTTTTTTAATGTACCATAGTTGCTATCAATGTAGCCAGACCTCCGAATGAGCAGGTTGCTTTACGGCGTGCGGTGAGAGGGGGTGGGGTACGGCGGGGGGCGGGGACAGGGCGGGGCAGAGCTTTGTCCTGGATTCTTAGCCCAGGGTAGACATACGGGGTGGGGGGGCAGGTGTCTCTTCCTGGGGTCCACGCCGCTCATGCAGGCCCCCGAAAGGCTGTCTTACTTGTGTCCTGCTTGGAGGCGCTCAGCCCTGGCTGGGCAGGCTCCCAAGAAGCCCATGTCTTTCTCCTCCTGGGGTCCACGCGGCTCGCGCAGGCCCCTGGAAGGCTGTCTTACTTGTGTCCTGGTTGGAGGCGCTCAGGCCTCTTGTTTCTCTCTTTATGGGCTAACAAACATTTGGGTTGTTTCTGTTTTTTGGCTTTTATGAATGATGACATGAACCTTTCTGTTAAACTTTGGGGATGCAGTGTCATTTTGGGGGTAAGCAGATAGGAAGGGTTACTGGGTCGTGGGTAACTTTCTTTAAGGTTTTGAGAACTACTGACCTGTTTCCTACGCTGCTGATGTGTCTGCTAGTCATGCACTGGGACTCAGTTTCTCCACATCCTGGCCAGTACTTGCTGTTTTCTTTTTGCCTGCAACCATTGTAGTGGATATGGTTAGTGTTTCCCTGGTGACCTGGAGCATGTTTTATGTGGTTGTTGGCCATTTGTGTATCTTTGGAGAACTATCTGTTTAACTTTTTTGCCTACCTTTGGGCTATTTTATTTCACTACTCAATGGTAAGAACTTTCTTTATGTTCTGGGTACAAATTCCTAATCAGAAATATGATTTGCAACTGTTTTCTCTATTTTAGTGGTTTGTCTTTTCTTGATGTCCCGTTTATTTATTTAATATATTTCTTTTGCTGCCCATGTTTTCTCACTGCTTTTTAATCTTTAGCACTTTTGGAGAACATCCTGCTAAGAATCGGAATACCTAGGTGAGCGTCAGTTTTGCCACGCACGTGGTGGTTGACAGTGATCACTGAGTCACTCTTTGCCTTGCCACACCAGTCTGACCTCTGCAGAAGAGATCTTTTCCTCGAAAAGTGGTTATGTCACTTCCCTCTCTGCATTCTACCTCACACATGCTGAATGTGTCACTTTATCTCCATCACAGCCTTGCTCTACTTCAAGGCACTACGTGCATTTTCTCCTTCACTGGGAATCGTTTTTCATCTCCTACTCTTCTTTGTGTACTAATTTCCCTACTTAGACTTTCAGGAGAAATACTCGTTGCTGTGCCATGCAGTGCCCTGTAAATACATCCTTACTTAATATTCATTGGAGGAAGCAAAGATGGAAGGAGGGAAGCAAGCCAGCCAGGAGACAGCACCTTAAAAATCTTCCCTGGCTTTTTTTTTCTAAACCGGAACTCAAACTCAGGATCTTGTGCTTGCCAGGTAGGCGCTTGTGCTGCTGAGCTATGTCCCTGGCCCTCCCCAGACTTTTTATACAAATTTTTTATATCTTCTTTTGGATTTCTAGGTTGTGTATTTTTTCATATTATAGTGCCCCTTATACGTTTTTTTAAAAGCTCATTTGTGGCATTATCTACCTCACCTCGAGCTGTGGGTCCCCAGCCATGTTCAGATGTGCCGTGTGGCAGGGTGGTCCATGCCCTCTGACGGGACATGCATATCTCTGCGGAGCTCTGTCAGTCAAAGGGACGCATTGGTCCCAACTATGTCCAACCTCTGCCTGCCCTTTCCTTAGCCTTTTGCTTTTGCATGAAGAGATACTGTCTTAGACTGCCTATAAAATGCATAATATAGTTAATGTATATAAGTACAAAAATTCCTTTTTTATTGTAACGTTAAAGAAAGGAGGATAAATAGAGGCAGGCCACAGGTTGGATGCTGTTGGTGGTTCTATTTTCATGATCAACTGGGTTAATACTGTAGAGGACTTCAATCCTCAGAAGTGGGTATCTAACTTGTAGTCAAAGCTTTAGCAGTGACTGTTTTGAGAGGGTGACTCTAAGAAGGCAGCCGCTTTGCCTGTGGAAAGGGTGGCAGAGACGAGTGCGTGGAGAAGCCAGGCGGGTGTGAGCAGGATGTGATCACGGTCACCACTCTCGTGTGCTGCGGATTGCTTCACTTTGAAAGTACTCACCACCAAGTTTAATGACCTTTTCATCTTTCAAGCCATAAAGCCACTGTTGGCATCTCTGGGAGCTCCTTGGGAGTTACCAGATTAGGTGATCTTAGTAATGCTCTTAGATTTCATGGGTCACAACTTCGTGTTTCCTGTGAAATATTTCTAGATACCTTAGTCCTCAGTGATCTCCAGTTTCTTCACCTGAGTCATAGACATATTTGTGTGAATAGCACGCTGTCATTCTTTCTTTCAGCAACCATGGTACGAGGAACTTGTCAGATGCAGAAGTGACAAAGATGACTCAGTGGCATTTATTTAACAATGTTTGTAGAACACATGTTTGTGCAGTGGCCTGGGGATGGGCTGTGACTGAAATGGGCTAGGTGCTTGATTCTGTAGCTTGGTGCTTTCCATGGATGTTGGTTTTCCCTCCCATCAGAGTGTTAGCAAGTTGTGTTTTTTTTTTTCCCTTTTCCTGCATACTGAGTAAACGGTTGTCAACAATTGTTTGACTGACTTCTTGGATGGAAGGTTTTTGATTGCCAAGGAAAACTATTTGCCAAGAAAATATAAAGGGTAAAATATACACACACACACACACACACACACACACACACACACAAGATAACTAAGCTAATTGTGCTACTAGTTTGTATTAGTTCACAGACAAGAATGGTTTGTGCTTATACTCTTATGTTGTTTGGTCAAGTTTTCATGCCTATATCTTGTAATCTGAGCAACTACTTTGAAGATAACAATACACAATATAGTAACCATTGTTAATCTCCTATTATCTTGTTTTGAAATTCTGTATTGTTTATTGCTTTTTCTCTTTAAAAAATTTAAAAAATGTAGAGGGTATTTGAAAAAATTAGAACTTTGAAATTTAGAATCTGTACCATATATACAGATCTTAAATACCAAGTAGCTACTCAGATATCATGGTAGGAGTAACCCATACACGTGACTGATTCTTTTGGAAGAGAAATTTGGAGGTAGGTAGGAGTTATTTAGAACTTCTCACATTCCTTAGTCCTTTATTTTTATATATATATATATTTTTTTTTTTTTTTTTTGAGACAGGGTCTCACTATGTAGTTCAGGCTGGTCTTGAATTCACTATGTAGTTCAAGCTGGCCTCCAACTCACGACCTCCTGCCTCAGCCTCCTGATTGCTGGGATTACAGGCATGCATCACCATGCCCAGCTCTCTAGCCCTTTCAAGAGATTTCATTTATAAATTTGTGTATTCCAGTTTTGGACTTAGAAGACACTGAGATGTGATTTTACAACTGTATTTTTTTTTTTTTTTTTTTTTTTGTGGCATTGGGGATTGAACTCACAACCTCGCGCCTGCCAGGCAGGCGCTTAAGCCACTGAGCCAAACTCCCAGCCCTAGTTTTATTTTTTTGAGGCAGGGTCGTGCTGTGTAGCTCAGGCCAGCCTTGTGCTCGCGTTGTAGCTCAAGCCAGCCTTGAACTCACAATGCTTCTACTTCAGCCTCCTGAGTGCTGGAATTAAAGGTGTGCACCACCACGCCCAGCTTTACAACTGTATTCTTAATCAGAACTTTTTCTGTTTTGTCTCGCTTTGCTACTACTATGCTTTTCTTAGTAAAAGCACATTTGGACAGTATACGAGGGGATGTTTAGAGTTTATATGGACTTTTCTCTTACCTCTTACCACCTGAATTTCCTAGAAAAAACAAGGCCCTCATGCAGTTCTTACAATTTCATGATACCTAAGAAGAGATGGATTATTTGTGCTTTTCAGATATAAAAATGTATTCCAGTGCTTTGGGGAGGGAAAATGGTAGGAAGTAGTAGGACATTTAAAAAAAAAATACTGCCTTCCCTGTAATTTTAGTATGTGTTTTAAATATGCTGCTTTTGTTCTTATGGTTTCCCATAGCCACCTTCTTGCTGTGGTAAACAGATGTTTTCATATTACATTGTGCGTTCATGTCACCCGAGGAGCTGGTTCCAGTTGTTCTTCTCACCTGCACGCCCCATCTGGTTCTGGTTCTGTGGATCACACCTTGGGATGTGCAGGGCAGGTGGCTTGGGTGCTGAGTCACAGCCTCCCAGTGCTCTTTCCTGTGCCTACGTGGGCAGCTGTTGTGGGCCACTGGCTTTCTGGTCTCCTTGTCCTCTGCTGACTTCAGTGCTCAGCTCCATTCATTGCTTCCAAGAAAGAACTTCAACTCTGTCTCCATGGGATCAGCTCAAGCAGCAGGTTCCTAAGTCTTTCTGTCTGGGCCAGCTTATTGGATGGTGCTTTCCGCTAAACTTCCAACTTCTCTCTGCGGTCCTCATAGGTATTTAATGTATAGTTTTTGATTTATGGTCTGTGTTTGGCTCATTTCTTGTATTCTGTCCTGCCTTAGTAGTTGTAGCTTTCAGGGTCCCGTATATAGCTTCACAGGTTGTATACTGCATGATGCATACAGTTCTCTGTCCTTTTAATTATGAGACAGGGTCTTGATAGGTTGCCCATCAAGATTGCATTCTTGGGCTCAAGTGATCCTTGAGTAACTGGGACTAAAGTCCTATACCACCACCGTCACTTCTTGTATTTTGGTTTTTTGAGATAGGGTCTTACTGTGTAGTTTGGGCTGCCCTAGAATTCAGTATGTAGCCCAGGCTGGCTCAGAACTTGTCATCTTCCTGCCTCAGCCTCTTGAGTGCTGAGATTACAGGCATGAGCCACTATGCCCAACTTCTCTGTCTTTTAATATGGAAAACAATCCAGTTCTTTTAGTAAGATTTTAAATGCCTTGAAAGTAGGAATAATCTTAGATTTTCTGTGTTCTTCAGAGTACCCAGTAACTATTTATATTCAAGTTAATTGCATCTTATTTCTTTATTCCATATAGTAGAAAATATGTATTTTTTCTTTGATTTAGAAGAGTAGAACTATGTTAATACAAATGATTTAAAATTGGCCCAGACTCTTAAACTTGTTGGCTGTTGCTTAACTTAGAGTTCTTTTTCCATTAGTGTTTCATTTCTATTATTTTTATAAGCACGCAGCAAATAGTGTTTTAAGAACCATTGAAATTTAAGTCCTGTGGATCAGCTGTTACCTTAAGGAGTGTTCGGTGTTAGTGTACAGACTGATACCGTGTCATGGAAGCATATGGCATTAGAAGAAGAGCAGGTCTTGGAGATCTGTTGCTTCCCCTGTGCTTGATCCTCAAGAAGACCTTGCGCCCTTTGAGTCACAGCTTATTCATAGGATGGAATAACCAAACAAACACAAGATTAATTTATGGTCCCGCCCCGTTTCGCCCCTTACTTCTTCCCTTGCACGCGCTGAACCTTCCTGTTCCTGATGACCCATAGGGGATGCAGGTCTCGGTCTGTGGTTCCCTCCTGTTTCAGTGGAGAAGGTGTAAGGTCTTCCTTTCCTGGTCAGTAAGTTCACTTTCTCTGTGTCCTGAATTTCT
Source organism: Dasyprocta punctata (assembly GCA_004363535.1). NCBI lineage: Eukaryota > Metazoa > Chordata > Mammalia > Rodentia > Dasyproctidae > Dasyprocta > Dasyprocta punctata. The sequence goes on from RJWM01000447.1 coordinate 55,774, forward strand.
CTCTGCTGCCTCTTGTCCTTGCTTTGTTGGTCCGTCCTTCCTTCCTTCCGTTAGCCTTTCCGCCTCCTTGTCCTGTGCCCTTGGTAAACTCTCCCTGACCCTGACCGGAGAAGGTGCCTGCAGCGCTGCGGTGCGTGGGCGGCCTGCCGCTGACCTCCGAGAGGCGAGAGGCGTGCGCTCCCAGCCTGCCAGCACGTTTCTCATGCTCTCTTGGCAGTGGCTTGGGGTTTATTTGCCTGCTTCCAGTACACTGCGAGCTCCCGGGGAGCTGTGATTGCATCTCTTTTACTTTGCCTGAGGCCTAGGTGAAGGAGTTGAGTGAATGGCTCTCAAAAAAATGTTAACCAGTTTTGCTTTAGAGGCTGAATAGTTAACTCTTGTATCCACTTGAATAAGAAACACCCAGTGATTGGATTTGGATAGTCCTGGGTGTGGTCCAGTGCACTGAAGACGGAAGACCCCCCTGGGTGTGACTGGCCCCAGCCAATAGGCTTGCACCCTGGACGGAACAGGAGGGTGCAGAAGGAAGTCTCAGAGAAGCGCGGGTCTTCGCCATTGCTTCCAGCTCAGACCCATCAGCCTCCCAGCGCAGACTCATCTGCCTTCCAGTGTAGACCCCTGGCCACCAGGCTTCCCGTTGGACTGGATGGTTTGACTGGCCCTTTTGCAATCTCACTCACCGGACCTGCGGGCGGCTGTGGTAAGCCTGCCTTGTAGAGGATATATATATCCTGTATCGAATCTGTTGTTCTAGTGAGCCCTGACGAATACAGAGGCAGAATCCCCGGTGGGTCAGGATCATGGATGCTAGGGCCCTATCAAATTCATGCCCCGGCTCAGCGTTGGCTAGTCCGTGACAGTCATAGTATTTATCCTGGTGGATTATTGTGAAAATTAAGTGATCTGTTAAATGTAGCGCTGAGCACAGTGTAGTACGCAGTGAGTGTTCACTAAGGATTAGCGATTTACCTTTTTTTTTTTTGTGGCACCAGGGATCGAACTCACAGCCTCCCGCCTGCCAGACAGGCGCTTATGCCACTGAGCCAAACTCCCGGCCCTTGTTTTTTGAGGCAGGGTGGCGCTTTGTAGCTCAGACCAGCCATGCGCTTGCATTGTAGCCCAAGCTGGCGTCGAACTCACAACACTCCACCTACCTCAGCCTCCCGAGTGCTGGGATTAAAGGCGTGAGCCACCACGCCTGGCTCTAGCGATTTACTATTATTGTGTTTTGTGAGTGAGTTTTTTTTTTTGTTGTTGTCGTTTTGTTTTTTTGAGACAGGGTCTCACTATGTAATGCAGGCTGACCTTGAGCTCACTATGTAGCCCAGGCTGGTCTTGAATGTACTTGGGCCTCTTACCTCAGCCTCCCGAGTGCCGGGATTAAAGGCGTGTGCCACCATGCCTGGCATTCCGTGAGTTTCTGATACTTTTGATTCGTAAAATCCCCACACAGTGGCACTGAATCTTTTTCATGATGGTATTTGCTGACTCTGGAAGCGTGTTTGTTGCATCCCCTTCCATCAGGACCTCATCTGTGTGCAGGAGTAACGAGAATGAGTATTCTCCCTCTCTTACTTGGCTGAGGGAAGTTACGAGTGTTAGAAGGAAGGACAGCACCTCCTTTGTCCACCTCATGCTGCATTAATGGTTTTCTTAAAAAACAGGCAAAAAACCCACAGTGTTTACTTTAAAATAATTTTATTAGAGTTAAAGAGAATTCTGCTTTCGCTTGTACTAACTTGATCATCTTCTCCGTTGGTCTACTGCACATTGTCCAGTGTTTGTGTCTCACCGCTGTTGTAAAGACTAGCTTTACTGAGATGTAGTTCACAGCTCACTTACTGAAGCTGCCCAGTTCATTCTTAGTATTTTCACAGAGATGTGTAGCCATCACTACAGTCTAAATTTAGAATATTTTTATCACCTCAGAAAGAAGCCCTATACCCTTCATTAGTTGTTAATCTCTGTCCTCCCAGGCCTAGCTAGCCACTGTCTCTCTAGATTTATGTATTTGGAATATTTTCCATAAAATTTCCACAATCTTTGTATCTTATGTACGTTTTCTGTGTAGACGATAAAGCTCCAGTATCTGGGCTTAAATCCCGGCTCTCTCCCTTTCATGTTCTGACTATGTATTTGTCATGTAATTTGTCTCTGCCTTGGTCTTCTAACTTGCAAAGGGGGGATAATGTATGTGCACAGAAGTTTGTAACAACAAATGATTTAACATGTGGAAAGCATTTAATACTGATTCAGGCCAAAGCAAAATAGATCTTAGCTGTTGCTATGCCAAGATCTGTCATATTTCTAATTGATTAACTTTGCAGTCTTCCATATTGATGTTTATTGTGTCCATGTTGTTACTAGTTAACCTTCCAAGAATGTGTATAAAAATTATTCACATCAGTACTGTGCCCTGAATTCTGAGGTTATAATGTAGTCACGGTAAAGGATATCCTGTCACAAAGATTTATCTGGTGAAAAGAACTGTGGCAGTTGGAGGGGTAATTATGCATCCTCCTTTGGCACCATGGTGTATTTATTTGAATGAGAGATGATGCATCCATCTGATTTAGTTAAAAGGCAAAGTAAATCTGGGATGTTCGTTTTGAAAACCAAATTTTAGTTTGATTAAATGAGTTTGTTTCCTGAAAAAATTGTTTTTGAAACTGATTTTTAGAAAGCACATTAATTTCCCATCGACTTCCAAGGTCTAGGAAGAACATTCCTATAAGCAGAGTTCACAGTGCCCAAAATATACCTGTCATCAGCACCTCCATTGTTGGGGGCACTGCTGACGCACAACTTAGGTGACCTGCACGGTGCATTAGTGAAGCTTGAGCATCTGGTTTAGAAAAAGCTGGGGATGTAGCTCAGTGGTTGGGCCTTGCCAGGCATGCTGGAGGCCCTAGGTTTGATCCCAAGCACTGTCCTTCTCAGTAATTCATTCAAACTCATTAGAATGTGTGAGAGGGGTTGTAAAATACCATACAAAAAACTGGAGACCCTGAACTAGGAGTGAGATCTGTAGACCTGGGATTAGGACTTGTTGCTAGTTGGCCGTGTGACCTGGGCCCATTTTGTCTTCTGTAAAATGAGACAGTTGTGCTAGAATATTGATTTCATGGTCTCTTGGGTCTTGTCCAGAAGGGAGATTGATTGGTTTATTTCTTACAACAAACATGATACTGTCAACCACTCCTCAGGTTCTGTGTGTATGAGTAAGAGAAGGCTATAGAAATCCTTTTTTCCTTTCTTTTTTGTTTTTATTTTTGTTTTTTGTTTTTTGGTCTTTTTGAAACCAGGTTTTGCTGTGCAGTTCAGGCTGACCTTGAACTTTACAGCGATCCTCCTGTCTCAGCTTCCTCAGTGCTGGGATTGCAGGGGTGCTCCACCACGCCCAGTTTTCCTCGTCGTTATTTTCCATCCTTGTGGGCAGTTCTGACCTGTGAGAACTTCAAGGTTGTATTTAGGGATTCAATTACAAATGCTGGGGGTAGGGTGGGGTGTCAGCACTAAATTCCCTTCCCTCTGGTGGTAGGAGGGAAGCTGGCACGACCTGTGTTTCATTGTGTTCTGAGGCCTTTTTCTGGCTAGCATTTCTTAAAAATTACCTATGAAGTAAATTCCTGTATTTGGTTTTAAATTTAGAATTATAGTTTTATGGGGGAAACACGTTGGTGCCTGACACACAATAAATTTTCACTTAAGATTCCAGATATTTATTTGAGCTGCTTTGCCTATAACTAGGCAGTTTACACTTCGTGTTTCCTGACATTGGTTCCCATTGTGGGTGACAAGAGCTGGAGAGGGATATGAGGTTTTTGTAAGGGGTCAGACATTCAAACAGATCAGCAGCTGCATACTAAACCTAGAGTAGGCCTTGGGCCTAAGTGTATTGGCATTTGTCAAATTATATACAGAGGCTTGGGATTAATAAAGATTTAATCAAAAGCATTTACTGTATTTATAAAAGTATTGAATTTTCTTTAATGATATTAATGAGATAATTACTGTTATGTAAAGATCTAAGGACATATTAAAATCTTCCAAAGGTTTATTTATACATGAAACCTAAAACCGCTTTTCACCAGGTGTGGTGGCGCAATCCCAGTACTCCAGAGGCTGAAGCAGGAGTATCTCTGTGAGGCCAGCCAGGGCCACATAATGAGTACAAGACCAGTCTAAACTGCATAGTGAGACTCTGTCTCAGAAAAACAAAACAATCTCCCCAAAACTCCCAAAAACAAAAACTGGTTTTTTCTAAAATTGTCAAGAAGCTAGTGAAGTGGTCGAAGGAATCAAGAGATATTATGCATTTGTTTGAAAATAGGCCTATAATAGATGGTATAAGCAGAATTTAAGCAGCTTTCGCTTTTTTACATTATAAGAATCACGTTTATTTGTCTTTTAAATGAAAAGCATTTAAGGTATAGAGTCCCAAGGCAAAAACAATAAATATTGACAAAAGCCCTTAAGACTTGGTTGGCCCTACCTATAAAACCTACCTCAATTATAATAAATAAAAGATAGTAACTTCAACTCTGGTAAGATGGTTAGTTTTGTTGAGTCGGTTGGCATTGCGCTTCATATAAAGCATAAGCTGTAGCAGCTGAACTGACTTACTGCCCAGTTTGCCAAATGCCAAATGTACTGTCTCTTAAGTGAGTAAGAACGTGAGATTTGTTGATGCTTTCAACCGAAGAAATACTGAATGGTAGAGAAGTAAGATGCTGCGATGCCACTGTCCTGAGTGTGTTTCTGGTGTCAGAGGCGTTTGTCCGAATCAATGGTGACCGTTACTGCACCTTTCCAGTTTCTGGCCCACGTGGAGCAGGTTCCTGGGTCACACTTAGCCACTTGCCCTCAGGAGGGGATGAGCGGTTATTTGGCAGTTGGCGCTCCTGGGTAGGGAAGAAAGACTGTGGTCTTTGGGTGTGGAGCCATGTTTTATGAAATCCTTTGGAGGCAGGCTTTCGATCCAGGGTTCTTGCAGTCTTCAAAATTCTTTTGCCCTGTTCTTTCAGAGGAAGGAAATATGAGTACACACTGATGCCTTTCTACACCAAATGTTTAGAAATGATATCCAATGGGTATTACGTGTTTTTGAAGATAACTGCTTGAATAAAGGTCAAATTGTCATGGAAAAATGGGAAAATGAAGCTGGAGGGAGTAGAGATGGTTTATTTTTAGCAGTTTAGAACGTTCCATTTGAAAGCAGTTAAACTGGTGAGAGCTGGGGAAAGAAGGGGGCGGGTGGTTTAAAGGCCATTGCTATCATGGTGAGTGCCTGACATTTTGTTTTGAAATATGTCTGCCTGTGTATTTTAGAACCAGAAAAATTTTTGAAAATCAGCCAGTTTTTTTTTCTATGCACCCATATACAATACTTTTTATTCTAAAGCTAGAGTTGAGACTTTAATTTTTATTGTCAGTTCTGCCAATATTTCAGACACTTGACTCCTTTGATTATTCATTCAAAATTTATGTAGGAGAATGAAAGGCACGTCACTTTTGATATTATAGATCAATACATTGGAAAGGAAAATTTAGAATCATTTAAATTTGACTTCACATGATAAGAGTCTGCTGGATCAAACTAAATCAAATGTTGATTGAACATTTATAAAAAATTTATAAAAAAATAAAAAAATATAGAACTACTAAAGTAGTTCTGTATTTGTTCTTAGCTGTGTGGTTCTGGAGGGCAGCTAGGTGAGTTCTCTTAACTCTTGAGGTTGGTTGACAAAGTTAATTATGCCTTGAGGGGTTACTCCTGCGGGCTCTGAAGTGTCCACGTCATACTGATAGATAAATAGTGAGTATCATTCCACCCCAGTGTATGGCGTAGTATAACCCAGAAAACTTGATTTTTAAAAGTAGTGCTGTTAACCAGAGTTTTAAGATTCAAATCTGAAAAACAAAGGCTGCCTCAAGTATAATGTTTGGGTTCTGAAAAATACTGTAAATAGCTTTGAAATAAAGAAATGCTTGAAAGTGAAAACAAGTTAGTATATATTCTTTCAGATTTTTTCTTTGTTTCTACAAAAATAGGACCATACTTTTTTGCTTTCTGTATTTCTATAAACATTTTATTTCCAACGTAAAAGTTTGTCATATTATCTTTAAAAAATGGCTGTAAGTTTTCCAAGGTGTGAATCTGCAGTCCCTTATTCAAAACCATTTTCTTATTTATAACATTTGGGGTCATTTCCAGTTTATCACTGTGATGAACTTTGCTGGGGTAGCTGCCTAATACTTACTAGTTTATGTGCTAAAGTGAGGCTGTCTGGGATTAATTCCTAGAATGGAATTCTGACTTTAAAATAATTGTTAGATGTTGCCAAATTACAAGAAGCAATTAACATTGTCAGCAAAGGGAATCAAAGCATACCTTTCTCCTATAGTCAGGCTGACACTTAATTCTCTCAGCCTTGTTTTTTGTTTGTTTGAGACAGGATCAATCTCAGTAGGTAGTTCAAGTAGTTCAAGCCTTGAATTCACTAGGTAGCCCAGGCTTCCCTGGAACTCACAATCCTCCTGCCTCAGCCTCTTGAGTACTGGGACTATAGGTGTGCACTACCACACCCAGCTCTTAGACCTGCTAACTTTTTCTCCTTGGCTGAGCCAGAAAATAGTACCTAATTTTTATTTTAAAATTGTATTTCTAGCTGTGCATGGTGATACATGCCTGTAATCTCAGAACTCTGAGACACTGAGGCAAGAGGATCACAAGTTCAAACCTGGCCCAGGCAGCTTAGCAACTTAATAAGACTCAGTCTCAAAATAAACAATAAAAATTGTAGCTCAGGGAATATAGCTCAGTGTGAAGGCTCTGGGTTCAATCCCTGGTATTGAAAACAAAAGTGTAGATATAAAGTGTGCATACAAATAATAACTGACTTTAGGTATGGGGACATTATGTTTTCTGGACAGTTGACTATCACTGTTGGTTAATTTGATTTAAAAGAATGTTTACAAACTCAATTAGCGAGGCAGGTAGTATCACTTCTACTGTAGTTGGAAAACCCTGTGTCATATGCACCTTACCTGGTTAGTATCCCTGGAGTAATTTGTTATGAGATTATCCTTTGTGCTTGGTAATATCAGAAACTTGTCAGAAATGTTTCTTACAGTGGTGTCAGACCAACTGCTTGAGTACAAATTGTTACCTCAGGCTGGCTTTCATTTGACTGTGGGTGCAGTTGTTTTCAGGTGCTTTTGCTCTGTAATAGCAGTTCTCAACTAGGGGTGCTATTGTCCCCTAGAAACCATTTGGCAATCTCCAACAGGCTTTTTATTATGATACCTGGTGAGGCAGAGGCAGGGGGATGGGCAAATAGACAGTTGCAGTGACAGAGAGGCAGAGATAGTACTAAATAGGAGGACAGTTGACTGAACAGATACCACCGTGATCTGGTGCAGAATATCAATAGTGCCAGGATTGAGATACTCTTTGCTGTGTGCTAGTTTGGATCTGAAATATTCTCAAAGGCCCATGTGTTAAAGGCTCATTTCCCAGAGTGACATTAGGAGGCAGTGCTTAGCTAGAGGTCTTTAGGTTATTGGGTGCACACCTCGAAGGTGACAGTGGGACCCCAACCCCTCCTCTTCTGTCTTCTTTGCTTCCAGGCCCTGGAGTGTATGTCCTTCCCATGCGCTCCCTTGGTGCTGTACCTACCTTACCACTGACCAAAGCAGTGGGGCCAATTGATTTTGGGCTGTAACCTCAAAAACTGTGAGCCAAAATTAACCTTTTGTCTTTATGAGGTGATTATCACAGGGATTTGTCACAGTGACAGGAAGCTAACACACCCTGCTTGAATACAAAGGACTTAGGTTGTTCTGCCTTAGAATGATTTGATGCCTTTACCTAAAACTGTTCTCATTTCTTCTAGCTACACAGCAGACCGACTTTAAAGAGTGGTTAGCTACCCTTGGTTTCCCACATTGGCTGGCTACTGTTGGCTACCTTACTCTTTTCTGCTTTTTAAATATTTTGTCCAGAGATAAAGAGGGTAGAGGTAGAGTTTGCTGCAGCTTTTATGAGGCTTCAGACCCAACTGTCATCTAAAGACCCAACTTCTGGGTTTTGGTAAGGCTCTTGGTAATTTCTGGGGTGGAAGAGTGGACCATCATTACTTGGCTAGTAAATACCTCTTCCTTCAAATACAGAATATACTTTACCCTATCCCTCAAACCAAAATCAAACAACGATCCCCTTACCCCTATCCTCAAAACTCCTTCAGACAAAAACAAAGCACTAGGTGATGAAGGAGAGCCCCAAGTAACCTCTCTTATTTTATACGTCAAGTTTATTCTTGACCTGGGCTAGCATAGGAGAAACCTAAGTGGTGTGACTGTCCTGAGTACATTTTTGGCGAAAAGGCTGGGAGAGTCCAAAAGAATGTTTTGAGTCATCAGAACCTTTTAGAAATGCCAGATTCTTTCCGTGGGGTTAATTTAAATGTATTTGACTCTTTAAAAATCTTCACAAGAAGTTCCAAGACCATAATAACATGGAATTTTGCTTGTTTAGTTTAAGTCTTTCTATCAACTATTATGTGGGAGAGAAACAGGAACTTTTGGGAAGAATCTAGGAAGAATAGTCTCATAAAGTTTCTTTTGGAATAAAAAGGAAGCTCTTCTATTGGGAAATAAGGCATATTCTTCTTTCTTTGTTTTCTAAGAATTTAGGTTTAGGTTAGCATGTGAATCATATGTGAGGGGTAAAAACAGTGTGCTATTTACTTGAACTGGATCTGTAATTCCTGTTTAGAGGTACTAAGCTGTTGGCTATGTTACTGAAGACCAGGGAATGATTTTCTTTTATGACCACAGAGGAGACAGTTTCTGGGATAGTCCAGGTCTTCTTTGTTGTCTTTCTTTGTCCCTTTTGTTTCTTTTACCAGCATAGTTGAGAACTTCTCAATGAAAATGTGATGTGAAGCAGAAATGCCAGCCACATGTATAATTTTGAATTTTTTACTAGCCAGATTAAAAAAAAGCAGATAAAATTAATTTTGATAATATACTTTTTTTCTTTTTTTTTTTTTTTTGGTACTGGGGTTCGAACTCACAAAGGCCACTGAGCTAAATCCCTGGCCCTATTTTTTTGAGAGAGGATCTCACTATGCATTTCAGGCTGGCCTTAAACTCACTTTGTAGTCCAGGCTGGTCTCAAAACTCGCAGCGATCCTCCTGCCTCAGCCTCCTGAGTGCTGGGATTAAAGGCGTGTACCACCACTCCCAGCTGGATAATATATTTGAATCCAGTGTATCTAAAATGCAGTTCTGCTGGGCAAGGTGGTGCATACCTTTAATCCCAGCACTCAGGAGGCTGAGGTAGGAGGAGTATTGTGAGTTCAAGGCCGACTTGGGCTACAACATGAGCTCAAGGCTGGTGTGAGCTACATAATGCGATCATGTCTCAAAAAACTAGGCCGGGAGTTTGGCTCAGCGACTTAAGTGCCTGCCTGGTAGGCGTGAGGCTGTGAGTTCAATCCCCGGTGCCACAAAAAAAAAAAAAAAAAAGCAGTTCCTTGGAGTCTGAGGGAGATAGATTGTTTTCTCTCTCTCTGTAGATACCAAAAACAGGTGTTCAAGTCCCTTGAATAACATCATATAGTATTTGTGTATGACCTATGATCTGGATGCCAAACCTGTGGATTTGGAAGACCGACTGTATTACCATTTCAACATATATAAAAATGAGTGATTTTTAAAAAATATTCCTTTATCTTAACGCTGTGTCTTTGAAATCTTGCATGTGTGTCAGTTTTATTGCATATCTCAAATCAGAACTAGTCATGTACTCACTAGTTAGGTGTGGTCTGTCATATTGGACGGGAGAATCTCTGGTCTGTTTCCACTCTGAAGGAATTAAAGATGTTCAGATAAGGTGGTTACATACTAAGACACATATGATTTAAGGAAATATATATATTTGTATTTGATAATCACAATTATTTTTGCTTGAAATACTCACCTTGTCATGTTTGAATGTTGTGGTTGATGGCACAAACTAATGGGGCATCCTTGTATTTGTAGCTGTGCATATGTCATTTTGCAGTGATGTATTTTTAAAACAAGTGAGTAGCTGAGAAAAGCATCCCCTTAGAGGAAAGGAAAATGACTGTTACCAAAATGAATTGCAGCCTACTCTGAAAAAATGCCAGTGTCGTCAAGAAGTCTGTTGAACACTAGAATTAAGAATTTTGATATTTGATGACCAGTATTGAGTGTGATGCTATATAAATTCTTGAAGAAGAAAATGAGCTGTACTTTCATTGATGGCTTTACAGATTGAAGACAGGACTAAATTGGATTTGATCTTCAGTAAGATTAGGGACAAATATAGTTACTGTTGAGTTAGGGAATGTAAGAGATAGTGACATTTGAACAGTGAATCAGTTTTTTATGCTCATGTTTTACACTTCCCAGTGTTTTGGGGTGAGTTCATGTTTTTTATAATCAGAAGTAACCCCCTCCACCATGAAAAGAAAAAAGAAAGCTAAATTGAAGAAAATCCAGTACTACCAATAGTTGTTCACAAAAAGTGAAAAGGTTTTAAGACCTGAATTCTAACTTTGATTCTTTTGTTAATTATCTCTGTGATTTTGGGTAAATCAGTTAACATCTTTGGGTTTCATTATTTCATCTGTAAAACCAAAAATTAATGTTGATTGGGTCCTTTAGGTCTTTTTGGTCATACAGTTCCATGACAGTTTTAATGAAAGCCTTTTGGGGAGTTTAAAAAAAAAAAAAAAAGAAAAAGAAATGAAGAGTGCCTGTGAGCCTCTTTTAAAAACATTCACCAAGTGTCTGTCAAGTGTTTGGTAAGTGACAGACAGGGTCCTTTAGTTTCATAGAATTTGGAGGAAGTAGTAGTCCTAAGTAGGGGTGAGGGTTGAGAAGGTAGTGGAAGGAAGGAATGAAGCAAACAGATGAGACTGAATAATAGGAATAAATGAGGATTCCAGGTGTGGTGGCACACACCTGTAATCCTAGGAGGCTGAGACAGGAGGATCACTGCAAGTTTGAGGCCAGCCTGGGCTACAAAGTGAGTTCAAGCTTACCCTAAACTGTATAGTAAGACCCTGTCTCAAACCGCCCCCCCCAAAAAAGAAATAAATAAATGAGTATATAATACCATGTAATTTAAAATGTGCTTCTGTTTTTGTTATCTTCCTTACTGTCCTTCAATATTTTGGAGATACAAGGAAAGTAGTTGGGACTTTTGGAAGACACTAAGGAAACCTTGAGCCTACTGTAATAAAATAGTGTTTGTGGTAATCTGAACAAAGCCTATTTGTGCTGACTCCTGAAGGAATAATTAAAAAAAGTCATTGTGTTGAGACAACCAAGGTGAGGATGGAATCCTGAGGTCAAACACTCTTGAGTTTTAGGAGTAATAGGACAGATTCTTCGACACACTGGCGTGGTTGCAGTTGAGTTTGTTTGGCTTAAAGATTTTAGACAGCTGAAGGACCAACTTGTGAAGTAGAAAGGACTAAATGCTTTCCCAGATTTATGCAGTAGGCTGTGGATTGCTTTCCAGAAACCTACGGATTGATTTCAGAATGGCCACATCCTTGGGCCTGGACCCAGGTGTGTATATCCACTCTGCCCACTGCAAGCTTCCTTTCTGCTTTTAGTAATTCTAACATTCTTTTCCAGATGACTAAGTGGAAGAAGCAAAATACCTGTGATATTGCTAGCGAAAGTATTGAACTCTGGAGAAACACCAAAGGGATTGGAAAGAGAGGCAGAGAAATGATAATCATTTCAGTTCCAAATCTGCTTTCCTAGATCTGATGTTTATTTTCACTTTCAAGTAATACATTTAGTTGATGTAGATACTGAGGCAACTTGTTAAATAGTGGAATACTGGCTTTGTGTTACTTTTGTGCACAAATAACTGAGCTTTTCTAAAGCAGAAAAACAGTGGTTGTTAGTGGGCCTAGGTACAGTGTCTGTTGTATGGATAGCTGAATTTAATTTTTGTTTTGTTTTGTTTTGTTTTGAGATGGGGCTCACCGTGTAACCCAGGCTGGCCTTGAATTCACAGTGCTTCTCCTGCCTTAGCCTCCCAAGTGCTGGGATTACAGGTGTGCACCACCACGGCTTGCTGGATAGTTGTGTTTAAGATCAGTTAATTTGTCACAGAAACATGGGTTTGTGACAGCTCAACTCTGTTCACGTTGTGCATTGGTCTAATAGATACACAGGGACACAAATACAGTTAAATGCAATTCTAAGGGGGCTTATACTACTGTATTATACAGTCAGATTTAGTACTGTAAAAGGTTGGAGTAAGGTGCCTGACAGCTGAGGGAAGGGAGAAATCACATCAAGCCAGGGCAGTCAGGCAGGAAAGTCTTTCTAAGGGACATTGGAGAGAGGCGTCTACGGATGGGTGGGATGGCAGGAGGGACCACGTGTGGCCAGACCATGGGAGTGAAGACTGCAGCGAAGTGAAGGCTGCGGGGGGTCTTTCTAGGGGAGGGGTGCTAACTGCTGTTCTAGATTGGCCTCAAACTTCTGGGCTCCAGTCATCTTCCTGCCTCAGCCTCTTGAGTAGCTGGGATTATATAGGGCCTGCACGCACTTGGCTTATTGCATGGGGTGTTTTAACTGAACCAGAGGTAACAGTTTGACTGAAACTCAGAGTTTCTGTGGGATGGGAAGGAGAATCAAGAAAGCACCAATGGGATAGGAGAGGCAAAAAGGAGAGGGGTGTTGGTTCATGTGCATCTTTGGTGTTTTTCAGCACTGTGTTCTGGATGTTCCCAACAGCACTGTTGATAAACTCCATGTGCTGGGGCTTTGCATGCAGTGTATGGGTAGTTCAGTAGACATCTCTAAGAATACTGGCGGATTCGGCCTGTGTATGGGATAGAGCTCTGTGTGTGTTTAACTTATCCTGGAAGATAGTGTTTCTTTGGAATTTGTTAGAGAACCTGTCATTTGTGCATGTCTTCATTCGTGAAACCATCCTGAGAAGAATGGATTCCTGATCCAGGGGAATCTTCTTTTGGTAATAATCTTGTGTGTTGGGGGCTTGAATGAGGGAACAAGTCAGGAGAGTGAGAAGAAGGAAGAAGAAAATTAAAAGTCAAAGGGGCTTTGGAGAGTGAGGGGCTGAATTAGGGCATGTGCTTTAGAGAGGGTGCCTTCGGGGATTCACCATCAGTTTTGTCAGTGTATGTATAGCAACATAGACAATAACATGAATTCTTATATTTTACTAGAAACAAAAACACCTGTAGAGTTTTTTTTTCCTACTTGAAAGAAGTTACAGAGAGTAGAAGAGGACGTTAACACTTCATAGTTAACATCGTTGCCGGTCAGTACCAGTTCTTCTGTGAAGCTGAGAGAGCAGGCCTGTGTTGTACAGGAAAAACTCGATGCTTCATCTGGGTAGAACATTTCCCATAGCAAAAGGAAGACTGGTGGAAAACTTTTGCCGGGCATGGTGGTGCATGCCTGCCATCCATCCCAGCGCTAGAGAGGCTGAGGTGGGAGGATCACTAAGTTTGAGGCCAGCCTGGGCTACACAGTGAGACCCCAGTCTCAAGGAAAAAAAGAAGCGACTGTTGACTTTGGGTATCATAGTTTGTTCAGGGTGAGCTTTGTGTTTTGGGGTTGGAAGCCCTCAGTCCAGGTGCGTTGTCCCAAGTGTGGCCTCTGATGGAGGCCAGGGGATTCCTGTATCTCATAAAAGCTTTTATCGGTGCACACATATCCAGTGTGGATTATCGAAACATTAGGCCATAAAAAATGAACTTTGTGGTGCCAACACACTGTTTTTAAGCTGCTCTGTGTCTTTTATTAGCTTGAGAAAATTGTGAAGGATTTTGAAAATGACCGACTTTATCCTTTGTCTAGGTTCTGAGTCTCTTTGGTTTGGCTTCTAATGTTTCTTGTGGTCCAGGAAATCATCTCTCGTATCTTTAGTCTTCTCATCACCTCATTCTTAATAAGGCACTTTGGTGTATCTGTGACTGTTGGACTCCTGAACAGTAGTGTGGGTGCAGGCAAGTTGTTGCTGCAGAAGGGAATGATTAGCAGTCCTTGGAGCTCTGTGTGTGTGTGTGTGTGTGTGTGTGTGTGTGTGTGTGTGTGTGTAGGGATTATCCATTTTGATGCCTTTGGCTTCCCCTCTTAGGCTCTTAAGTTCTTATCTCCGGGCTTGAGTTTTCCCTAATCCAGACCTGTATTTCTAAGTATTTAGCACACACTATGTTTGTACACGATCCCTCCTTTTGGGGTGCCCGATTTAGGGGGGCGCGCCATCCTCTCCTTTGTGGCCTGAGCCCCCCTGCTGGCTCTGAGGCTTACCCTCTCCTTTCTCCAGCACTGCGCTGTCCTCAGCGACTTCCCTCAGCGACTTCCCTCGCAGGAGCCCCACCTGCTCTCCTCCTAACCTGGTGCCCTGGGCAGAGCTGCCACCCGGGCGCCTCTGCCTGTCTCTGCTCTCAGGGGCTGCTCTCCATGCCTGGGACCCCTTCCTCCTCCTCCTGTGCTCCGGGCCCACTGCGGCTCCCTGACAGCGGGCTCAGATCTCACTCACCTCCTCATGGAGGCCAAGCGGGCAAAGTCCTCATTCCCTGCAGTGCTTTCTACACTGAAGCTGTGCTCAGGCAAGAGGCCGCTTCCTCCATGGTGTGAACTGAGTTCAGATAGTGACCCCACCTTGCCCCACTCCTTTCCTTTTCCAGCGTTTACTTTTTTATTGCACTTGTCTCTTTTTAGCATACTGTGTAATGTTCTTTTTTGACTCTGTTAACCTGTGTCCAGACTCAGCCGACAGTAGTCATTGGGTCAGTTAAGCTGGTAGCGACCAGTTTATTCTGTTAGACTTCCTGCAAGGTGTCTGTTGGTGCCATTTGTTTAGGACTTAGAAGTAAATATAATTAAATATTTTTTAGCCTTTTTTTCTTCTTCTTTCTCTTTGTGGCACCGGGGATCGAGCTCACAACCTTGCGCCTGCCTGGCAGGCGCGTAAGCCGCTGAACCAAACTCCCGGCCCTGGTTTTTTGAGGCAGGGTCGCACTGTGTAGCTCAGGCCGGCCTTGTGCTCATGTTGTAGCCCAGGCCGGCCGCGAACTCACAACGCTCCTCCTACCTCAGCCTCCCGAGTGCTGGGATTAAAGGCATGTGCCACCACTCCCGGCTTTCTTTCTCTTTTTGAGACATGGTTTCAAGGGTTGGCCTTGAACACATTTTGTAGCCCAGGCTGTCCTTGAACTTGTACTCACCGTGATCCTCCTGCCTCAGCCTCCTGAGTGACTTTTTAGGATTTTTGTGCATTCAGATATCCTCCCTTTTGTAAAGTCTGGTGTACTCTGTTGGTTTCAGATGTCTTTCTCTGCAAGATGTTTCATTCCACACTCAAATTACCCTTCTTCCTTCTGTAAGCCAAAACTGAACAATTAAGTAATTGAGGAGCTGTTTCCCCCAAACTTGTGCTTCCAGAATATGATTGGTATGGAGTCCAAAATCACACAAGTCCCATAATAGCAGTTTTCAAACATTTTTGCTTGTATATGCTTGGGAGAATTTTGTAAGACAATATTTTTTATGTTGATCATTTGAAAGTTTTTCTGAAGTGGTTAGATAGTTGCATAGTCTGCCATTTCCTGTGTATGATAAAAATTGGTATTTAAGGACTAAACTTCTTTTACTCTTACATGTCTCACTAATGGAATTTATAGACAACAATTTGTTAACTGCTGTCATCTTAAAAAGTGAACACATTCTTTTTTGTTATCTTTTTTGGGGGACAAGGTCTTCGTAATCCAGACTGGCCTTGAGTTTACTACGTAGCCCAGGTTGACCTCAAACTCAGTGATCCTTCTGCCTCAGCTTCCCAAATGCTTGGATTACAGGTGTGCGCCACTGTGCCCAGCTACACAAGTCTTTTGTTCGTTTCTTTTAAGTTTAACTTCTATAAAACCTTAGCAGAAAAAAGTATATTTTTTAGGCTTAAAGCCTTACTTTCATACTTCTTTTTTTAAAAAAATCAATTTAATGTGCAAAGAAAATCTTGTGTTCACAAGACTGTATGTTAATTCATTGTAAAATATAACTTATCACCACTGCCACATCGGTCAGTAGAAAGGCATTACATGTTCGGAAAAATATTGAAAACAAGTATTAGGAATTTATTGGAAATGTTTCTTCATTGGAAGTGTTATGAAATGGCAAGACTGTACTTTTTTAAAATGAGTTCTTTGTACATGAATGAATGTTAGTTACTGCCAGAATCAAGATTCAGCATCAGCTGTCTTCTCCGTCTTTCTTTTTTAGTGATAAAGCAGTGACAAATCTTCTGCAGGGTGTGGTGGCGTGCGTACTGAGGCAGGTTCAGGCAGGAGAATTGCAGCACACTTTAGGCCAGCCTGGGCTACACAGTGAGTTTAAGACCCGCCTGGGTTACATAGCAAGACCCTGTCTCCAAAAAAAAAAAAAAAGTCTTCATGTAAGTGAAAAGTAGGAAGAATTTTGTTATTGCCGTGCCACTCATTCCTTTGAACAGTTTCTGAGTTTTATGTCACAAATTAGTCTGTCACAAAAGAGTCATCTTATGACATCTCATTAGGCCCTTTTCCAGTGCTGTGAAAGCAGTGAATCTACTCGTTTTGTGAGGGTTTGCCCCAGTTGTTAGCCATTCGTTTCCTTGGCTGGCTCCTTGGTGAGCTGTGTGAGGTTTGGGCATTGCGAGCGCACAGCCGGCCTCTGCTTTGAATTTGGAAGGAGGAGCTAAGGGAGGAGGACGCCCAGCTCAGCCTTAGACAGGTTGTCAGTGAGGCAGACTTCGGGCAGCAGCATCAGAAAATCGAGGCTCTGGTGGTGCATCCAGTTGGCAAAAACTGATAATCACTGAAGCTGGGCATGGGTACATGAAGAGTTATTATGTGGTGTTTTTGAGTGTATTTTAATATTTACATAAGAAAACAAAGCAAACCTCTCTGGAAAGCATTCCTGTTTGTGTATTCATTCTAGATTGAGGAAGTTGGTCCTTTATTGCTTGATTGATTGGTATTGGGAGTTGAACCTATGGCCTTCTCACTGAGCTACATCTCCAGTGCTTTTTAAATTTTGAGATAGAGCCTCACTATGCTGCTAAGTTGCCCAGGCTGGGGTTACAGGCTTGTGCCACCATGCTCTGCTTGTCTTTTGGTATCACTAACACCATTAGTCACAGTGCTTTTAACTAAATACAGATTTTATTTTCCCCCTGAGACAGGGTTTTGTTATGTAGTCCAGGCTGCCCTCAAACTCTTGGCAGTCCTCCTGCCTCAGCCTCCCAAGAGCTGGGATTACAGACATCTGCCACCACGCCCATCAAGATATTCTCTTAAATTGAAACAAATGAAAGTGACAAAATCTGACCATTTTAAAACCTATAATGCAGGGAGCTTCACGCAGTTCTTTTTAAAGGAAATTAATTTGTGTTGGTGTATATTTGCCGTGCATAGTGATTGCATTGCTCCTGGGGAGTTAGTACCACGTATATAACACGTCTTCATTCTTTTTCATCTTTTTCCTCTCCTCACTTCCTCCTCTCTCCATCTCTGCATCCCCTTCCATTTGCAGAAGATCTGTCTCCTTATTTCCTATTACCTAGCTCTTATTTTGCTATTTATGCTTTGAGTTTCTCATGTAAGAGAAGCCATGCCGTATTTCATCATGTGTGTAAAAAGTATCAAGCATCATGTTGTTCAGTGTAGTCATCTTTGATTATATATGTAAGTCCCCCAACCCCCAGTTATTTTCTTTTTTCCACCAATGGCTCAGGGGAAAAGTTTTCAAGCTCTGTGAGAGACTGTGCTGGTGTAGCACCCAGGCACCAGGTTCAGTTGATAGTGGAGGGACTGAACTCTCAGAACGTGAGACAAATGAACCTTTTCTCCTCACAGGTAGAGTGTCTCAGGTATTTTGTCATAGCAACAGAAAGCTGTCCAATAGCTAAGGCTAGGAATTTAGTTTCATCAGAGTTCTGTAGGGTGCAATTGTAGTTATCAATTTTAAGCTATAAACTTCAAGTGAATACCATGATTGTATTGTTCTTAACCAATAGGTGGAGCTTATGATTTGGCAGTCTTTTTTCTTCTTGATGTCTCATACATGTTTGTATACTTCGGATACTATTCAGTGAATATACTTCATTTTACCTTTATTGGAAAATGCAACTGTCCTGGAAAACCTCAGATGGTATTTTTCTCATTCTTGCTCTCTCCATAAAGAGTTCATTTTTTTTTGAAACCAGTAATCAAACTCAGGACCTTGTGCTTGCCAAGAGGAGTTCATTTTACATCCTGACCCCAGTTCGTGTACAAGTAGCCATTATAAAAGCTAAATGAAGCAGAACTCAGGCTTACTATGTTGGATGTGCTCCTTCTGTTGTTTCATTTGGTGTTGCACTCCAGTAGATTGAGTTTGAT
Organism: Dasyprocta punctata; assembly: GCA_004363535.1. Taxonomy (NCBI): domain Eukaryota; kingdom Metazoa; phylum Chordata; class Mammalia; order Rodentia; family Dasyproctidae; genus Dasyprocta; species Dasyprocta punctata. The sequence goes on from RJWM01000447.1 coordinate 74,226, forward strand.
AAAACTGAAATAAGGCATATATTATTACTCTACGCTTAGCAAAGAGTGGCGTGTGAAAGGAATTTTGGAGAAGTAGTGGATCGAGTGTTAATTCTTCCATTAAATATTTGTGCCATTTCCTGTTTCTTCCAGTATTTGAGTTGCTGTGCCAGGCTGAGTTGGCCGCCTGAGGCAGATGCAGTCTATCAGCCGTCCAGGGTGTTTTCATAATGATCACAGCAACTGTCACCTGCTGGGCCACTTGCAGAAAGATTGTGTTAACATTACTACCAATAGGTGCCATGTAGTGAGTGCTTATTACTTGCTAAGTGTTCTTTGGTTTTTTTTTTTCTTTATTTCTCACCACAGCTTACTGTGAAAGTTGTCTGCTTCCTTTGAAGGAGTAAACTGAGGCAGCCTTTAGTAGGCGAGGGAACCCAGGTTCTACTCCAGATGTTTCTGACTGTCGTAGGCATCTGCGCTCACCTGAACTGTTCTGCTTCCTTGTTGACCTTGACCTTGCAGGGTTCAGAAGAGGCTGGATTATTGCTTGCCAGGACCAGAGGGAGACGATGGATGTGTAGCAAGTCATTTGCAGGTAGTTTCAGTACTCCTGGGCAGGTAGACTCTTGAGAACCTTACTCAGTTTTTCCTTCTCTGATTTCTTTATTGGTAGCTGCATGGGATGACCAAGAACTAACGACAGCTATGTCTTTTTTTTATGATGGGAACATAGTCTGAAGTGAATATTTGAAGGATCCCCAAGGTGAATCATTGATATGTTTGCTTGTATTTGGTTCAGAGAAATATTGTTTGGAATTTACTATTTGTCTTACCTGACTTTTTTAGGGGGAGCACTTTTTTTGAGACAAGATCTTGCTGTGTTCTTCAGGTGGCCCTGAACTCACTATGTAGCCCAGGCTGGCCTCAAAGTTGTGTCGATCCTCCTGTCTCAGCCTCTTGAGTGCTGGGATTACAGATGTGGCCACTGTCTGAATGTTTTAGGTTTGTACTCCCAAGTGTACATTTTTACTAAGGGCTTTTTGAGTAGGATCCTGTATTATATAGACAAAAGATTCTTAACTTTGTGGCTGCCTTTACACTTTTTTTTTTTTTTTTTGATATGAACCTTCATCTTCACCTGGTGGTCAGGGCTCATAGAGGTGTGTCTTGCTCCTCTTTTCCTTTTTCCATATTCCCTCTTTCCTGCACTCCCCATCTTCCTTCTCCTCCAGTGCTTTCCTTTGCTTTCCCTCCTTTATCTGCTTCAGAAGTGCAACAGGAAGATGATAGAAAACACATTTTAACACAGAGATTAAAATGAAATTTGGGGCATTCTTTCTCAAGGCTTTGACTTTTTGTTCTGGAAGTATTTTCTTTTGACTTATTTCCTTTTCTTCTCTCTACTTTCTTTTGCTTTTCTCCTCATCAGTGTCTTCATGTTAAACAGCAGTGGTACAGTTTCAGTGGTACTGGGAATATTGCTAGCATTTATGGAGTATTTGTTGCATGCCAGGTACAGTTCTCAGCACCCAGCCCGTTTCACCTGCATATGGTGAAGGAAGAACAGGAGCTTGGTGCTGGGTTTCTGTAACTGCCAATGTGACCTGGGGTAAAAGCTCGGTCTCTCCGATTCTCGGTTTGTGGAGTGTGATAACCCACAGGATGTCACTGGGCTCACTGTGAGGGTTTGGTGTATGTTGGCTGTGACTGTCTATCTGTTTTAAAAGCAGGTTGGTAGCTCTTGGTGTGTGTTGAGAATTCAGTAAATGGTAGTTATTTGTACTGTAGCCCACGTTTGCTGATAGATGGTGTATTAAGTTTGGCTGAAGCAGATGTGAAAGTGTTCTTGCGCAGTCTTAATTTTTAAATGAGAATGATATTCTGCATAAAATGCTGCAGATGTTGATGATATTCCATAACTCTGATTCACGTATTTAGTAGGTATTGTGGCCTTTATAAAAGAATACCTTTGAGAATAGCTCATTAATTGAATGGGAATGGGAAAAAGATTTAGTTCTTATAAGCAACCGTTTTAAAATGGAAATGTATTTGTGTGTGTGTGTGTACGTGTATGTGTGTGTGTTAGCAAAGTCATAAAACAAATAGACTTAACACTTTACAGTCCACGTGACTCATTTAATTTTCAGCTATTAGTGGACATTGGTCCGTTATAGTAAAACTGCTCATTTAATTAAATTTGTGTTAAATATTTGATCTTATTTTCATGACTGAGTATTTTATAGATTATTTTATGACTACTAATTGTGAATGGGTTTGAAAGCACTTGAAATTCTAAGAATATTGGAAGCACAGTGATGGGAGCAGGCCTTGGTGAATTCTGTGTGCTCATTAGGATGTAGAACAGCAACAGAATGAATGAGCTGTCAGAGCTAGTGCTCTCATAATACAAGTGTCTAGGGCATCAGATGCTTCAGGGTAGTTGAGCCTGGTTTAAAGTCAGAGTATGGTGTGTAATATTTCAGCCCATTCCAGCAGAGATTTGAAACCCTGTCATTAAGGGACATATTAGCATAAACTTTGGTGGAAGGAACAGCGGTCTCAGCCTGCAAGACTTGCACGCTTCTGGGCCTGGTGGTGCAGGCCTGTAATCCCTGTACTCTGGCAGGCTGAGGCAGGCTGACCACAAATTTAAGTGACTTAATGAGACCTTGTCTTAAAAAAACAAAAATTGGCTAGGGATACAATTCAGTGCAAAGACCCTGGGGTTCAATCCCCAGTACCGCAGAGAGGAGAGAGGGGAGGGAGGTGAGGAGACTTGAATGTGATCTTTATTATTTTTCTTTTTTTTGCGGCACCATGGATCGAACTCACAACCTCACGCCTGCCAGACAGGTGCTTAAGCCACTGAGTCAAACTCCCGGCCCAATTTCTTTTTTGAGGCAGGGTCGCACTATGTAGCTCAGGCTGGCCTTGTGCTTGTGTTGTGGCCCAAGCCGGTCTCAAACTCACAACGCTCCTCCTACCTCAGCCTCCCAAGTGCTGGGATTAAAGGCGTGTGCCACCACGCCCGGCTGTTATTTAAAAAATTGTGTATAATTTTAGCAAACCATGCATATTTGGTGTAATTCAAGTTCCTCAGTTGCAAAATGGGTATCAAATCTAGCCAGGGTTTGTTAACTACTTTTCAGGGTTGTTAGGATCGTTGAATGAAATAATTTATTTTTGAGAATGATTTAAAAATCTTTTGGATACTATGCAAATGTAAATTTGCATCCTTTCTATTTTCAGATGCAAGGGGTATTGTTGGGAGAGTGTTTGACTCCAGTTTCATCGTTTTAATTTTTTGTTTGTTCACGTTCATGTCATCGTGACAAGTACAAGATTTCAGCATCATATTCCTGTTTTTTTGACTACCAATTGTACTAAAGGATTATATATGTAAGTCTGGATATATAGACATATACATGATAACAGTCCTGTTCATGAACTATAGTTACGCATTCATCAGAGTTTCAACTTTAAACTTTCCTTTAGATGTTTGCTGTTGGCTAGGTTTTCCTGTGGGATAAAATTATAGGGCCTAAATGTTTTGGATGGAAACTTTTTTTTAATAAGTAATGAATGCATGCTATTAAAAACTGTGTCTTTTATTTTATAATATTTTATCATGAATACTTAAAAAATCCCTTTAAGGTAGTTTTTCTTTAAAACTTTTAGTGCATTAGTTTTTATGATTCCATACTTAAAAACATTTTTCTTTGCTGTTGTGGTTTTCCTCTTAAAATTGTCACTCTTCAATCTGTTATCTGAGTCAAAAGATTTAAAATAATTTTTTGTAAACCAATCATAAGACACAAAGAATCAGTGATATATTGAACATCTAGGTCCTCATTCAAAATGACGAAAAAGTAAACTGATTATAATTTATTTATAGACTTTCTTAGACTTTGATCAATAAGTGTATACATGGATCTTTAAATTTTAGCACAATGTATTTGTGGCAGACATAGAATACCTCGAATGCCTAGACCCCTTCTGATGAATGTCCCATAGTTACCTGTGCTCTTGGTCTCAGAAGCCTGGATTAGGTGGTTACCAATTCTAGGCCATCCAGTCTGTGAGCCAATCACTAGTCTGTCCCCACGGCTTTGCCCCGACAGTGATGAGAGTGACGTGACGTCCTAGTCAGAACCTTTCTTTGTGGAGATCTGGGTTTGATACAGAGCAGTTGTCATCATTGTTTCATTGAAGTTACTCTTATTAGGGTCACCTCCAAATCCAGTCCTGACAGCAGGATTTGACCCCTGTGCGTGCTGTGCTTGTGTAAACGTACTTCTCTTTGGCTTCTGTGCTACTTTCCTAGGGTTCTGTCTTACCTCTAGCTGTTTCTTCACACTCTGGCTGGCTGGCTGGCTGGCTGGCTGGCTTTCTTTCTTTCTTCCTTCCTTCCTTCCTTCTTCCTTCCTTCCTTCCTTTCTTTCTTTCTTTCTTTCTTTCTTTCTTTCTTTCTTTCTTTCTTTCTTTCTTTCTTTCTTTCT
>RJWM01000447.1:78806-96951 GCA_004363535.1 Dasyprocta punctata
TTTTCCTTTATCTGTGGTCTCAGAATAGCTATACTGATTTATGAATGTGTGTGTGTGTGTGTGTGTGTGTGTGTGTGTGTGTGGTTTGACCTCGTTGGCCGTTACATCAACCTCTGAGAGCTGCTTGGGCATCTTACCAGCGTCACACTGACTTTGTTAGTGCTGGGTTCTTGTTCTTGGCAATGCTTTGCTTTCTTGCTGCTCTGTTCCACTCTGCACTAAACTTACTTGTTTCTCCCTCACTGAGTTTTCTTTACCCTGTCGTTGGCTTTAAACGTTGTGCTCTTAGTTCTGCATTTGCCTTGTCAGTCAGCTTATCTAGTACTCACATTTCAACTTTCAGAGAGACACGTCTGGAATCTCTGTTCTCTAATGAGGCCCTGCTTCTAATCCTATCTTAAATCTTTTCTTCCCTGTGTGGATGCTGTGGCTTTACCTCATATGCCATTGTTTCTAATACTAAACTTTATGAACTTCCTTGATAAACTAACTTCTCTGGTGATTTCATCGTACCTGCGGTGTCAGTAATTGTCTTTCCTTCTGGTCCGTCTTGTGGCGGGGAAGGGAGGACTCTGTTTCTTGCCTCCCAAATGTGTTTCAACGCCTTCCATTCTTCCTCAACCATGTCTTGGCTAATTTGATTTCTTTATTTTTGCTCCTGACCACCTTGCTCTGTTGTTAGTCACGTGATACCCAAATGACACTATGATTTCAAGTTCCTCATGCTAGTGTCTCTATCAAGGTGCTTCTAATTTCTCTGTTTTCCCAGTACTTCCACCCAACATTTCTGTCCTTCCTGCCTACTCTTTTTACCTTCCTTTTACCTTTTGTCCTTTTCTAACTTCCTTTTTCCCCATCACCAACTGGAAGCAGCAGCCCTCCCTCCCTAGATGTCTTCCTGACCTCAGGCTGTGCTGGCAGGTTTGAACACTCATCAGAATTTAGGAGGCACTGACTTATCAGGTGTTCCAGAACAGAACAAAACAATGAAACTTGTGTCATTACATTTCCCTGAAAGACAAATTTAATCCAGACAAAGAATGTTGAAATTTTGAAAGCAGCCAGGTTGGGTGCAAAGGAGAATGTTGGAAGGCCTGAGAAAACTTGAAATTGTCTTTTGAGAAACTTAATACCAACATAAAGGGATCCTTGTAAATATTGAGAATCCACGGTCACCCCTGATCGTTGCATTTTGTTTGGTACAAAGAAAGCATAGATGACTGCATGTCCGCCTCAGCCTGTTTGAAAAACATTAACCCTTCCGGAGGGTCTCTTCAGTGTACGATAATGGATATTTGCTAAAAGCATAAAACCAAACCAAACCAAACCAAAGTGATGAGCGATAAGCTACCCACATCAGTCCTTATCGGAGGTCGTGGAGTGGGTACAGGCGCCAGATGCCCCTGTCTGAAGGGACACAGGCCTCCTTCCCAGTTGTGTGATGATGGGGAAGTTACTAAATATGTTTGAGACTCAGTTTCTGACATGTAAAATACAGATTATGACAGCAGTGGCAGCAGCGTGGAGATGATTAAGGAGTTAACACATGTAAGCTGCTTAGACAGTGGCTGCGGCAGAGTAAGTGCTTACTAAGTCTTTACTATTATTGTATATAATGATACTACCAGGAAAGCATGACTCATTCAAGATTTTCAGAGAGAACTATTTATTCTGAAACAGGAAATGGCTTTTCAGAATGTGAATCTTTTTTCCATACCTGACCTGACCTTGGTGACTTTTGACTATTTTGGTTTATTCATTCATTCGTCGGTACCGTTTGGTCTTGTTTGTAGCATTAAAGATCCTAAAAGGACAGATCATCTCTCAGCAACCATATTTTTCAGTAGAGGATAGATTCTGAAAAATACTCTAAAGAGAGGATTATAGGAATGAAGTTGAATCTGTGACCATCTACACATAAAGCGTCTGGTTTCACCAGAAGTTTGAAGTAAACACGTTTTTGTGTGTGCGGTCCATCTCCACGGTGAATTCATGTTGGGGGTTTTTTAGAGTCTAGATGAATCCCATTTGGGATGGTCTCTCCTAAACTTGGTGGATTTGACCCTAAAGGGGTGTTGTCATCTGGGTGCTCTGCTTGATTGTGCCAGTGTTTTGACTTCAGGGATGGGTAAGGAGTGGCTTGGAAGTGACTGCATTGTTAATTATGTGATGTAAGAGTGGTAATGCTACAAGCAAGCAGTGTAACGTTTTCAAACTTCAAATTAAGGAACTCCCCCACCATTGAACCCAGGGTCTGGCACACATGCTGTACAGCCGAGCCATATCCCTAACCCTGCCCAGCAGTACTGGGGAAGGAAGCTAAGATCTTTGCACTGAACTACATCCCCAGGCGGTTTATTTTGAAAACATGGTATTACTAAATTGCCCAGGATGGGCTTGAAATTATGATCTTCCTGCTTCAGTCTTCCAGAGTGCTGGGCTTACAGGTGTGTGCCACCATGCATGACTTCTCCAATCATTTGCTTTATTGTTTTGTTTTATTTTTTTTACTTTGAGACAAGGCATTGTCAACTTACCCAGACTAAAATCTGCAGTCCTTCTGCCATAGCCTCCCAAGTAGCTGGGATTAAAGCATGTACCACTGTGCCCTACTTTTATCTTTTTGTCAGTCTTGTCTCTCTGTCTCTGTTGATAAAGGCTTCTGTTATAAATTTGAAAGTAGAGTAGATGTGACTGGAGGGGTTGGAAATAATTCACTCATTTTATGCTTGAAATTTCCATTGTTCAAGTTAGGCCATTGGAAGCTGCCACTTGGTTACTGTTACAATGAAGTTCTGGCAGTGGTGCAAATATGTTTCTTCCTGGGATAACCTATTAGCCCCTTAGCAGCCAAGGTAATCAATCCCCATATTACTAGAGGTAAGGCGGGTTTTTTTGTTTGTTTGTTTGTTTTTTTCTTAAAAGTGTGGAAAGGGCATGAACATGGAAGGTGATTGTGGTGAAAGTATTTGTGTGCTGTAGATTAAATAAGCTATGAAAGGAGGTGGATGAGGAGGACAGATTCGTTGCCCTGTAGTCTGTAACCCTGCTGCCACAATGTATCTATTCAAATGAATGTCAGGGCCCGGCTCCATGTTGGGTAAAGTCACCCTGCCTTCTGCAGCTGGTTGACAGAGCTGTTCCCATATTCTGGCGTTGACTCATAGTAACGCAACTGAGTATCTGAGGTCCTTAGTTTTCTTCCATGTAAAATAGGAATATGAAGCCCACCTCCCAAGGTTTTGCAAGACTTCAGTGTGAGAGCTAGTAGAAAGGGCTCTAGCTAGGATGTTGTGTCATGTGTCATTGCCAGGTGGTGATCTCATGCTTTTCAAGGTAATCATGAAACTTCAGTACCTTGTGTGTTTTTTTTTTCCTTTCTTTCTTAGATCTATATGTATTTATATATCTTGCTTCCTACCAGACCATGAATTTAGTTGAGGTCAGATAACATTTTATTTTCATTTTCTACAGTACATGATTTTTTTTTTCTTTTTTTTTTAAAGACAGGACCTCCCTGTGTAATTCAGGCTGGCCTTGAATTCACTATGTGGTACCTCATGCCAGTCCTTCAGCCTCAGCTTCCCAAGTGCTGGGATTACAGGTGTGCACCATTATGCCCAGCTCTGTGCATGGTCTTCTTATGTCTTGTATCTTTTCTTACAGTGCAAACCACTTTTATATTTATATATATGGCCATTTAATTATATTTTCTTCTCTTTTTGACCTGAAAGCTTCATGAAGGCTAGGCTTGTGTTTGTTTTTGCTCAGTAATGTATATTTAAGACCTTGATTCATGCTGGTCTGGTAGATGTTTTTGTAACAAACGAATGAATGAATGAATGAATGAGTAATTTAGTCCAACATGGTGGATTCTGAGCAAATACTTGTTCTGGGACATTGAAACTATATAGTCTGTCCAGGCTTCGCTTGAAGCCTCATAGGTGGCTATTAAAAATTCGTAGTATTTTAGCTAAGACTTTAGATGTTTACATAACAGGGTATGTGGAAAAGAAAGATTTACAAAATACTTCAGAGTGCTTCAGTATTTTATGTTATTTTAATGTGAGGTCAGTTAATGTTTGTTTTGAATTCTGTGAAGAATTCTTTAGGTGTAAATTACTATCATTACTTTTAGGATTTGTAAGTGTTAACATTCATGAATATTGATATTAATTTAAAATTTGCTCTGAGGAACAGAGCTGTCAAACATTGCTTATTTTTTTCCTTTGTGGACCTGATTATTATACAGTCAGGAAGGAAGAAGCTGTGCAGATGAGCAAGAGCCCACGAGTTCTGGTCTTAGTGGTGCTCATGCAGATTGTCAGATTCTTCATCAATTCTCTGTTCTCTGCTCCAGAAGCATCCAAATGTGGACTTTCTTCACCTTCAGGATGGTGACAGCTGAATCATTTCATGTATTGAGTCAGCACCATTACCTTTCTTTCCTCTAATCAGATTACAATTTTGTTGTGAAGTATAGTAATCTCACTTGATATTAATAGATCAAAATCAGTATTATTTTCTTCAAATATGCCTTATACTTCTGGAGACATGAAGGGGAAAACCCTATCAACAATTTAAACGTTCATTTTTAAATTACTTTTTAAAAACCTGACACTTATTAAAACATTTTTCACATTCTAGGCATTGCATTTTTAAAATGTAAATTAAATATTACACATAGGCATTCTTTTAGCCATTTTATTTCAGAATTTTCTAATTGTGGTAAGGTGTATATAACATAATATTACCATCTCACTCACTGTTTAACTGCACAATTGAGTAATTTTTTTTGGGGGGGGTACTGGCAATCAAACTCACAACCTCGTGCCTACCAGGCAGGCACTTAGGGCACCGAGCTAAATCTCTGGCCCTATGTTTTGAATCATTTCGTTATTGCCCAGGCTGGTCTCGAGCTCACAAGGATCTTCCTGCCTCAGCCTCCCGGTGCTGGGATTAAAGGTGTGCGCCAACGTCCGGCACAATTCAGTAATGTTAAGTATGTTCACATTCCAGCGCAACCAGACTCTAGTTTTTCATCTTTCTTTCAGTTCTTATTTTTTATTAGTCCATGTTTGAAATACATAATGATTACATTTATCATGGGGAGTTGACACATCTGCATTCTTTTTTTTTTATTTCTTTCCCTCCCTTCCCTCTGTATCTCTTGATTTCCTTCTCAGTTTCTAAAGGTCTGTTACTTTGTTTCCGGTTATCTATATTTTGTTCTTTATGTATTGGGTTTCTTAAATGTAAAAGAGAAACCATGTGATATTTAAGCTTGTGCATCTCATTAAATATTTCACTTAACATTATGGTATCAAGGTGCATCTATTTACCTACAAATGACTCAAATTTATCCTCCTTTATGGCAGAGTAGCACTCTATTGTGTATAAATACAACATTTTCTTTATCCATTCATCTGTTGATGGGCATGCAGACTGTTTCCAAGGTTTAGCTATTATGAACTTTGCTGCTCTTGCAGTACGATATCTTTAACTCTTTCGAGAAGATAACTAAAAGGGAAGTAGTTGAATGGAATTTCTAGTTTTAGTTTTTTGAGGAATTGCCATAGCAATTTACATGGAGATTGTACTAGTTTACACCAACAATGTAGAAGAATTCCTTTTCCCCCTGCAACTCTGCCAGCATTTTAAAAAAAATTTTAAACAAAAGGAAAGTAAGAAACCAAAGCAAAACAATTTCACAACCAGCCAATAAGAGAGTAACAATTGTCAGCACATTGCATATTATTTTATTCACAGAAATTATTTAGGATAAAAAATATAGACATGAAACCAGCATTTATTATAATTTGATTTCTTGATGATAGCCATTCTTTCTGGAGCAAGATGGAATCTCAAATCTCAGTCTTGTTTTAATTTGCATTTCTGTAATGACCAGCAATGCTGAACAATTTTGCCTTTTTTTTTTTTTTTTTTGTCTTTTTGAGACAGGGTCTCACTATGTAGTTCAGGCTGGCCTCAAACTCACAACGAACCTTCCCAGTGCTGGGATTACAGGTGTGTGCTACCATGTCCAGCTACATTTTTAAATTTACTGGCCATTTGTACTTCTTCTGAGAAATGCATATTTTAGTTGTCCATGTTTTGGGCCTTTCATTTTGGGGATATAATTTTTAAAAGTTTTTATATATTTTATGTATTAATCTTTATCTGAGGGATTGCTGGCAAAGTTTTTGCAATTCTGTAGATTGTCTCTTCATTCTGTTGGCTGTTTCCTTTGCTGTACAGCTTTTTAATTCGATATGATCACCTTTGTGGTTCTTGATACTATTTTTTTGTGCAGTTGGGCTTCAGTTCAGAAAGTCCTCATTGCTTGTGCCTTTTATGCATTGTCATATGAAATCCTCAAGCTATCAGTGTAATAGAGCTATTTTTCTTTTTATGAAAGCAATGTTTATTTAAAAAATTAAAAGGGACTGGGGATTTAGCTCAGCAGCACAAACACCTATCTGGCAAGTGTGAGGTCGTAAGTTTGATCCCTGATATTTAAAAAAAAAATCAAGTTTATTGGTACATTTTAGGTATATATAATTTTCACATTCATCATAGGAAATTTGTTCCTGTACATGATACAACTACTATTCTTAAGACAAATTTTGTAAAATAAACTAAGTCTCAGTGATGCTTTGTATTAACAGTAATTTAGCAGCTAAAACTTACTGAGTACCACATGTGTTCCAGACATGCTTGTATGTGGTTTTACTTTTATTCACTCATTTAATTAAGTCAACACTACAGAGTCCACCAAAAAAAAATGTATACACACTTCAGGCAAAGAAAAGTAATAAGTGTCTAGAAGCTAGCAGTTACCACTTTGGGTACCTCTTGTAACTGTAAAGGCTGAAGATAAATTGTATTAAATCTGATGATATCTCAATACATTTAGTTTTAAAATATTTATGCTAATGTTTACTTGCCTGAAGTGTGTATCCATTTTGGGGGCAGACTCTGTCTATGGTAGGTGCTGTTATTGTGCCTTAGTCTACATACGAGGAAACCACTGCCCTGAGATCTAAGCAAGGCAGCCTCGGAGCCCAGGCACCCTGGCCACACTGTCCGTTGCACCGTCCTACATTGACCAGCAGGTACCTGGTGGATGGAGCCTGATTAAAACTGAGGCCCTCTGATTTGAGTATCTATGTGGCACGAATGACAACTTCAGCCACGTGGAAGAATGCACTTTCCCCCAAGTTCCAGTTATACTGAAAGCAATCTAATTCATTTGCCCCCTTAAATGCTTCTGTGATGTTTTCAGAATTACAGCGGACAGACTTTTGAGATAGTAGCATTAATTCCTTAGCATGGTTTTAATCTTACTATATTTAAAAGACCAACTCCTATTTCTCCTGTTTGTTTTGGCTTCATTAGTGGAAGGTATGGTCATGAGTAGTAGGATGCTTTCTGAAAAGGAAAGTTGTTTTCAGTACAACTGAAGAGAAAATGTTTGTCCTAGCCAGTGGCATGTTTAGCTAAGCCCCGGGGTTCAACATTGAACATAGAATGCTGAATTACATCGAGATTTGGAAAAAGACTGTTCTTAGAAATGCGTCATCAGCAAGCATATCTTTAGATGCCACTTCTGTCTACTGTCCTCAGATAGTCGCGCTGTGGCCAGGCATCCGGCAGCTGGCAGCAGAGGGACTTGTGTCATGAATGTCCTAGCTAAAGCTGGGATCACATCTTAGTGCTTTTAAATGCTTTTCTGTTGGGAAAGTGTTAAGCTTTCTAGGCACATTTCTTTCGCCTTTTTAAATGGTTGTATTACTGTTCTTCAAGTTTTGATTTTGGAACCAGACACATTTATACATACCTATAGACACATGTAAGTAAGTACACTTGTGTAAATTTCTGTAATTTTATGCTTGTACAATACTGTTTTTATACACAGTAGGAAATAAGGCTTTAAAGCAAATTTCATTGCTTTTGGTTTCATATTGCAAATTTGAAGTTTGAATTTCCTCAACTCTTGCATATGAGCTGAAATTTGTATGTATGTTAATTAATATCCTTTGTATAAAGCACCGTATAGCTCCATAATTAGGGTGTTGTGCTACATGACGCCAGTGGATTTATTGCGCAGATTATGAGTGAATTATAAAGAAATGAATACTCTTCATTCCTTTTGGGATTAGAGGCCATTCTGCTGCACTCAGTCAGCCCTGTGTTACTTTCAGGAACAAGGTCTCATATTTAAAACTCCCAACTGAAGTTTGGAAATAGTGTATTTCTAAGCTGGCATTGCAATATTAGACTTTCTTTTTCTTTTTTTGTATTTTAAATCTTAAAAAATGCTTAATGATGTTTTTGGTATCATCTCTAAGTTATGAATTGACAGTAGGCTTAGTTGATGTTAATGTGTCATCTAAGTTGTTTTTAGCTTGATGCCATAGTGTTAAAATAGCTGCAGTTCATCTCATTCTAAAATGATGTTAATCCTCAAAACAAATCTAGCATAGAAGCAGTCTCTTGGGTGAAGGTCCTCATTTAACTGAAGCAGCTGAAAATGATATATTTTATTGTAATTATTGGGGGATAGGTGGGGGGCTTTCAACTGAAAGTAGCATACTTGCCCAAAAATTTTAATTCCATGAACTTACTTTACCTTTTTTGAAGAGTTTTGTTTGTTTGTTTTTGAGACAGAGTCTGGCAGTTTAGCCCAGGCCGACCTCGACCTCTCAGTGATCATCCAGCCTCAGCTTCCCCAGTGCTAGCTAGGGTTTCAGGCATGCACTACCACACTGGTCTGGCCCTGAAGGCTCTGTTTTTAATGCAGTTTTCAGTGCTGCTGACTTTTGGGCACATCCCAGAAGCTTGTTCTATGAATTGCTTTGATCAGACTGTACTTTTTTGATTTACTTCTTGTCTAAAAGCGAGATACAGATGACAGATTATAATTGTTTGCAGGTTTTAACTAACCTTTGTTGATGTTTGATACTACTGAAATGAATTTTAACAAAAATTTTAACGTTTGTATAAACACTTCAGAATGTTTTCTAACCCCCGTTTCAGAGCCGGGGTTTTTTTTTTTCCCAGCTGGCCTGGAACTTGAAATCCTCCCGCCTCAGCCCGCCAAGTAGCTGAGATTACAGGCACACACCACCACACCCAGTTCCTAAATGCTTTTGTTTATTTATTTATGTATTTATTTATTCTTTATTCTTTTTCTTTTTTTAATGCTTTTAAAATAACTGCAAATGTGTGCTATAATTAAACAAATAATTTTTTCACAGATCCATTTATTTCAAAGAGAAGAAGGAAAAAAACCTAAAAATTTCAAAACACAGCAATCAGGGGGCAACAGTGGTACATACATTGCGTATTGTAACAAATAATTCTTTACCAAAGGTAATCAATCTCATTAAGTTATAAAACAGGTTATTGGGTGTTGATGTTGTCTGATGATGCTTGATAAATATCCATTGAAGGAATGCTAATTTTTTTGTGAAAAACACTTCTACTTTATGAATGGCTTTTCATTTAATCCTCGTTCAACCTTGTATATTTTCTTAATTTTGCAGTTAGGAAACTAATGCTAATAAACAGCTTGAAGTCCCTTAGTACAACCGTAAGGGTGCGGTTCTCCTAGAAGCCGAGTCCGGGACAGAGCCCCCGGAGTTTCTCCCGAGGAGGCCGGGGTCTCCTGCAGCCAGGCCTCCCTGGCCCTCTCTCCGAGTCTTCCCCTCCCATGCTCAGCCCCACACACACCTGTCTGGGTCCTCGGATTCACTGGGTTGGCCTGGCCCTTCCTTTGAGGACCTGTCTACTTGTGCTCCTCCTGTCGGGAGGCATCTTCCACCTGCCCCGGTCCTTTAAGTAATTCTGAAATGTCACCTTCGGGGCAGACGCTGTTTAAACTTAGATCCTCCAGCTCCACCACGCACAGTCTGCCTTGCTGTGCAGTTTTCTTCCTTTCTTGTACGCACATCAGTGTTCATCTACTTTAGTTGTTCTCATATCGCTTCTCACTGGTCTAGAGGCTCAGGATTTCCACATCTTCACAGTGGTGTTCCTGGGGCTCTGGCCCTGGGGTCGGGGCAGCTGTTTGGGGAATGAGTGAGTGGATGCATGCACAGCCCCACCCCTGCGCCTTCTGGACGGACCTCGCCCCTTTCTTCACTCTGAGGAACCCGATGAAACCTTCAGGTTGAGTTTGCTTCTTTGCTACTGTGTGCTCATCCTCTGTGTGTTTGAATTTTTATCCTGTGTTGTATTTTTCTCATGTCCTTGGTTATGAACTATTGGGTTTTTTTTGTTTGTTTTTATTTTTGTTTTTGTTTATTTGTGTGTGTGTGTGTGTGTGTGTGTGTGGCATCGGGGATCAGACTCACAACCTCACACCTGCCATGCAGGCACTTAAGCCACTGAGCCAAACTCCCAGCCTTAGTTTTTTTTTTTTTTGAGGCAGAGTCGCAGTATGTAGCTCAGGCCAGCCTTGCGCTTGCATTGTAGACCAATGCTCCTCCTACATCAGCCTACCGAGTGCTGGGATTAAAGGTGTGCGCCACTGGGCCCAGCTATTTTTAATGTCTTTTTGAGACAGGGTCTCACTATGCAGCTCAGGCTGGCCTGGAACTCACTAGCGCAGGCTGGCTTCAAACTCACAGCGATCCTCCAGCCTCAGCCTTCCGGCGGCAACCATTGCTTTTTAATAGTCAGATTATAAAAAATAAAGTGTTAGAAAATACGGCATTATTTTAGTGGGTATTAGTGGTAAGAGAATTTAAGGAACTAAGGAATTGTTTAATTAAAATTTTTTTCCAAGTAAATTGGTTTCCCCACCTTTTTTATTCATAAATGTTGTATCATTGAAACCATTCCAGTTTTTCAGTTTGTACATCAGGACTTCACATTACTAATATATGAGGAAGTGTGTTTTATTAAATATATTAAACCTTTTGCTCTATTCTTTAATATAATTTTATTTTTAGAATAAGGTTCTCATTTAAATCTGTGTAGTGGAGAAATAATTTACTTATTCAGCTGACATTTATTGCATACCTGCTGTATCGTAGGAATGCCTGTTACGGACTGGGAAGTGAAAGACGATCGTTTGTGATTGCAGAGCATCTGATTATCTTCTCAGCCCTAAAGCAGTCAGAATCAGTATCAGCACAGCCAGAACTCTCACTATCCTTGTGTCTAGAAAAGGGGTGAAGCCAAGGACTAATAGGGTTCAGGGATCTCCAGGTACAGGCTGGTGAGAGGTTGTCACCATTACTGTTCAGAGGGAAAATGAGATGAGGAAATTCATGGGGGGGGGCGGGCATAGAGACAGTGAGAGAGTCTGTGTGTGTGTGTGTGCGCGTGCCTTGCTGATGCTTTTTTCTTTAAAGGAAGCTTTGTCTTTTGAGGTTATCCTTTATCCTCTTTTGTTATTCAAAAGGTCCCTTCTTTTTATGAAATTGTAAGACGTCCTGGCTAGTTGGGTGCCTCAACCCAAAAGGGGAACCACTGGCCTCTCTTCTCTGCAGCCTGCAGGTGCTGTGTAGTGCGCAGGTTGGGCCGTGGAGGTCAGAGCGCTGTCTAGGTGGTGCTGCTCACCAACTCCCAGTACTGCTGTTCAGAAAGCCCTGGTCTCTGTGTTTCTGATGTCCCTTCCCATGGAATAAGCCATTAGGAAACGAGTTCGTAATAGAGACACTGACTGCAAGATGAGGCTTTGGTGGCTTCTGTCCCGTGGTGACTTTGGTAGCAGGACAGTAATTCACGCCTATAATTAGGAATTGATCAATTTAAAAATATCTCATGTGCTGACAGCTTTCTGTGACTACCTTAACATTAGAACCTGAAGTGTGAGAGGCACAGCTGAAAAGTATGGGACATGAAAGTAACTGAGCCGTGTCTTCACATGTGTGACATGTGATTTCTGTGTGCACCTTGTGCCCATGCGCAAGTCCCCATCCCCTCTGATGAGAGTGAGGTTACAGTAACCCGAGAGCTCTGGCCGCGCCCAACACTGGACTGCAGCAGTGGTAGTGAAATTTGGGTGTTTATAAAGCATGCATTGGTTACCTGTTGAGAAAAGGAAAATGTAGAATAATCAGAATAATAAAAGAAGAAAGTGAAAGAATAATAAATACATGTAGATTACCTAAACTGTAAAGAATAATGAATAGATTGTTTAGAAATTCAGTTTGTTTACTTAAGTCTGATTTTGTATCATTTCAGTTTTAACATACATACCTGAAGGAACATCAGTTAAATTTTCTTTTAATTTCAGGTTGTAACTTTTCTAGCGGGGTGTGGTGGTGCATGGCTGTAACCCCAAGCACTTGGAAGGCTGAGGCAGGAGGATTGCTGCGAGTTTGAGGGCCAGCCCCGGCTACATAGTGAGACCCTGTCTCCAAACCAAACTAAACCAAACCAACCTAAATCCAAACCCCAAAACCAGCACCAAACAAGTAGATTGTAACTTTTCTTACAGTGAGGTGTAGTTTGTCATCATCAGTATTGCTGTTCTTGGTGTTGGCCCTGCAGTGAGACTGCCTGGCTTCCTATACGGGCTGCAACTCTACCTGGCATGGGTCGTTGGCTGAGTGAGGAGGCTGTCCACTGCACTAGTTTGATCTGACCATTCATAAGCTATTCTGGGGTCTAAAGGGAATACTGTGTGTTAGAAGCAAAGTGTAGAGTACTTTGCACAGATGTGTGCTTATTTTTATTGTTGCTGTTCTTTTTAATCACAAAATTTAAGACTAGCCTTTTCTTTTCTGCCTCTTGGTTTTTGTTGGCTAATTCCTACATCTCAGTCTCATACTTTTGATACTTTTGATATTTGTGCTGATCACTTTTTGTAGCCCATGTTGTGAGCTTATTTTTAAAAAGTGTGTGCTAACAACCAGCAAACTGTTCTGTAGGCTTCTTAACAGATTGGCAGGAGGTCTAAAAATAGTCAGTTTTACCCTGATTTGAGAGAGGAGTGCTTCCACTGTTCCAGATGTTTCCAGGACCTTCTTTAGTTTAGAAACAAACCTTCCACTGCCAGCTTTAAATAAACTGAGAGAGAAGGAATGTCAAAGGTAGTTAGGATCAAAGAGGGAGTTTTAAAGTTCTTACTTTAGAAACAGTGGTTTTCAACCCTCACCACATGGTGAATCACTTTGGGCACTTTTATAAAATAAAAATGTCTAGCAGTGGAAACACCTCTGGCACTACCAGCACCACCACCCACAGCAGATGGTTTTGGGACCCCCCCAATTTGAATACAGTAACAAAGTAATTGAGATGGTCCAGAGTTTAATAGACATTGTAGTTAAGGATTGCTTTGAGGTTAGTTTCTTATTTGCCTGTGTATGTTGAGGTATCTTGTGTGGTCAACATGTTACTTTTTGAACTATTTACTAAGCCATGAAGCCTAATTTTGTTATTTGATGTATCATGAAGATTTATATTCATCTTCCTGTTTTGATGAAATATTGTTGCTTCTATCAGTACTTTATTGGGTAACAAAAGAAATTCCTAGTGGGAACATAGTTCCACTAATAAAATAAAATAAAATTATTTTTCACTTTCCTGAAATATGTGCTTACACAAAAAGAATACTGCCTGTTTAGAGGTAGCATTGCTAGCAATGATTTGGACAGACCCCAGGGATAGGCAGTTAGACAGTACAGCATGTATTGGTGTATTCTTTAATCTTTCAAGGCTAAGTCTTACTCAACATTTATTTAGTGGTAAGCATCTCTTTAGAAGTGTGTCTCAAAAAAAAAAGTTTGAGGCATTGTTTCTATGTTTGTTAAATGCAGCTTCCTCTAGCTTGTGCAAGCACAGTTCTCACTCGTTTGGTTGAGGTTTGTGAAGGTCTGCTTTGAGGGACTGAGCACATCCGGATACGGCTCATATACTTCAGGGCGGAGTTCTGAGGGTTGGGGATGTGAGGATCACAGATCGCACTTAGCATGTTCGTTCTATGATGATCCCTCCCTGCTCCGTGAGAGTTAAGGAAACTGGAGTTAAGTGACTAATATCTTAGGGCGTTTTCAAGTGAAAAGGATTAGAAGGATTTTATTTTAGCGCTTTAGAACAAAATTATTATAAATAATTACTTATTAAATAATATGAATATGTCTAGTCCCAGCACTCAGGAGGCTGATGTTGGGGACCAGATCCTTGATTGCTGAGACAGAAGGATTGCTGCAAGTTTGAGGCCAGCCTGGGTTATATAGTGAGTTCAAGGCTGGCCTGCACTGCATAGTCAGACCTTGTCTTAAAAAACAAAAAAACAAAAAACAAGCAAACAAAAACAAACAGCATCTATATATATCTATGTTTCTCTATATCCATTAGGAGCTCAGCTGATGTTATAATTTAACTTTCAGTACAAATGTAGTAACATTTCATGGAAATATTTGTTTACTGTATTTTTCCATATAATTTAATAGCCTTTAAGTAAATTAGTAGCCTACAACTTGTAAAAATTCCTCCTCCTCTTTTCTGCTCCCTCCTTCCTCCTTTTCTTATGGGAGATTGAACCGAGGGCCTCATGCGTGCTGTGCAATTGTTTTACCACAGAGCTGTATCCCCAGCCTTTTTTAAAATTTCATTTTGAGATAGGGTGTTGCCAAGTTGTTCAGGTTGGCCTTGATAATTTTTACTTTTAAAAATTTTTGTTTTGCATGACAAAGTTTGTATGTTATATGATGATCCGATCAGCATCCCAAATAATAACATGTGGGCCGGGGATGTAGCTCAGCGGCACAAGCGCCTGCCTGGCAAGCACAAGTGCCTGAGTTTGATTACCAGTACCAGGTAAACAAACAAACACAAACCCCCACCGAATTCATGACCTTTTTTTTTTTTTTCTTTCCTTTTTGGTCTTTCTGAGACAAGGTCTCACTATGCAATTCAGGCTGACCTTGAGCTCACTTTGTAGCTCGGGCTGGTCTAGAACTTGCAAGGATCCTCCTGCCTCAGTCTCTGGAGTGCTAGGATTATAGGCATGTGCCATCATGCCTGGCTTTTGACTCCTCTTGTTTAGTAAATTTTTTTGTGTGTGTGCTTTTGAGACAGAGTCTCATAGCCTAGTCCTTGCTGGCGGGGAGCTTGCTGTGTAGCCCAGGCCAGCCTACAGCTTAGAATCCACCTGCAGCCTCCTGGGTGCTGGGATTATAGGCCCGCAGCACCATGCCCAGCTCATGTGACAATTTTAGTTAAGGTAAACTAAGCACAGCCCAAATAAATAGGTAGATAAATTAATTAATAGCTTTCTTCAGAATATGCTACTTTAAGACTGGCTGCTGCTTCATACATGTTTTGATTAAGTGTGTGCTACTTTTTCATAAAGTCCCTGACCTTCAAGGAAGTGGGCATGATGGCACACCCCTGTAATCACAGCACTCAGGAGTTGGCACTCAGGAACTCACAGGAGGATCGCTGTGAGTTCAAGGTCAGCCTAAACTACATAGCGAAACCTTGTCTCAAAAAGGCTCCCCCTGAAAAAAGTGTGAAGGGAAAAATTATTCAATCCCTTTCTTAGTAGATTTAAGAAAGAAAGAGTTGGCATTGATGTCCATGTTGCTTGAGCTAAAAGGGGTAGGAAAACAGACAACTTATAGTCTTGTGAGGTCAGAAGATGAACCCTTGGATAAGTACCATACAGAGGAGCTGACTGCTGTACTCCAGAACGTGAAGGGACCAACTGTAGAACATGCAGCAGTAATGAATTCCCTTCGTAAGTGCAGAGCTCAACTTTGCTAAGCTTCCGAGTCCGTGAGAGCGTCTCCGGTGTCGTTTCAGGGAGCAGGCCCTCCTTTCTTTATCCTTCGATGCGGGTTTCTGGCCTTTATGTTGAAGACAGAGGCCAGCAGTTTGCCTGGACCTGCGCCCTGTTCTGCTGAAAGTGGCCTGGAGCCTGGCCCCTTCCCCTGGCTCTCCTGCTTCCCTGGCCTTGAACTCTCTCTGTGTGGCTGTGGCACTGTTCATTCTGTCGCCAGTTCTTCCCTCTTGGGCCCCAGCCACCTTCTCAGTGACCCAGTTGTTGCCACTTGGCCTGCAGCAGCTCCTGGATACCCTGAGACTGACAGGCCTTGGCCGTAGCGTCTCAGAGGCCACAAGTGGCCTGAATTTTTATTTAAAAAAAAAAGAAAAAAATCAGATCTGCCTTCCTCCAATGATATTATGGCTAATAAATAGGATGCCCCGAACCTTCTTTCTGTATTTGGTTGGCAGATTTGCCAGTGTGAATTTAACACTGATTTTCAGTAGCCCCTGGTGACTAGAGTCCAAGAATACCAAACCCCAAAGATGCAGAGGTCATATATTATTTCTTCTACCCCTGCTGCTTTTCTGCTTCACAAAATCCTGACTGAGCCAAACCTCTGGAGAAAGTGAACTCATCTTGGGTCCATGGGCCTGGTCCCAAGACACCCTCGGGTAGAATAATGTCCCAGGAACAATGAGATTCTCGCAGCTCAGCCTTGGAAAGCGTGAGGGTGAGAGTGAGGGTGAGGGTGAGGGTGAGGGTGTTTCTCTCTGTATCTGTCTCTCCTGAGGGCTGGGATCTTTGAAGGTCAAGGTTAGGGCTGTGCTCAAATATGATCCCGCCATGACTGTTCTTAGACACAGAAGGCTCTCTGTGTTTTCATCTGAGTTTGCGCTCTTCCCCTCTCTTTCGGTACGGGGAATTTAACCCAGGGCCTTTGCACTGAGCTATATTCCCAGCGGGGTTGTCCCTCCACTTTTTTTTCCTTTTTTAAATAATTATTTTTATTATTTACTTACTCACCTATTTTTTGTTTGTTTTGTGAGATAGGATCTTGCCGTGTAGTCCAGGATGGCCTCCAGTTTGTGGTAATTCTCCTGCCTCAGCCTCTTGAGCACTGGGATTACAGGTGTATGCCACCATACCTGGTTATATTTTAAATTTTAAACATTGTTTTAATTTTTTGGCTAGTAATTTTTAAAATTTTATTTTTATTACTGTAGTATGTATTTGAAATGCATAATGATTATATTCACGAGAATTTGCTACATGAACATAGCAGATCTTAATTCTTTTACATCCCCACCCCTTTGTCAGCCAGCCCTTTAAAAAATTAAAAAAAAAAATTAAGACAGGGTCTTCTAGTAAGTTGTCCCAGGTGGGTCTCAAACCGCTGTCCTCCTGCCTCAGGCCTCAGTGTCAGAGTGCTGAGATCACAGGTGTGCACTGCCCTCTACTCTTGAGTGCTGTGTCCATTTTTCTGTTACATAACACTTCAAAAATTATTGTTGTATGCCTTGGAGTGGGGGAAGTAATCATTTTCTCTGTCTTCCTGGTGATAGTTGGTAGGAGAATGTTGGGAGACGGTGATAGAAAAGGTATGTGGGAAAAAAACAACTAATGCTAAAAAGGAAAGAGCAGGCTACTGTGGTGAGAAGTGGCTGGCCACTGTGTGCTTTCTTGTATAAGAAACACATTCTGACCTCCAAGCTGACAGGATCTTCCTGACCTGTGGTAACTGGATCAGTTGTTCTGCTCTTTAAGCACACACGTACTGATGCTGGACGGATGAGTAACTGTGCCAGGGACCTTTATGTTGTTATGTAACCACGTTCTGGGCCCCCTTTACCCATGGTCATGAGGTTCCTCTCCCATGGGCAGGATGGTCTTTGTAAGCGAGAAATTTTCACTGGACGATCGATGGTAGAAGTATCCAACCTGCTTGGAGATTTTACCATGACAGATGTTTTTCCTAATTTACATTTATTTCTAAATGTCTAATTTTCTTTTTTCCAGTTTACCTCAGAAGTGTTTAGATTGCAAATGACTTGGATTTGGGGAGCTAGTGTTATTTAACCAACTGCTCAGAATGTGCTGACTGTGTGGTGTCTTTATGGCCCAGTATGTGATCTTTTTTATAAATGTTTCTTTAATAAAGAATATTTATACCTGCTTCTGGGACTAGTTCATAGATAACTGAGTTTCTCTTATGTTGAGCCCTTCTGCAGTAGAGCATGTTCCCTCTCTGAGAGCGACTCGTCTGGTCTTTTCCCAGTGCAGGCGCTGAGTAGGGAGAGGAAGGCATGCGGAGTGGGGAGCGGCGCGACTGAGGGCAGTCCAGGGCCACTTATTCCGCCCGGAGCCCCTGGCTTGGGCTAGGCTTTTTGAAAGAGGTGGGATCTTTGCTGTGTTGCC
>RJWM01000447.1:97051-204610 GCA_004363535.1 Dasyprocta punctata
TTTTTTTTTTTTTTTTTTTTTTTTTTTTTTGGCGGCACCTGGGATTGAACTCACAACCTCGCGCCTGCCAGGGCAGGCGCTTAAGGGACTGAGCCAAACTCCCGGCCCTGGTTTTTTGAGGCAGGGTCGCACTATGTAGCTCAGGCCGGCCTTGTGCTCGCGTTGTAGCCCAAGCCGACCCCAAACTCACAACGCTCCGCCTACCTCAGCCTCCCGAGTGCTGGGATTAAAGGCGTGCGCCACCACGCCCGGCTGGACTACTTAAATTCTTTAATTTCATGAAAGGAAGTCATTTTAGAATTTATGTGGTAAGAAAAAAACATAAAGAAAGCATAGCTTTTGCCCTATTGGTTGATCTCAGGGGAATGGGTTGGAGGGGAGATAGAGCAGGGCTTCAGTACGATTTGATAGTTTATGATTGGGGGCAGGTTGAGGGTTAATTTGGTTCATTTTTCTCTGCTTCCTTCCTTCTCTTCTGTCCTGGCACTTATCCTGTTTCCAGGATACCGTGTTGCTCTGGCCTTTCACTGTGTTTGGTTTTGGGTGGTCCTGAAGAGTAGGTTAGCACCAGACTGCATGGGTTCAAGTCCTGTCTCCACTGCTTGTTAGCTGTATGGGTTTGGGCAGGTCATGGAATTTCTTTTGTGTTTTGGTTTACTTATTTATTAAAACTGTATAGATTTAAAATGCTTAGATTTATTGTAGGGATTATGTATTGTAGGGATAATGTGTATAAGCACTTAAAACAATATCTAATACTGTAGATGTACCCAGTATGGTCAATAAATATATTATCATTATTATCTCTAAAAAGTGGGAAGCCTGCTTCACATTTGTCTGTGATATACCAGTTTGCATAAATAAAGAATAAATTCCAAGTGCCTGACATTTAAAAAAGGGTCTAAATGTTAACTGCTTGAATTCTTTGAATCGCTAAATACATTAATCTCCTGGGTATTATTGCAGTGACCACAAACATTAACTATTGTTACCGCTTAAATGATGGTTTACCTTTGGAAAGACTATCTTCGATAGATGCTTTCTTAATTCATATGTGCTGAGATAAGGAGTTCTCCATGTAGATGATCTGTGTTTGGGCTTTATGGAAGTTATAGGATAAAAAGAAATTGCGTTAATTAAAATTGCTCTTGATTTTAACCTTTAATGTAACATTAATAAGATTTTTCTTGTATCCTTGCAGCATCACAACTCCCATTAAGCTTTGGGGTCTGGGTCCGAACTGCAGTGGTCCTGTACATGGAATAGACATTGTTTAAAACTTTATGCCTGTGGTCGATTGATTGCGGTAACAGTGGTTGAACCTAGGGCCTTTGTACTAAGCTACAGTCCCAGCCCTTTTTAGTTTTTATTTTGAGATAGGGTCCTGCCAGGTTTCCCCAGACTGGGCTTGAACTTGACATCCTATGTCTCAGCCTCTCACAGTAGTCACCATGTCTAGCTACTTATTTTAAACAATGGAAGCAGGCAGCATTTAAAGAGAAGGCTTGATCTGACTGCATTAGTTCTTATGAGCTAAGGCTCGGTATTTTTAAAGTGTTTAGATACAAAAGCACAGAGTAAGACATAATATCATGCCTTCACTTAAATCCAAAATATTTCAGCATAGGGTCCATTAGGCCATTTGAGACCTATAAGGGTGATATGGCTGGGAGGGGAATCTCATCGGTTAAAAACTTCTAAATTTACAACTTGTTTTTTACTGAGAGTAGTTTTAATGCTACATACCTTCAAAAGTATCGATTACTTCTTGATCCCTAATACAGGGTGAAGAAATCCTACCTGCTCTGTTAGGTAGCCGGGCAGTGTTGGGGGAAATGATCGGGAGGTCCTGGGTAGCTAGGGTAGCGCTGGGGGCATGGGGTGTGCGGAGGGGAAGGGCTGCGGAATGAGTCACCCGGATGCTGGGTGTCTGAGGCTGCCCTGGTGCCGGCCGGCCGCCGGACCTCCTGCTGGAAGGTGCGTACTGTGCGCTCTTGCCCTCGCTCCGCAGGAGTCTCCCGCCACAAGGCTGCTGCACAGCATTCACTGGAGCAGCTGAGGGTGACTGCCACACACTGCTGCCTCCTTGGGTAGTGCAGAGGAGGCGTGGGAGAGTGAGCCATATCAGACACGCCCAGCACTGTGCGAGGCACTGCAACTCATTCACTGTGGGGTCTCCATGGTTGTCTGTCATTTTCTTTGAGAAAAATGGAGAATGGTAATGCCACCTGCTTACTTGTAAGGGTGTTTTGAGGATTAATGAGTTAATTACTGTGAATGAAGGCAGCAGCACCTACTGTGGCCATAAGTTTTCTTTGCCTCTCCAGGGAAGCCTCAACTTGGGGGAATAAAATAGTGAAAGGTAGATAGCATTGGAGTGGGCTGTCTGTATCTTAGTCCTGTATTTCTAGTCCAACTGTAGATCATCAGATTGCTTTCTAGCCTAAAATTTCTATTTTTTTTTTTAACCGAGCCAAATGTCTGACCTATTCTTTGTTTGAAAAAGGACAGATGTCTCTTCTGAGAACATATTAATAAAAGTGTTAGTGGTTTCTGCCACTACAAGTGAAGAAGATGGGTCAAAGGGAGGGTTGGTCCAGTGGAATTTGCTCTTGCTTTCTTGCTGTGGGTACACTCTTTTTGAGAGTTGCTATTGTTTTATTTTGTTGGTTTTCAGTTTCCTTTGACTAAGAAATTTCATAGAGATCAAGCCAAAACAAAATAAAATATATCAACACACAGCAATTGCTTTAAGTACCAAGGATGTCAGCATGAAATTAAAATGAATAGACTGACATTTCTGCTTTGAAATTTTTTTACTAAAACTAATTTAAACCAACAGCGAAAACTTCTGGCTTCAATTTATAAGGGAAAGTTTGACTCTTTTCAGCCTTTTTAGATTTAAGGGTATTGACATTGGGGTGTTTTGGGGTAAAACTTGTTTCAACTTTCTAATGGCTCTTGGGTTTTCAGTCAGCCTTCAGTTGTAGACATTGCAGTTTTGAGAGGCAAAGTCTGGGGAGAGATGGATATGCTGTTCCCTCCCACCCATGTGTAATTGTTAAAAAGAGCACTATTGTCATGTGAATTCTTATTCTTTTGAGCTTGATTTGAAGTAACTTTCACAGCGAATTCCTGTTACCTAGACATTGATGACGGACTCACACCATTTCCTTTTTTTTTCTTAGACGTTCCAAC
Organism: Dasyprocta punctata; assembly: GCA_004363535.1. Lineage (NCBI taxonomy): Eukaryota > Metazoa > Chordata > Mammalia > Rodentia > Dasyproctidae > Dasyprocta > Dasyprocta punctata. The sequence continues at coordinate 100,250 of RJWM01000447.1, forward strand.
CTCAGAGCAGCCTGAACTGTTCCTAAAGAAACTGCAGCAGTGCTGTGTCATTTTTGACTTCATGGACACCCTATCTGATCTTAAAATGAAAGAATACAAGCGCTCCACTCTTAGTGAACTGGTGGACTACATTACAATAAGCAGAGGCTGTTTGACAGAGCAGACTTACCCTGAAGTAGTTAGAATGGTGAGTTCCTTGTTTTCGCCGCTGACACTTTTAAGCGTCTTCCGTAGCAACTCACAGGTATATTTATTGCAGAGCGAGGTCACCGGAGGGAAGTGACCTCCACACATGAGAGCCAACCTCTGAGAGTTAAGCAAAAGTAGTCAACACTAGAGTTTGAAGAGCATGGTTTCATGAGGAGGAGATCCAGAACTTTTCAACTACAACAGCGTTGAAGGAATCAATGACTTCAAAATGCGAAGCCAAGATTACCAGGGTATTATTGGATTTCTGGCCTGGAAAAAGAAAAGACACAGGAGAAATCAACAAAAGTTTTAGATGTATGTTTGAAAAATACTCCACCTTGGAATGTCTTGGTGCCCCCCCCTCCTTTGGTATATTGGAAATGGGTTACTCTTGTTAAAATTACAATTTGTGGAATGTAGTTAAGGCCTTTCTTGGCTTTGTAATTAATCCTTTCTTCATGATCTCCTTGAAATCTTAGGTGATCATGTTCATGATTTTAGAACGTGATTTTCTACTTTGCATAGTCACTAGAATTTCCAGGAAAAATACTGATATAGTATGAGTAATTGTTTTCTTATTGTGATCATAATTGTATCAGTTTTTAAGAAGCTGAGCCAAAATATGAATGTTAGGTTTCTGTGAGAGAGTCGCCCTCCTCGGCTCCCAGAAGATCTCAGATGAAGAAAGCACACATCATTTAAGAGTGGGTGGGAGGAGTGGGGAGATGGGTCTCCTCACAGGTAAAACTGAACCCCTGAGGTCTGAGAGGGTGGACGTGTCCCCAAGATACCCAGGGGGGAACTGGCATTCTTGTACTCTATTGATCATCTGTGGAGCTTTTCTATGTAACACTTATCATTTGTGTTCAACAAATGCAAAAAAGAGACATTTGGGATCAGGCAGATATGGTTAAAAATGATAATTCAGATTTGGGAAGGGACTTAGATTATCTGCACTTGAGAAATGGTTCTCTCAGATGTACACATGAATGTATTTTGAAGTAGCTAGTTTATAGGATGTAGTGCTAGTGTTTTGTAGCCATTATCATTGTGGCTCGAGTAACGCTCAACTAGGAGCAGTTGTGCTTTGCAGTGGACATACGGCAGTGTCCAGAATCATTTTTTTGGTTGTCACAGCCAGGAACAGAGGGAGGTGCTTCCAGTGGACAGAGGCCACGGATGCTTCTAAACACCTTCCAGTACACAGGGCAGCTCCCGCAACAGTAATCTGATCTCCATTGTCAATAGTCCCACTGTTGGGAAATCTTGCTCTTGGGTTTGCATACTTTCTTAATCTCCTAACCTAATATTCCAGTCTTCCTTAGTCCCCATGTATTGCCGAGCACAGTCTCCCTTGGTTTTAGCTTCCTTTGTCTTCAGTCAACAGAGGTACCCACCATTTCTAACTTTTCTCTTTCTGTGAATAACTCAGGCTTGTATGAGCATATACAAGTGTATTTGTAAAAATTGTTTTGTAACAATGGTAGTATTCTATACATACTTTTAGGACCTTGTTTTTTTCATTTATCATTGTTCATTATTTTTCACTTAATATTTAATATATATCAATACATATATTCTGTTTACAGCTACGTAATATTTCATTGTGTCAATGTGCCATATTTAAGCAGTAACCTATGAGTATCCTTGATTTTGCACCTTGTGAGAATATCTGTAAATTTGTTTATTTACTTTTAAGAATTTTATTTTATAGAGCAATTATACGTTCATAGCAAAACTGAGAAGATACAGAGATTTCCTAAACTTCCCTGTTCCCACACATGCATAATCTCCCCCATTGTCAGTATCACCCACTAGAGTGTACCTTTGTTGCAATTAATGAAAGTATCTTGGCACACTGTAATCACCCACGGTCCATAGTTCTCAGTAGAGTTTACTCTTGGTGGTGTGCATTCTTCGAGTCTGGGCAAATACATAGTGCTTTAAGTGTTAAGTATTTTCATTGCCCTAGAAATCATCTGTGCTACTTACTTCCCTTTATTACCAGCTCCCAAACTCAACTCCCTGGCAGTCGAGATCTTTCTATTGTCTCCATAGTTCTGCTTTGCCCAGAATGCCATCTAGTAGGAATTAGGCAGTGTGTAGCCCTTTCAGATTGCCGTCTTTTACTTTTTAAGTTTCCTTCACATCTTTCATAGGTTGATAACTAATTCATTTCATTAATATTCTATGTGTAAATGTACCACAGTTTATCCATTCACCTACTAAAGGACTTCTTGGTGCTTCTAAGTTTTGGCACTTGAGTATAAAGTTCCTGTAAATATTTACGTGCAGGTTTTTGTGTGGATATGTTTTCAACTGTCTTGCATAAAAATACTAAGGAATGCAATTGCTGACACCCCCCACCCCCTAATTGCTGGATCTTATGGTAACAAGTTGTTTAGCTATGTAAGAAGCTGCCATATTGTCTTCCAGAGTGGCTGCATCATTTAGCATTTTCACTGGTGAGAGCTCTCGCTACTGAACATCCTTACCAGTACTGTATTAGTTACTGATTTGTTTTTCACTATCTCCCCCCACCCCTCCCCATTTCTGAACCTTCAGTATCCCTGGCCCCTGACTCACTGTCGTCTCCCCGCTAGGGCTGGTTTAAAGTGCTGCCACTGTTAACTGAAAAGCCCAGTGCTTTTTCCTTCCTTCATGTCCTTTGCTTTCGGCAACCCATCCTTTTGGAATTTGTTTGCTGCTTTTTCTCCTTTCACACATTTAGCAGAATTTTCTAATTAGATGATAAGTATTTGACTTGCCTCTCATTGTGGTTTCCTCTACTGATGCCTAGTCTAGCCCTCCTGAAATTTGTTGAATAAATTCCCTCTTAGAATGTAGATATTTTATAGGATTAGGATACTGGATATCATTGGATTATTTTTCAGTTTGTAAACCCAGCAGTTACCATAATCCCCTTTTATTATGACCCAGCTTGGTCCTAAACCAGTTTTAGTCTCTGAAGGGAGACCATGTTTTCATCTCTTTAATTCCTTCCCCTTTCCCCAGCCAAGAACAGCAACAACAGCAACAAACTCCCTTCAGCTGTATGGGTTTAAAATACAGTTTAACTGTTCCTCAGGAGGTCTTGGATCTATAGCGTACATGTTGTTCTGCATTAGTACTGTTAACTTCCTAGATGGTAGTTTAGAGTTCTTAGAGGTGTATTTACTTTTCATATTTATGATTTATAAAAGCTACTACTTTTATATGGTATGGCACTTAGCTATCAGGGACATTTAAAAAGGGGTATTCAGTTTGAGTGCAAAAAAAGAAAAACGAGTGTGCTTAAAGGCTTGTGACCTGGGTTCACACTGACCTGGATTCAGGGCTGCTCTGGCCACACTTAGTTATCACTGTGAGTGTCTTTGGGACTCTCAGTATTTGTGTGGTGCCAGGAGGGCCACAGGATTGGAGTAAGTGTGGTGACGGTCGCTGCCCTCTTGCTGCATAAACATCCCACCTGAATAAAGCAGTTTTGACTTTGTCCGAACATCAGGGTTCTCCCCACCTCACAAACACACAGTGCAGTAACAGTGGGCTTTGTGCTCTGTGGGAAGACATGGAGCAAAGACTCCTTGGTGTCTCTAAGGCCCTGGTATATGGAAATTCTGATACGGCTCACTGTCCCCACCCATGTGACACCTGTCTTGAGGGTGTTGTGAAGACTTCTTAGAACACGTGAAGATGTTCAGTGAATAATACCGTTTTGTTTAGAGGATTTTGTTATTAGATGCTTAGTCATTGATGGGGTGCCACAGTTCCTGTTGGTGGGCTCATCATGTTTGCCATGTTCACAGTGGGGCCGTACTTCGTCTGTCAGGGTGCCTGGTGGCTCTGATTTGAATTTGGTCGTCCTACTGCTTGAGCCACTTGTGTTACATGCACGACTGTCTGAAGACATGGGTGCTGCTACAGCCACACACACACAAAACCCCCAGATATGTTAGGACATTTTGTGCATGCATTCTGTACAAAATCAGTCATCTTTTGTATAAAATGTTTTTAAGAAATTAACAGATATAAATATATTACCTTTAATGAAATAAATAATTTTTTTTTGTTTTTTTTGTTTTTTTTTGCGGCACCGGGAATTGAACTCACAACCTCGCGCCTGCCAGACAGGTGCTTAAGTCACTGAGCCAAACTCCTGGCCCTGGTTTTTCGAGGCAGGGTCGCACTGTGTAGCTCAGGCCGGCCTTGCGCTCGCATTGTAGCCCAAGCGGGCCTCAAACTCACAACACTCCTCCTACCTCAGCCTCCCGAGTGCTGGGATTAAAGGTGTGCGCCACCATGCCCGGCTTGAAATAAATAATTTTAATAATGTAATAATTTTTAATTGGTACAGATAGTATTGGTATTTATGTTTGGAAAATACTCAGATTCAAACAACTAACTCAAATTGTTTTGTTTTTTTGAGTCAGGGTTTCGCTATGTAGTCCAGGTTGGCCTTGAACTAATGGCAATCCTCTTGCCTCAGCCTCGTAAGCGCTGGGATTATGGGTGTGCACCACCACTCCTGGCTTCAAGCAACTAACTAGATTCTTTTCATTTATAAACTTTTTAGAATCAATTTTATTAATAAAAGCATTTAGGCCCAGTCGTTCCCCCAGTGGTGTAAGCCGCCTGATGGGACAGTCACGCTTGTGCCATCTCTGGTGCAAGTGGTGGGGTGGTGTTGATCTGCAAGATGTGTTGTGTTCCATTCCCTCAATGGTTTTCAAATTCTGTAACCCCAAGATGATCCTGCCTGTGAAACAGTCGTGGTTTCCATCTGTTCTTTCTTTCTGCTGTAAAATGAAACTGCTTCTTAAGATTAGTGGGGAAAATGGTAGTGTTTTTAAAAGAAATACCAATGAAAATATGAGATGCTATGTATGGTCTTACATGCATACCCAAAGCTGATCCAGCCTGAGGGTCGTGCTTTGTGAGTTGGTATTGCTGTTAGGGGGAAATAAATGATAGATAAAAAGCAGTCTCTGAATTGGGAAGCCTTTCTTAGGGCCTCATATGATAGACAAGTGCTTTACCATTGAACTATGTCCCCAGTTCTTTTCCTTTTTATTTTGAGACAGGGTCTTGCTAAATTGTCCAAGTTGGCTTTGAACTCGTGATGGTCTTCTGGCCTCAGCCTTCAAGGTAGCTAAGATTACAAGTATGCAGTCCACGCCCTGCTGGCAAAGTCATTTTTAACATTTAAATGAAGTCTGGATACCTTCTCCAGACTGCTAAAGAAGAAAAGCAGCTCTTTTGTTTATAAGCAAAATACTGTACAACAAAACACCGAGAAACCTACCTGCAGAAGAATGGCGCAGGGTTTGTGCAGAGAGCCCTAGAAAGAGAATGCGGAAGCCACCATCCTTATTCCTCATCTACTTAACTAGTAGTGACCTTGGGTAAGTAGTTTCCTGTCTGAGCCTCAGTTTTTCCTATCATACATGGCAGGAGCCAGTGACTTCCAACTCGGAAAACTGCCAGCTCTTTTGGTCACTGCAGTCTAAGAAATTAAGAAAGGATTCTGCCTCACTTTAAGTTTAGAGGGCATTGTCCCAAGTGGCTGCTGAGCTGAGTTCTTTAATGTATCTCTCACAGGGCCATAGCTAATGAAAAAATGAGAGTGAGGACCTGCAGTTCTATTAGACCTGGCCATGTTCTGCTTTGCACCATCTCCAGTGTCGGCATCTTCCTGGAGGCGCATATTTTTACCACATTATACTAGTGTTGTGTTTTAGTCTGTTGCCTCAAAAGAGTTTCTTAGAATTTCTGACTCTTTACGTAGTCATTTATAAATGTTTACTTACCAAAATTGGAAGTCTGTATTTTCTGTTTGCACATCTTTCTCAAAAAAATACTTCTTTTGGGGATACTTCAAATGTGAAGTGAGTTCATGTGAATGAAAATACTGTTTTTGTTAATTTGTTAATTCCAGGTGATGTTTATTAAATGACGTAGTGCCATGCCTTTATTTTTTTGATGACTACACAAGATGGGCTTACTCTGCCAGCAGGCTCAGAATCTGGCATAGAGAATACTCCCTGCGACAGCTAGTGAAGCAGTGTGCAAGCGGGGAGAGGCGAGACAGGGTGGCTGCCTGGAGGTGGGTAGGTGATGGAGGCAGAATGAGGAAAGCCTCTCTAGGGTGTTAAAAGATGAACGTGTGCTTTCCAGGTTGAAATGTGGGTAGCATGGTAGAAAGGAGTTCCTCAGCCCCATGATAAGAACATGGAAACATGGGTAGTGCTATGTTGTCATAGCACTGACTGACTGTGGGCGTGTAATAGTGAATGGTTGAGGATGTCTGCATGGGTCACAGGTGGTGGAAAAGCACTGAAAGGCCTAATCAGGAGAGCGAAATTGTCGGATTTGTATTTTAAAGGCAGAGGGCACATAGATTGGAGGGGCTGAAATTGCAGGCAGGAGGCCTCCTGTAGGGGAGTGTGGTGTTGCTCAAGCTGTGGATGACATAAAGCAGGTGCAGATGTAGAAGAAGAGGAGAATGTTTTACTTAGGAGGTAAAATGGAAGCCACTTGTCACTCTAGTGGATGTTTGGAGAGAAGGAAGGAGGAGTCCAGGAGAGCTGAGGCAGTTGGGTAGTTGCGGGGTGACCTTTGAGAAAGGTTCAGTGTCAGGGAGGTGGGTTTTGGATGGAAACTGAGGAAGTGTTCCATGTGGCAACACTGAGGTTCCAATAAAGATCACTTGGGGGGAGGTGGAAATGGAGACTGATAATTGTCAGCTTGGAGAAAAGCAGGAGAGAGGAAGACCAGCGAGGTCACTCCAGATGCTGTCCTGCAGTAGGACAGGTCGGGCGGGAGGGCTTAGGAGCACGTGAAAGGAGAAAGCCAAGTTTTTGATGTTCAGATTGATTACACCTGCAGGGGGGCACGGGGTGTGTTGCCTTCAGTAGAGGAAGCCTTATTTTTTCTTTCCTACAAAAACTATGCAACCTTGTCACATGTGGCTGCTCTCATTAGTTTCATATTTTTTCGTTATGAATTGGCTTGTCTTGGTTTGAAAGTCTGCCTTACTCTCAGTCTTGCAGAGTTAAATTTTGCATGTGTACCTCAGATTTCCCAAATGTAATGCAGTTTTAATACAATATAGGTTGAAATTTTTTTTCTTTTTTCCTATTGAGATGTTTCCCTGAGTCCCTTTTATTGATTTTTAGCCACATTGATTCTTGGTTTTGTTTTTTCTTACTCTCAAATTACATTCTGTCACTTGGTTATTCAAGTACTTTATTTATTTATTTATTTTATTTTATTTTTTTTTTTGCAGCACTGGGGATTGAACTCACAACCTCACGCCTGTCAGAGACAGGCACATAAGTCACTGAGCCAAACTCCCGGCCCTGGCTTTTTGAGGCAGGGTCACACTGTGTAGCTCAGGCCAACCTTGCGCTCATGTTGTAGCCCAAGCCGGCCTCGAACTCACAACGCTCCTCCTACCTCAGCCTCCCGAGTGCTGGGATTAAAGGCATGAGCCACCACGCTCGGCTCAAGTACTTTATCTTTTACATATTCTTTGATTTAACTAGAAATCACAATTCTGGTAGCCTCAAGTACTTTATCTTTTACATATTCTTTGATTTAACTAGAAATCACAATTCTGGTAGCCTCTTAATAGAATAATATAGTTTTGTGGGCAATTATGAAATCCCAGATTGGCCAGAGGACAGGGAATTTTTTTTTATAAAACAGCTACTTAAATGTAGCCCTGGAATGATAACTACCAGGGAAAAATGAGAACTCATTTTTCATCTTCCTGCATCTGATAAGGAATGTAACTATACAGTCTGACCAGAGTTTGCCTTGAAAGTGACTCTTTAGATTCTATGGAGATAAGATTTATAGGAATGCGTTAATAGTGAAAGAACCATTGGAAGTGGTTGAGTTTGGGTGGATAGTTTATAGGCCTGGGAATACAAGTAATGGAAGAGGGCTGAGTGATATCTGAGAAAGGCATTTAATAACTGAAGCTATTGAGAATTTTTTTGGTGGGGAGGTAGTGTAAATCTAAGAGATAGGACCTGAGAATCAGATTAGAAATTTAAGAATTCCTTGTTATGCAGAGGTTATGATAATGAAGATTACTAAAAGAATCTCATTCTTAGAATGAGATTCGAAAAGTTCACTTCTCAAAATTAGCATTTGCAGTTTGTCAGTGGGTAGAGGAACTGGGAAATAATTTGTCCTTTCTTTAATTAACATCTTTTTTTTTTTCTTCTGTGAGTCAGGGTCTCTCTATGCACTTCAAGCTGGCCTTAAACTCACTTTGTAGCCCAAGCTCGTCTCGAACTCCCGATGATCTTCCTGCCTCAGCTGCCTCAGCCTTCTGAGTACTGGGATTATAGGCATACACCACACCTGGCTTTAACTAACATTTTAAACTGTCCCTCTGTGCTGTGTTAGTTAATGCTCATTTAACGGTATGTATTTGGCATCTTAGGGGACTCGGAGACTGGTTTTATGTCACCAAACTGATGTTGACTGCAGACTTTTGTTCTGTGTTGTTTTTTGTTTCGTTTTTTTTTTTTTTTTTGGTGGGAGAAAAATCAGTTATTCCTGATTAACTTTTCAAAGGTAAATCTGACTAAAATAAAGTTAGATTTTGCCATATGTGCAAATCTCACTGCTAGATACTGCTCAGTTGAAAAATATGAAATTGGAGAGGCGATGGTCCTCGCATTTATGTCAGCAACTAAAGATGAAAAATGAAACTTTTAGAGTGACCTCAGCGGTGAAGCCATGTCGGCTTGGAGTTTTCTCTGTGGGTGGGTTTTGGTAGTGGATACAGCTTCTTAAATTCATGTCTGATGGTCCAGCTTTTCTGTTGTATGGCAGTTTTGGTAGGTTGTTAGAATAGTTAGCACAGTTTAGAGTTTTAGTCGTATTCTTCGCAGAGTTGGATACTGATAAAGATCACCAGCTCCTGCACACCTTTCATGGTTAGCAGCATGGTAATCCGGAGTGAGTACAATGCTTGCATTAAGTCAGTCTTCCCAACAGCCCTATGAGATAGGTAATATTATTATAGATACCACCTTCTAGATAAGATGAGAGAAGAAGAGAGGTTAGGAAACTTGCCCAAAGCCACTCAGTTGGGAAATTGAGCTTTGAACCCAGCCAGTCTGGCTCTGGAGCCCATACTTGAGCTACTTTGCCTAATGCTCCGTGGCAGAGTACTGGCTTGGCCTGTGTGGGAGGCTCTGGGTTCTATCCCAGGCACTGCAGGGAGGGGTTTAGGAGGGTTAAAACTCTTAGAAGTTTAATTCTTAGCTCTGGTACTGTTTTTCCTTGAGCTCTTCCAAATATTGAAAAAGGTATTTCTGAGTGTGTACATGTTCTGTGTATGTGAGGTGGTGGGGTACTACTGGAGGTTGAACCCAGGACCTTCACACTGAATTACAACCCTAGCTCTTTTTTAAATTTATTTTTTATTTTGGAACAAGTTCTTGGTAAATTGGATGGGCTCAAATTTATAATCCTCCTGCTTCAGCCTCCCAGAGTACTGGGATTACAAGCTTGCACCACTCTGCCCGGCAGATTTTTCCTACTCTGTTGTAACCAGCAGGACAAAATTGAACTTTAAAAGTTAGAATTCTTCTTTCTTTACAGACCAGTGGCTTTTCCAAACTTCCTCAGGCTAAGAGCATTACTGCCATCCCCTCTTTGGGATACTGGCCCCAGGAGGTCAGAGTCTAATTCCCTTTCCCCAGGTTGGGGAGGGAGCTGAAGAGGGCTAGGAGTTGACTGCTGTCTCTTTGTGTGCTCCCCTCTCATTTCCTGTGAGAGGCTCTTACACACTCGAATCCCGTGAGGTGGTGCTTTGTGGCAGCGTGGTGCCCTTTCATCTCCTCAGTGGTGGCTTTGAATGAAGCCCTTGTCTTGTCCACCCTGTCTCCTGCATTTGTTTGGACCTGTGTGGCCTGTACTAGCTCCTCTACCTCAGAACCCTCCTGTGTTCCACTCAAAGTTTTCAGAAGCCATTCTCTTCCTAAGCCATGTACCATCTTGGACTGCTCTCCCACCCTTGAACACTCCAAAGAGCAGGCTGCTGGAGCAGTGTTACCATGCGAGCCTTGCCTTGGCCGCCACGATTTGGTTTCCCGGCATGTACGCTGAGACGCACAGGCAGCTCAGAGGGTAGTGTGTGGGTTTAGAGTGGGAAAACACTGGTCAGTGGTCTGCTGTTTGCCAGTAGCCAGCACCCATTTGGCCAACCAACTGTAGACATAAAATATGAAAAAAAATTGCATCTGAGCTAAATATGTACAGGCTTCCCCCCCCCTTAATTCCCTAAATAATACTGTGTAACAATTATTTATGTGGCATTTACGTTGCATTAGGAATTATCGGCAGTCTAGAGCTGACTTAAAGTTCAATATACTGTGTGAGAGGTATGGGTTTGATGCAGCCATTTTATATGAGATTTGAACACCTGCACATTTGGGTATCTGTGAAGGGGCCTGGAAACAGTCCCCCTTGGACACCCTGCTGTGGCTGTGTCTGAATTATGCCCTCTGTCCTGCAGGCAGGCCTTCGGGACAGCTGAGGGTTTCTTACCTTAGTTGGTCAACCTGGGCTCGGAGCAGGGGGCATTAGAGGTTTGTATATCCCTCTGTCTCCACGATGGACTACCCAACCCTTGGAAGCACTTAATGTGTGTACAAACTGATTTTCTTTTTTGTTTTGCTGCATTACATAGACTTGGACCTACTCTGACCACTTGCTTAGCTATGTGACCTTGGATGAGTCTCCTCCCATTAAGCTTGTTACCCTACTGTAATTTTGTAAGGCTGTTGTGAAAATTAAATTGGGGAAAATGCTTAGCACAGATGCAAGTACATAAAGTGGCCATTGTTGTTGTTGGCCAGGTGAAGTGGGGCATACCTATAATCCCAGGACTCGGAAGACTGCCACAGGTTCGAGGCCTACCTGGGCTATGTAGTGAGACCCTATGTCAAAAAACGTTATTGTTGTAATCATCACTCATGGTACCACATCTGACAGCTCTGATGGACCTACCTTTTTCTTTGTATGAGTTTATAAGTTTTTCTGGTTACATTGTAGGCTTGTTGGCCTGTCAAATTTTGGGTGTATCTCAGATTATTTCCCAAATTTTTTTCTTGAATTTTTTTTTTTTTTTTTTTTTAATAGCTGAGGCTTGTACTTATCCTCCTGTCTCAGCCTCTTGGGTGCTGGGGTTACAGGCATAGGTCATATATACAGCATGGCTGTTGATTTGAAACTTGTAACTTATTCTTTGGGAAATTTTGAGTTTTGTTTTTTTGAAGGTTGCCCTGAAAATGCATGTGCCAGTGTATAATTATAGATATTTGCATATATATTGTCCTTAGTTGACTTAACTTTTTTCCTAATATACTTGCTTATTGTGTCCCTACAATATTAATAATTTACCATTTCTTTCCTGTAAGAATTCTCACTTAAGGAATTTGACAAGGATTTAAAAGTGTTTCATTTTAATTTAAATGTGCAGAAGAGAGTTTTTTTTTTAAATTAAGGAAGCAGCTATCCACTTTGTTTACAAGTTGTAATCTTTCTGGCTTAACTGCTTTAAAGGTTGTTCAGGTTTCAGTACACTGAAAATTGACAGCTGCAAGTCGCCTAGCACAGTTACCTCTAGGAAAACCGCCTCCCAGTCAGTGAATTCTCCTTTGTCCCCAACACCCTATTCCTGTGCTGCGTGGGGTTCTGCATGGTAAGGTGCCTGCTGCGCTGCGTCCCAGCTTTGGTGAGAGTTAGGGCTTTGCTGATTGACCCTCTGGGGAGACACTGGTTATACCACAGCAGTGGGTTACTAGCAGGAAAGAGCTCAGAAAATGAGTATCCTCATCGTGGAATTCTTAGAAGTGTAAATGCTGAAGGCAAGAGTTTGGCAAGACAACAATGAGCAGGTCATTTCCAGGAGGTAGTTGGCTGCTGACTAATTTTTAAAGCCACACTTGGTCTGTAAATGAAAGCAAGAAGAAATAAGCTGTCCATTGGCTTCTGTGGCAGAAGTTACCTCTGAGAAGATGGGGAGGAGAAGAGGAACTTTAGGAGTGAAAGTATGGTCACCACACTGAATAGAGGGAGACAGGATGGGTTGCCACAAGAGTGACGGATGACACACACAAGAAAGGATGTTCTGGCAACTGGTGTGGTGGTGCACGGCTGTAATCTCAGCAAGGCCAGCCTGGGCTCTGTGATGAGTTCAAGTCCAGCCCAAACCGTGTAGCGAGACCCTGTCACAAGAGAGGAGGTGTTTCTGAGTAAAACAGGACTTGTTACAATTATTTGGCAAGTTGCAGAGCAAGTCAGCCTTTTAATAAAGTGGACCGGCAAGCCATATTGGAGAATGTTACATTCCTGGCCCCTTTGGAAACCACCTAACAAATAGTAAGATATTTACTGGGCCGCTCTGAAATACTGTGGAATGTCCCTCCCTACAGAAGTTAAATCCTTTAGGAGAATTAGGGTGAAACATGATCCAGAATAGTGCAACCCTCTGAGAGACTTTTGACTTTTTCTCAGAAAAGTTAAGAAAATTTGTGGGTTTAGACAGTAGACTGCTGGAAAATTGAGTTTTATATGTGTTGCTCTTAATAACCAAGCTGGGAGTCTGTTTTATCCTTATCTGGAAAGGAGATGAGAATATCCTTCGAAGAATAAAATCATGTAAGCTGGTGGGGTCAGTGGTCCTCTGTTCCTGTCCTGAGTGCCTCAGGCTTTCCTTCAGGAGGCACTGGCACCCACACTCCTGCCTTTCCCCTGAGTGAGGCCTACTTGTCTCTTGGGGTGTATCTTACTCTACTCTTACTGAGCCAAGTGATCGTTTTAGGGGGCTGCTTGTCAGTGGACAGGCTCAGTGGTCAGGTATATCTTAATTACTCATCCGCTAGCTTGGGGCTTTGGCCTGCTGATGATGGGTCGCTGAGACAGACACACAGACACAGTAAGAGATAGTGAGAGTTTGGGGCAGTGTCTTCTGTTTAGCTTTAGCGATTTCACTTAATACATCCTCAATAGCCAGAAAAATACATCAGGAGCTTTATGTATTTTATATGTGCTTTATTTATTTATTTTTATTAAAAAAATTTTTTTTGTTGGTACTGGGGATCGAACTCTCGACCTTGTACCTGCCAGGCAGGTGCTTAAGTCACTGAGCCAAACTCCCTATTCTTTTCCAGGCAGGGTCGCACTATGTAGCTCAGGCTGGCCTTGCTCACATTGTAGCCCAAGCCAGCCTTGAACTCACAATGCTCCACCTACCTCAGCCTCTGGAGTGCTGGGATTAAAGGCGTGTGCCACCAGTGCCCGGCTGTACGTGCTTTTTTTAAACATTCAGAATCTAAGAGGTTTAATGTGCCTCACGGCATTAGTTGGTTCTGAACCATCATGTTCAAAGCATCATTTGCAATTTGTGTTCTCAAAGAAGTCTTGTGTTGCTGTCGTCTTGTCAGCCAGTATCCACTGTGACCCTTTCTCCTCACAGCATTCACCAGGCTGGGTAGCTGTCGGGGTCAGGATCCAGAGTCCTCAGATGATCAACTGCAGCAGACGCTGGCAGTTGGAGGCTCGCCGTGTGTGGGCTGGGGCTGGCTGTGGTGCCTGTGATACGTGGGCCCGTACTGCGGTGAGCACTGTGACTGGCGTCGAGTTTACGCCTCTGTTTTTGGATTCTAAGATTTAGTATCAACAGTCTTCACTTTTGGATTCACCACTGCATTTCCAACTTTGGAGCACGTGTAATAGAGTTGTCTTTGTGTGAAATATCATTTCCCTGTGATAGCGGTACGTTGAGATTACACTAGACATAGTTAATTTTAGTATTACTGTCACCATTTCAGCAGGTAAAAAGATGTCTCTTATTTTGAGCAAAGTTTAATCGTGAAATAGAAACCCAATGGGAATGGAGGGCCCCTGACTGGAATTTGTGGGTAATAGGGAGAGAGGCAGGGATGCTTTTATTGCAGAGGACTTGGCTGGCTGAGAACAAGAAGTAGGACTTAATCTTGAAGACAGTGAGCAGGAAGTTGTGAGGATTTTGGACAGGATGAGAAATGTAGATGTTACTCTTTTATTTTTTTCTGCCAACCCCTTCCAAAAAGGAAAAAATTAATTGAGGAGGTAGAGTTCACCAAGGTTGGCCATGGTGAATGGTGTGACTGTGTGACCAGATGGCCCAGGCTGCTGTCCTAATCTTGTTGGATGGGGGCAGAGAAGAAGAGATGGAGAACGTATGGAGAGACTCTTTTCTGTATTTGCTTTCCAATGCTCATAAAGAAAAAAATCAATCACATGTAGTTCCATTATCTAAAATCAATAGCTGGTCCCATTTTGGACATTTTCTTCCTAGTCTTATTTTTTTAAGTGATTTTTTTTTTTGTTTTGTTTTGTTTTTTTGCGGCACCGGGGATTGAACTCACAACCTCGCGCCTGCCAGGACAGGCGCTTAAGGCACTGAGCCAAACTCCCAGCCTTTAAGTGATTTTTTATATTGCTCTTAGAAATTTAAATATATTTGACATGCAATAATATCTTAGGAGCACATGTTAGGCCGTGAGTATTCAGTGACTTTAATAGTAACCATCGCCTCAGTGAGATCGGAAGCCTGGCCATCACTCAGGATACTGCCTTGTGCCTTTCCCACTTTTCCTTTGAAAACATTTTTTCTAATCTATCTCTATATATGTACATTTCATTTATAGTTTTTAGATTCCATTTCTTTAGCATTATGATGTGAACATGTTTTTATGTATTCATGTATCTTTCGTGAGCCTCATTCTCATTGCTGTCTAATAATCTACTAATGTAGATATACCATTGTTTACCTGTTTTCCCGTTTTCTAAATTTCAGCTATTAAAAGTCATACCATCATGAGCCCCAAAGAGACATTTTATGGTAACAAAATGGTGTGTTGAAAAATTGCTTATAGCAGATAAAGTAAGTGTAGAAGGGTTAGAAGAATAGCAAACGCTTTGAAAAAGTAGGGTGGGGGGGAGATGCTCTAGATGGATAAGTGGAAGTCACTTGTGTGAAATGTAACCTACCTTTTATGAGTACCCCCTAGTTAACTCATTTTACCTTTTCCACTGTTTAATGAACATTTAGATTCTTTTCAGTGTGCGGCTATTGTGAATACTGCTTCTGTGAACTTAGCTCGTTGGCATGAACAGTCATGGTGCATGGTGGGAGGAGTGTTGTCTCTTCCCCTTTACTTTCATTTCTTCCCACTACTGGAATCGCATTTCTTCTCCTACCCTGTCTTGGGGGCATTGCTGTCATCTGATGGGTACTCAACAAGTCAAGGAGAGTGGGACAAAGACCGTGATGTTTGCTTAATACAATTTCTGCCTTTTGTAAAACCTTGACAATGGAATATTGGCATATTCCTCATGCCCTCACTTTATGTTTACATTTGATCTGTGTACAAATTCTATTGATTCTGTTCTTGATTTTTTTCAAGGCAGATTCCTTTTTTTTTCATGTAGTTGGCAGTGCCTGTCAGAAACTCAAGTATTTGAAAGGGCCAAATTGTTCACAGAATAGTCAGTATATGCTTAAGCCAGTTGTGCCAGTTCATCACATTTGCTAACTAAACTTTTGCTAGAAACAGTAGCAGAAGCAGCAATAACAATCACAGTAAAAACAGTTTTCTGCCAGTTCATGGTGGCACAGGCCTATAATCGCAGCACTCTGGGAGGCTGAGGCATTACAAATGTGAGCCCAGCCTGAGCAAGTTAGCAAGACCCTGTCTTAAAATAAATTTAAAAAGGGCTGTAGCTCAGTGTGAAGGGTTCAATCCTGTTCCAAAAACAAAACAGATATCTTTTTTTGGTCTGTATAAATCTTTACAATGTAAATACCTAAATGAGAGAGACACCCTTCCCCCAACAAAACAACAGCTTGATAAAGGAAATAGAAGTAAAAATGATGGTATCATTGTGAGTTAATAAAATAGTACCCACTCGAGTTTTGTATTCTTTTAATATTTTGAATACTGACTGTATATTCTAAAATTAAGCAATGTAAGTATTTAAAAGCTTTTTAAATTTTGTTATCTTTTTGCCTGTTAAGCTACTTTTTAGTCATTTTAAGGTGTTCCTTCCTTCTGCTTCATTTGAGAAGTCAGTTGTAATAAAATAGTTGCTGCGTTCTAGAAAGCCTGTTAATCCTAATTTAAAGTTTGACAGTGAATGTGTATCAGTAAGGTTGTGATCACTCACTCTGGAAATCTTATTTCAGATCCTTTTGTATATTCCTGACACTGTGAAATAAAGTTCACTGATGTCACAGGTGCATACTTCTGAGTCACAATGCAAATCATGCATTGTCTTTGGATTACTGGGTCTTTCTAAGATGCAGAACTTTGTCTGTGAATGTTGTTTCCACGTGCTGCTCGAGACCTGCCCTGATGATAGACAAGGGTGGAGGGTAGTTTGGCTTATAGGATTATGTTTTAATTCACGTGAACATGTTTGGAATAACTTATGGATGTTCTTGTCCCACAGTAGTAATTATATACCAGTAACAGTTACAGTATTTAACCTGAGAATAGAGTTATGTCTGCAATCGATTGTTCATAATCTAGGAAATCATCAAATCGATTTAATTGAGTTTCTTCCCCTTAGATACTAAGAACATGTCATTATGCTAGAATAAAGGATTTTAATGATTTCACAGGTTCAGATAATTTTTAGATAGATGTGTTTAAAACCCATACAGATGGCAGGGTTTAAAAAGAGACTTTTAAGTCTGAAGAAACTGCAGTAGACCTATTATGATAATTAAAAGATGTAGTTTAGCCAGTTGTGGTGGCATGTGCTTGTAATCTCAGCTCTGGGGAGGCTGAGGCAGGAGGATCATTGTGAGTTGGAGGCCAGTCTAAACTGCATAATGAGGCCCTGTCTCAAAAAGACCAAAAAAAAAAAAAAATGTAGTTTGGCTTTAGAAATAAATTATTAATTGAACAAGTTACTGGTGAATTAAATTAGGTGCCAGTTGAAAATTTAAAAATTGTATCTTTTGTTTTCTAGTCAAAGCATTAATATAGAAGATAGTTATCTGCTTATGAGTCTGTGTGGCTTGAACATATTGATAGTTATCTGCTTATGAGTCTGTGTGGCTTGAACATATTTATAAATGCCTTTGGATTTAGTCCTTGTTTTTATTTGTTGTTAGTTATAATTTATTTAATGGGACTGAGGGTTAAGTTTGAGTTGGTCTTTTTAAAAATCATTGGGGTGGGCCTGGGATTTAGCTCAGTGAATTTGATCCCTGGTACAACATAACAACCACAACAACATCAACAAATCATTGGGGCTATTAACAGTTCTTAAATTTGGTGTTAATAAAAGTAACTTGGTATTTGTTATTTTTATTTTTATTAGCGAATTTCAGTAGAATTTTAGTTCTTAGATTTCTAATTTTAATAGAAATTCTAGTAGCGTGTTTGAAAGTAGTCTTACATGTTTAAATATTTGATTCAGACATTTAGGCCTTGCTTATATTTATATTTCTTATTTCAGATATAAGTTTTTAAAAATGACATCTATGATAAATCTTTTTTTTTTTTTTTTTTTTGGTGGCACCAGGGATCGAACTCACAGCCTCATGCCTGCCAGACAGGCGCTTAAGCCACTGAGCCAAACTCCCGGCTCCATGATAAATGTTGATGAACCACTATGAGATTTGCCTGTTGTCTTTCAAAATCTACTTTTACCATACCTGCTTTGGTTCATCATTAGTGTTAACATAAAATGTAGTGAAAAGAATGTGAATGATTTAACTTGAGCTGTGCATTTATTGGGTCTGTCCTCTGGTTGTAAATACTTGATTAAATCATTTTGGTTTCTTTTCAATATAAATTGATTATTGAGTGAAAAAGTGAATAAGTTGGATAAAAAAACAAGGTAGTATAAGAAGTGCTAGAGAAGTAATGGTACATTTTATTTTGTTTGAATATTCCCTATCACCATTCATATAGAAAATAGAAAATTTTTCTTTTGTATAGAAAATTTTATTATAGCTCTGATATCATTTTTGTTTTTATAGTTGTATGCTTGAGTGTTACATAATTGTTTGAAATTACGGCTTCATGAATAAAAGGGGAAAGAATGTTCTGGAGGTCAGCTAGTTTATCTCCTTTTATCCAAGACAAATGAAACATGGTCACCTAGAGAAGTAATACTCTGAAGCGCAACAAGGTGATTTAAATTGACTTGTTATACTGTGGTACCAGGAGTTCCAGGTCACCTGGTATGCCTGGCTTAGCAGAATTTTAACAATTAATAAAGTACTCCTTAATTCTTTCTTCAATAACTCGCTGTATTGTCCTTTCTGCTTTGTTCAGTATTGATCTTGGCAGCTGTTTAGTGAGAAGCTATGAGGTGCCAGACACCCTGTTCTTTTATAATGTGCTAGTCCTTTACCAGTTATTTTTCATAAACAGCAATAATAACAAAACGTCAATGACAGGCATGGTGTAAAACTGGTAGTTTCTATGAAGATAAAGGAATTGGGGATAGTGCATTATTTCTTCTACAGTAATTTGAATAATTATTTAAGCATGTTAACAATAGTGTTTTACTATTACAGGTCAAAAGTAACATTGTTTAATAAAAAACTGATAAAAGTACACTTACTCATTTCTTCCTCTTTTGCTTATCACGCCATAAACTTGGGAACTTGGCAGTTTCTTCTTTCACATTTGGCCAAGGCTTTGGAATTAATTATCTTTTTCCCACCATCATTCACAGTAGCCATCAGCAAACAACACAATATGGAAAAGTAACCAAGAGCTAGACCCTCAGAACCAAGAGCCATCGCTAGTTCCAGGCTGTGCCTGCTGCATTGTAGTATATTCCTTCTGTGGAAGTTTTTGATTCATATTAATTTAATTTTAGGTTTATCAGACTTAGCAAAATACAGGACACCTACCTCAATTTGAATTTCAATAACAATACTTTCATTAGTATAAGATTTTCCCAAATATTACAGATTTAAAAATTATTTGTTGTCTTTCTGTAACAGATTTAACTAGTCTGTTGTATTTTATTTGACAACCCTAGTTATTTCCAGTTGTGCGTAGCAGGTACCAGGCATTGAGAGATGTGTACAAGGAGTCCAGTTGGGGGAGATGAAAAGAACGGATGTGAGAGAGCAAGCGCAGAGAGGACACTTGGTGATAAAAATGTTCGCTGCCCTCGTCCATGCTGAGTGAGTGGGGTTATGAGGTAGGCACAGTGCCCACGACACTGGCCAGCCAGAACCCTAAGGAGGAGTTGATGGGACTGGAGAGATGCCAAAATGAGAGAATAGTAAAAATGATGAAAAGAAATAGAGCCAGTGGAGGTCAGAGGAGAAGGAGACAAATAAACCCATGTCCATCTGCAGCCTCTGGGAGCAGCAGCAGAGAGGAGAGCCTGCTGAGAGACGCAGCCACCTGGAACTTGAAACCCCTTGCCTGTCAGTCTCTGTACTGTAAGGAAGAGGGTCTGGGTGTGTCTTGGTCAGGAGGGGACTCTGAAAGCTCCTCAGCAGAGTTCCTAATCTGGGTCCTCTGTGAAGAGGGCTTGTCCAGGCGGATCCACCCTTCCTCCTCTCAGCCTTGCCTTCTGATCTTATGGCTACTTTTAGAGGTCAGGCCAGTGCCTCCAAGCCTCTAGTGTGATTCCAGAATTTAGTGTTTATTATGTCTTGTAGTAAAATGGACTAAACTTCCTGAAAGACTTTGTTTTGTACGTGCACAGCACTAGTATGGCTTAAAATAAAACTGTTGAAAAAAACCTCTGATATACTTTAAAACTTCCTTTCATTCATTTTGGTAAGTCCTTTCCTGAGTGGATAGAGTAGAAGGCCTATCTTGACCTGGCCGTGGGGACTCCTTCCAATCGGCTGTGTGGTGAGTGACGCTGGTGGCCACATTTGCGTGGCGTGCAGCAGCCATTGCCTGGTCAGTCATCCACTTCATTCTGGTCTGGGAATCAGAAGTGACTGCCGGTGGTAAGGACAGTCCAGTGGAGGCAGATTTACAATTTGGAACAGTGGTTTTTAACCCTCTCTAAATTTTGGAATTCATTTGTAAGTCTGATGAGTGCAACTACCCCTTTCCCCATTATTGGACTTGCATGCAGTCTGTTGCAGATAAATCAGAATTTATGTATGCATGTATTCATTCATTCATCCTGGTACTGGGGGGTTGAACCTGGGGCCTTCACACTGAGCTCCATCCCTACCCCTCCCCCCTTTTTAAAATTTGGAGACACAATCTTACTAAATGGGCTGGGCTGGGCTCAAGATGCAATCCCCTGCCTCAGCCTGTCAGAGTGTTGGGATTGTAGGTGTGCACCACACTACCTTGCAAAATGGCAGGGTTTAGAGAAGGACCCCATCCCCTCAGCTCATTCATGGCTAACCTGATTTGAAGTTCATGGTTCGGAGCATAACTGTACAGTTAAACTGGCCCATTCATGTATTCCTTAAATGAGCTAAATTCTAAGGCTTTGTGAAAGGCTGATTTTTAACTCTGTCTTGATAGCAGTAGTCTTGTATAACAAATTTAAGAGCACATTTTCAACTTGAAATGAAAGGTGTAACTCATGTGCTGTTTAAAGGTTTAGTACCTATTCGATGTACCCTGAGAGGAAGAGCAGAAATTACCTAGTTTATCATCTTTATTTCTCTCACTTTAGTGCAGCTTTTAATTTCCCGTTAGTTATCCATTTACATTCTTATCTTTATAGTCCTACAACTTTCAGTTGCCTTTTATTCGAAACTTTTTGTGTGCTTCTGCTTAGCTACAATCTTTTAAATCTGCTTATATTCCATTGAGTTGATATGTATCTCTGATGCTGAACAAAAGATTGTTTCAAGTTGTATGCTTTTTGGAGAATATTGCAACTGACAGTTTTAAGTAGCTTTTTGATTCTTGTCTTAGTTTCCTAGGTAGATTATCAAGGATGGGAGTAATGATTCATTCATTCATGACATTTTGTTAAGCAGGTACTGTGTGCCAGGCCGGGCCAAGGGTGTGGCCACTTCCGTGCCCTTGATGTGCTTTGCCTCCTTTTCCATGATGCTAGAGAGCTAGTCAACCAGCAGAGTGAGCTCACAATTGTCTGGCCCAAGGGACCGTGCTTCCTCATTGCTCAGCTGGCCAAAGTTTAGAAGTAAACTAGGAAAGTGTGACCAGAAGGGCGAATCTGAAGAGACGACAGACTGTAGCAAAATCATGCGTCTCTAGAACAATCTGCTTCTTTGGATTATTTGTACAACTTGGCTTTCTTTTATTGCTGTAGTTAAGAAATGAAGACCCCAGGTTTAGAACACTGCATAGGCTTAAAGATCTTATAAATAAACTAGATATATTTACATCTTATAGAAAACTCAGTTGGAATTTGGTTAAAGTAAAACCATAGGACACAACTTCATTAATGTATCTAGACTTACACTTTGTGTTTATTGAGTGCTTATTGTATACTAGGAAAACAAATGGGGCAGCATGTTCTTGGTGAATGAAAGAGACAAATATGTGACCCAGTGGTTGCCATGGCAAGCTGTGGGCACTGTGAGTGAGTCTGTGACCATGGGTGCGGGGAGCAGGAGTCTCCACGACCCCTTGTTGGGATGTTTTCACTTTAGAAAAGTACCCCTCCCTTTCATAGTTTGCTTGCATGTGTTGGGACAGGAAAAAACTTTATTAAAGAGGACAGTTAATATCAGTTGGGATGAAAGTTGTTTTCCTTTGCTTTTTTTTTTTTTTTTTTTTTTTTTTTTTTTGGGACAGGACTTCGCTTTGTAGTTCAGACTGGCCTTCAACTCACTGTGTAGCCCCAGACTGGCCTTCCTCCTGCCTTAGCCTCTCAAGCCCTGGTGTTATGGTTGTGCAGCACCACACGTGCCTCAGATACTTAGTTTTTGAAATGCACATATAGTTTAGAGAAGTCTCAGAATTGAGTAAGGGATCTTTGTCCTTGTGAATTGCAGTATGATTATCAGGTGGAAGAGAAGTCGTAGATGGGTGATTTTCTGAAAAGTCACTAGTTTTGTAACATTTCTAATAAAATCATTAGAAGGGCCAAAAGTAAAGTAGACCTGGCATTCTCTTAGTAGCCGTAACAGAAAGATTGCAGTGTGATCTTTTTTGTTTTTTCTTTCCAGTAGTGCAGGCTCCAAAGCAAATAAGTTGGCCTCCCTTCTTTTCTGGAGCCTTGAGGAGACCCTGGCTGGGCTCTGTCCTGGCTCTGTGGGTCTGAGTGTGACCTGGGGCCGTGGTGGCATTCGCTCTGCAGGGCTGCCACTGCCAGGAGACACCGTACTGTGCTCAGCGTCGTCCACCTCTGCACAGCATTTGCTGCTGCTGCCCACCTCTTCCTTCTTAAAACACTTTTCTCTTAGTCCACTCTGTAGCTGCTGGCATGATTGTTATAAAGCTACAAGCATTTCCCTGTTGGAGATCTGCTAATGGCTTCCCATTGTACATAAAAGAAACATCAAGACTCTTTTCTGTAATTTACACATCTGAGCTCAGTTTCCATAGCTAGGAAATGTGGATATTGTGATCTCATTTCCATCATGGTCTTCACACTGATTTACATCCCCAGACCTTTTCCCCCACCCCCAATTTTGAGACAGGGTCACTCTCAGTTGGTAAATTGTCCAGGCTGATGTCAAACTTGTGATAGTTCTGCCTCAGCCTCCCAGAGTGCTGAGATTGTCATTGATGAGGGTATAGATTTTTGTCTGCTTTTGTCCCTGTGACAGTTTGTGCACATAATAGGCACCTAGTAAATACTTGTTGGATAGATAAACACATTCAGCTTATATGAGACCTCCAAAGTTTTTCTTCTTTCCTCTTTCCAAGCAGTGTAGTATGTGGCTCAGTATTTTCTGCATTAAATATCAAGTCTTGTGATACAGCATTTCCTTTTTCCTTTTCACTTTCTGCACATATTCTCCTCTTGCCCGTTATTCTTCAGATCAGAGGATTTACTGGGGTCACTAGGAGAAGGTAGCTAAATACAGAGGAGAAGAAATAGCACAGACATGAGAAAAAGAACCCTAGGAATGATATTGTTAACAGTGGTTTCAAAATAAACTTTCTTTCTAGTGACTCCTCATCTCTTCGTCCTGTTTTGACAGTCATTGTCAACTTATGACCCTTCTTTGAACAACCAGTATTTAATTTGCATATTTTCTGTGGCAAAGAAATGACCAGTTTATAGTGGCATGGAGCACAAATCAATCTTAATATGGGCATCATTACTGTTTGTGAACCAAGTGTGAACAGGTTAAGCATGATTTTAAGGATGTTACAAAGGTCTCACAATAACTGTTCTGATTCATTTTTTTGTGAATGCCTGAAGTTTTCACCAGTAGTTCAACCATAAGTTTACAAATTGAGAATAAGTCTGAAAGGGAAAGTACTTAGAACCCCTTGGCAGTTGTTTGTATCTTAGTGTAAACTGGTTAACTAGAGGCATCTTGACCGGTAAGTAACCAGAAGTGCTTGATGGGATGCAGAGATTCCCAGGGACCCTGGGAGGCCAAATGACACACAGTACTGTTAGGCAGGAGAGAAGGTGCCACTCTGCTGTGCACCAGCCTTGCCTAGGGGTGGTCCCTGCCTCTGCCCCTGTCCTGGTGGAAAGAGGCTCCCAGCTGCTGCCAGGTGGGCTCCTTTGGATCTCGTAGAAGTAAGGCTTCGGCTCACTGCATTGCTTGTTTATTTCTAGGTATCTTGCAATATATTCAGAACTCTCCCTCCCAGTGACAGCAATGAATTTGATCCAGAAGAAGACGAACCTACCCTTGAGGCATCATGGCCACACCTACAGGTACTCTGAACTCCGCTGAACCCCAGAGCTCATTCTTCTGTTAGCGTGGAATTCCTTGCTGAACTATAGTCACCAGGAAGTCAGACTGGAGCATGTTACTGGGTAGCTGAAGAATGCTTTTTATGTTTCTTGTGCTTGGTAATTAGGATGCCAAAAAGGTAAAATAGTAAGTTTCAGTGTAGTGCTTTCTCTGAGTCCGCTACACCCCTCCTATTACAGGTCCAGCCAGGAGACTGCTTCATGATCCCTCCCACTAGTGTCTCAGAGAAGAGCTATTTTTTCATTAATGTTAGTTGAATGTGATTAGAAAGGCAAAACCAAACTGTAATAGCTCGTTCTTTTTCCAGGTTTGTAAGAAAGAACCAGCTGAGCAAAAGCCTGGCTGATGGCCTGTTTTGTTCTCAGCGAGAAGGCTGTGCTGTCAGCTGGCGGTGCTGTGCAGGATGGCTCAGGCACCCCTCACCCCTCACCCCTGCACCCCTGTACCGCTTCCCATCATCGGGCTACCCGTGATGGTCACCTGCATGGACTCGTTTGTTTTGCAGCTCCTGTTTTCTCTTTTGCCTGCTCTCAAGGCCATCATTTTTCAAAAGAATAGAGCATGGAGATCTGAGTCCGAACGCTGTGTTTCCATGCGCCAGAATGTCCTTAGAGATTGGGGGCCGAGTAGGAAGCAGGGTGGTCAGGGAGGAACAGAAAGACAACCTTGCCCATCTCCACCCTGAGGCAGAACCTCTCCAGCTTTCCAGGCTGTGCTTAGGGTCACTGGTTGACATTTTGAAGGAGTGGGGAGAGCTGTGCAGCAGAGAGCGAAGGCCTCGAGGTATTTTGAAAGTTTGTTTTTTTCCCCTGCTTCAGAGTTTTTGACATAAATTTGCAACTTCACCCATCCTACCTTGGCAGCTCTAGTTTGCTACAGGTGTGCATGTGTGTTGTTTGCCCTCGTTATAGTAGCGTGTTCTGGAGCCATTTCTCAGTTCTTAGATATGTGTTCCTCCTAATGCTGAGATTGGGTAAATTAAATTAGCTGAACCACTGTAGTTGATTTACTATCTTCATCTTTAGGTTTTTTGTTTTAAGTGCCAGACATTCTATTTGCAGTCTAGGAAATATGTAAAATTGTTTGTGCTTTTCACAGGTATACAAACACTCGTTTGAGTGGGTGAATTTCTTGGCATGTCTTATGCTTAATCCTTGGTATATAGTTCATTAAACTGCAGTTTAGTCTGGAAGAAGAATTTAAAAAGAGAGAAAGAGTGAGAGCGAGAGCGAGAGAGAGAGATCACCTCCTCAGGAAAGCCTCACGTTTGAGGGCAGCACAAACAAGGAGAGCGATGGCTTCGGAGCATCAACTCATTGGCTTCTCTGTCCTAGAGAAGAGTCAAGAAGATTTCAAATACTCTGAATCATGCTTGTTATTGATGTGAATTCCCACCAAAGTGCAATAAAGTTTAACTCAGTATTTCAGTTAATTCTTCCTGGGCTTAATGATTCTGTAAAATATAGGACTAGATTAATTTCTGAAGTAATTAAAAAAAATCTGCCATTGAAAAATGGTAGCCTGCACTGTCATTTCAGCGGCGACATTAACCATTATTTCTTCTGAAGTCCAAACGCCAGAACAGCAGTGAAGAGCGGTGAGGAGACCCGCACCCCCTGGGGTGTAGAGTCACCAGCTGTTACAGAACTGGCTGGTTTCATCTGTGTCACCGTCTTTCCATCCATTCACTAGCTCAGGGGAAATAGGACCAACTAAGGCTGGATCAAGTGAAGGAGACTTATTTCTAAAACTCACAGATCACCCTTCATTCGTAGCGAAGGTCAGGCCTGAAGGCACACTGTCGCCCTCGTTATCTGCTGCTTTGTGGATGGCTTTGTGCAGGCTCCAGACTGGCTTTGGAGCCCAGGGTTTCCTTTGTGCAGTCCTCCTGCGTGGGTTAGTCACCTTCCCACCTGCTCTGAGAGGTGGCTGTGGTTGACGAGAGCACTTGTTCAACAACACTACAGAAATCTCTCTTTCTATTCAGGGCAGCTCATTCATGTCAGTTACCCATCACTAAATTCAGTATTTTACTTTTTAATTGACCCAGCAATTTTTTTTTTTGATCAAAACATAATGGGGCATTAGAGGTTTTTACTTTAACTCCGTAATTAGCAGTGTTCATCTTCTGGACCAGGTGCTACCTGGAAGCAAAGTATGAATGTCTGAGAAGAGGACAGAAGAACAGAGTGAGTGACTCAGAGATGCGGATCACCGGGCTCACTGTGCTCCCTCTGCACTTCTTCTTTTGATTAAGTTGTGGTCCAAACCAGATTATTGATCATAACAAACAGTGACTCTTTGGAGATACTTAAAAATAGACAAAATAGATAGTCCTCTTGCCTCAGCCTCCCGAGTGCTGGGATTACAGGCAGGACTTTCATTTATAATTAAGGAGTTATTTTTAATGCTTGACACTTTATTGATCATAACAAACAGTGACTCTTTGGAGATACTTAAAAATAGACAAAATAATGTTAAATTCACATTTTTACTTTAAATGTGTCAAAGAGGTCTATTGTATGGATGCCAGTTTGGTCTTTTCTATTCTCTTTACTGGTGGTAATATGTTTTAAGCTAGTTACATAGTTGCCATGGTTATTTTTTATGTATTTTCTGAAATTAAGTTTTCCAGTAGAATATGATTTTGTAGAACTTTCTTTACTGAGGGGGGTCTGTCTGTCTGTCTTTTTGAGACAGGGTTTCACTATGCAGTTCAGGCTGGCCTTGAACTCACTGTGTAGCTCAGGCTGGTCTCAAACTCACAGCAGTCCTCTTGCCTCAGCCTCCCGAGTGCTGGGATTACAGGCAGGACTTTCATTTATAATTAAGGAATTATTTTTAATGCTTGACACTTGAAGCAAACAAACAACCACAACAAAAACCCAGGCATGTAAAGTCAAGTCTTTTTGCTCATGTCCTCAGAGAATTTATTTATGTGATCTTAAAAAATAACGGATCCTCCCCTGCCCCAGTGTTTCCCTTTAGAAACTCAAGGGAGACTTGATTCTGAGGTCTCTGTCTCTTCAACTAAGAGCACATTTGCAGTAATCGATAAGGCGTCTGAACTATTTCCACCACACTAGTTTAAACTGCCAGCTGCCTTGAAGGGACCGCAGGGGCAGAGCATGTTGCCAGTTCCCGTGGAAAGTCCTGCCAGCCAAGTCAGCCTGGAAGCCAACAAACTCCGCTCTGTGGCGATCTAGAGCAAGAGAAACCCACTTTGAAGAGGCCATTTGCTTAGGGCTGACATTGCATTTGAAAAATGAAGTGTGGAAAGATTTGTGTAGTACGAGAAGAGCAATCCCAGAAATTGTTTAGACTGAGGCATTACTGTGACCAGGAGAACAACACGTGAAACTTGGCAAGGTCCAGATTAGTAAGAAAGAAGTTTTTTTCTGTAGTTAGGCAATTTCAAAGTGAAAATGTAGTTTGACAAACGTAATTTGTTAGAGTCTAAAATTGCAAGGTAGCGGTAAAGTACTGATATTTGCAGGTCCTTGGGGGCCCTGAGTCTTGATTTGCAGCGGCTTGAAGATCAAAACTACTTCAACAGTAGTACAGTATAATAAATAGTACAGTGTTGTGTTTATTGCAGTATTGATTGCCTTTTTACCATTTGCAGTATTGGTTGTTTACAAGGTAGTGGGTTAAAGTTAAAAATGCTCTTGGGATATGTATATATACCAGTTCTCCAAGGTAAACGTAATTGTTAAGTATCGCAAACATACACTAAAAACAAATGCTGTTGCCTTGGCAGGAATCAAGGCACACAGTCCACTGGGCCAGGGAGTCATTGTATTCCTCACTGCTGTGTGCTTTATTTCTTCCTTTTTTTTTTTTGGCGGCACTGGGGATCGAACTCACAACTTCGCGCCTGCCAAACAGGCGCGTAACCTATTGAACCAAACTCCCGGCCCTAGATTTTTGAGGCAGGGTCACACTATGTAGCTCAGGCCGGCTTTGCGCTCACGTTGTAGCCCAAGCCAGCCTCGAACTCACAACAACCCTCCTACATCAGCCCCCTGAGTGCTGGGATTAAAAGTGTGCGCCACCACACCTGGCTCTATGCTTGTCATTTCAAAACCCAGTTTTAGTTGGGACGGTCCTGAAAAAGCAGTAAAAATTATTAATTTCATTAAAATTTGACCCTGGAGCATACATCTGAGAAAATATTCCACATGAAGAAAAGGTGAATGTGCACAGATCACGTGGACTGCACGCTGAAGTGGAGTGGTCATTGTGTGGAGAGGCCCTTGTGCTGTGCTAGCTGGGTTTTTTATTTTTTAATGGAAACAGTTTTACTTAATGGAACTAGCCCACCAAACATGGTTACTAAGACTTCGGTATTTGGCAGATAGTTCCTTTCTAAAACAAACAAGGAAACCAATTGATAGTATTTATTAACACTGGTAGAATTAGAGCCTTCAAAGCAAAATTTAGAATTAGAATTTGAGAAAGCCTGAATCTGTAACTCAGTGAGCCAGTACTTTGCAGGTGGCAAGTGAATGATGTTAGGAAACGCTCATGGGTAATGATACATTAATGCAAGGCAGACAATTGGATTTTAGTGTAAAAATGTGAAGAATGCATTGGTACTGTTTCAGATTCTGTATGGCAGCTAATCTTTAAGAAATGACAGTGTGTTGGATTTTAGTGTAGTGTCAAAGAATACCCACAACTATGTGGAAAGACCACTAAAACACTTTAATTTTCTCCAACTACTAAATCTGTAAGATTTGATTTTCTTTAGATACTTCAACCAAAGCAGCATATCAGATTGAGTATAGAAGCAGATGAAAATCTGTCTTCTATTAAACCAGCCATTAAGGAGATTCACTAAAATAGAAAACAGTGCTTATCAGTAATTTTTTTGCAAGTTATTTTTCACAAAACTATGCCACTTACGTTAATATACATTTTTTTGTTTTAAAATGAAATATTTTTAAATTTCTCAGTTTTCTAATATATGTGGTACAATTATATATGTAATATATAGGTGCATAGTATATATATCCCATGTAAGTACAACCTTTAGAAGGGGGTTCCTTTTAAGTGAGAGTGAGAGGGACTAACATGTTTGCAAATGCTATTTTAGGCAATATGACAGTGATTGTACGTACTACATAGTCACTGTGTTATGTGTAATACATATTTAATTTAAGGATTATCATCCCTTTTATAAAATTGAAACATTTCAGAGAAACTAATGTGTTAAGATTTTGAAGCAAGAGATAGAGCTAGTCTTCCAGCCTTCTAGTCTTTTAAAAGTACCAGTTTTGATAATAGTGTTGCAGAGTATACCAAGATCTAATGTAGCTTTTAACCCAGATTTATTATCCAGGGAGAAAGAATGATCTCCCATTGTTTATCAGAATGGTTATTTGAGGCTGACTCCTTGCAGATGAAAATATTGAGAATATTTTCACTGTTAATTTTTGCTTATACCAACATATATTTCTTGGAGGAGTGTAAGTTGTCGTAAACTTTTTGAAAGGAAGTTTGGCAGTTAGTATCAAAGATCCTAAATGTTTGGGTGTTTTGTCTAGCAGTTCCACATTTAGAAATATTTACTAGTGAAATAATTGAAAAAGTGCATGTTGTTGCATGACCTATGATGCACATTGTGGCATGATTTTATAAAGAAAGTTATTAAAACAATTAAATGTCTGCACATAGAGATTGGTTAAATTATAAATAGTGGAAATGCTATAAAATTTGTATAATGAGCTACTTACAGCTACTAAGAATGATGGCTTAATATTGGTTTAAGTTGTTCACAGTATGTAGTTTAGATAGCAAAGATAGTTTGTCAAACTATGTAAAAATAATTTGTAGTATATTGATATAGAAGTGTATATATTAAAATATTAGCAGTGGTTGTCTCTAGTAGTGAGATTGCAAGGGATTTTTATTTGCTTTGATCATATTTTCTGATTTTTATTTTTGAAAGTTAAAAAACAGTAACAACTGTCACAACAAAAATCTAGTATGGCTCATTGATATTAAAACTTAGTTTCCTAAGCTCTGTTTTAGTGTAATAAACTTCATGTTTTTAATATTATTCTTAGTGAATTATAATTTGAAATTAACTCTAATCTGTTTGTTGCAGCTTGTATATGAAT
Source organism: Dasyprocta punctata (assembly GCA_004363535.1). Taxonomy (NCBI): domain Eukaryota; kingdom Metazoa; phylum Chordata; class Mammalia; order Rodentia; family Dasyproctidae; genus Dasyprocta; species Dasyprocta punctata. The sequence continues at coordinate 130,454 of RJWM01000447.1, forward strand.
TTTTCATACGATTTTTGGAAAGCCAAGAATTCCAACCCAGCATTGCCAAAAAATACATAGATCAGAAATTTGTATTGCAGGTAAGCAAATTCTTGTGCTTGCTTTTCTTTGTTATAAAGTTGTTAACTCTTTATATCATTTTCTCTTGTTTAAAAACACTATCACAGGGCGGGGAGTTTGGCTCAGTGGCTTAAGCACCTGCAGGTGGGAGGTTGTGAGTTCATCCTTGGTACTGGAAACAAAACAAAACAAAAATAAAAAAACAAAACAAAACACTATCACACTGATAGTTCTGTCACCTTGTCAACAAATATGTACATAAATTAGTTTTTGTTATTGCCCATTAAATGTAATAGGTGCCTTTTAATTTATTTGTGATGGGAATTAATTACATTTGAAACAGCCAAGAATGCAAATGCCTAAATCCTCATAGTTTTCTTTTCTTAAAGTAAAATATAAAGGAATTTCATTTATATAGCTCTGGTTTGTGTGACTTTTTATATAGGTTAGAAACTTATATTTACATAAAGATTCTTAAAGAACTTTAGATCTATTAAAACTGGGTAAGCAAACTCGGACTACAGAGCATAAGTAGCCTTTAATAAATGATCGAAATAAGAGTACTGGCGAAATTACTTAGTTTAATAGTTTAAAATATTCCAGAAGGGATTAACTCTAACCTATTTTTGGAACTTCTCCAGGAACACATTTTTCCTGATTTCTCATTTTATAACCATAGACGACATCCTCTTTTTCCTTGTACTGTACTTGGGTCAGTCTTGCGACACTGAGTTTTATCTGTTGCTCATATTCATCTCTAAGAATGGACTGGAGCCAAATTAGCATATAGACTATTGGAGCTCCTTTCTGCGTGACTTGTGGGGTGCCTCGTGTGGAAAACAATGACTGTGTTATCTCCTTATGAACCACTAAACAGAGCCTCAAATTAAAAACATTACATTGGCAGAAGATTGATCTCCTTTCTTTACCAGAGCAAAGTAACCATGATGACCTCATTCCCTTCCCTAATTAAATCAATAAATTTAGAATTTGAAATAGGACGAATCCTAGCTGATATTTGAAGTGTTTTGGTATTGAAAACATCGCTGTGTAATAGGGCTCAATGCAAGCGAGCACCCAGGCAGGCTGGCTGCAAAAAGCTGAGGCCTGAGGTAGCTTCTGTACCTCTTGAGGCAGTGGTCAAGTGACATTAAGTCCAAGTTCAGATGCTAGCGCAGAGCCGGAGAGGTGCTTTGGAGCCTTGCCTGCATGCTGGGTGTGGTGATGGTGCTGGAGAAAACCCATGTACCCCATCCTCCAGGCCACCGGGGCACCATCCAGCTGTGTGCCACACCTGGAGGACCTGGCACTGTGCTGCTGGTCGCAGCTGTCACCTTAGCACAGGAGGCTCCGCTCTGACCAGCAGCGCCAACGCTGCCCGAGACCAGGTCCTTCGTTCCACTCACTGCTTTTCATTCGTCAGAGTTTGAAGCCTTCCCCATCTTTGGGATGTCTGTGTGTTTTCAAGTGTGATGTGGATGTCTGAACAGAGCCCAGAGCCTGGTCAGGCCAACACAGTTTGGTTAGGCTTTGTGCTCAGTGTCGAGACTACACTTCTTACACGAGAGTTGCGGTGATTCTTGCCAATTCATGTTGAGCTGTGGCCCGAACTGACTTCTCATTAATCTTTATGCACTTCTTGTAAAGTCACGTTTTCCCTTGTTTTTATTTTGTTATAAAGCTTGTGTTTTTTTTAATCTACACAGAGGATTTGACATCTTTTTTCTCTTGTCTACCTTATATACTGTGTGTTGTATCTTAACAAACCTCTGTAACCTGCTTCAACTGTTTAAATATTGACCTTATCCAAGCCACTGATTGCAGTCGTTAAAACTAGCCAAGGCTGATAGAGGTCTGTGCCTTGAGTTTAGAAATTCTCTACTTTAAAACAGATTCATTTAGCTGGGCGTGGTGGCGCACGCCTTTAATCCCAGCACTCGGGAGGCTGAGGTAGGAGGAGCGTTGTGAGTTCGAGGCCCGGTTTGGGCTACAACGTGACCGCAAGGCCGGCCTGAGCTACATAGGGCGACCCTGCCTCAAAAAAAACTAGGACTGGGAGATTGGCTCAGAGGCTTAAGCCCCTGCCCTGGCAGGCGCGAGGTTGTGAGTTCAATCCCCAGTGCCACAAAAAAAAAAAAACCAAAAAAAAAAAAAAAAAAAAAAAAAACAAAAAAAAAAAAAACAAAAAAAAAAACCCCAAAAAACAGATTCATTTGTCAGTGGTCCTTGAATTCTGTCTTTGAGCCAACTAGAGATTTACTCTAATAGATTATTGTTCTTCCTGTAGTTCTTCCTTTTGCTTGTAAGGGGAGCATAGCATAGAGGCTTAGTAAGATGATGTAAAAGCCAGGACTTCATGTTTACAGCATTCCCTGCATCTGGGAACTGTGATTTTATTATAAAAAGGAACTCCATCATCTGCTGTGTGATACTTTGGTGGACTCTAGGGGCTGCTGTGTTTGATCTTCCCCTAACTGCTGTAAACCACAGGATTATTCGTCAATCCTAGACTTTTGCCAAAGGTAAGAAATCAAGTGTAAGCAGTGATGTCCATTTATATAGTTTGTGTTTTCATGCCTTCATTTTTCCAACCTTTACCTTTCCCGTGCTTCCCTTTTTCTACCCTTTTGTCCCCTGGCAATTCCATGGAGTGCCAGTGCCTTCCAAGTGTCAGGCCTCCATTCCCACTGACTTCTGGTGGCTGGGTGCTGGCTCGGGTCCTCCTGGGAACGGTTGGGCCTTTGAAGCCCAAGAAGTCAGTGCTGCTGCTGTTTCACCCCGTGACCCTACCTGGCCTGCAGCCCCGTCACCCTCCCATGTGTCCCTTGCCCCTGAGCTGGCTGCTCCTCCCTGCTTCTGCGCACCTGACAGGGCTTTCTCGCGCTGCCACTTTCCTCTGCTTGTTTCTCTACCCTGTGGATTCATGGTGTCACCTCACCCTAGTATAGTTTGTGCTCAAGCCTAGTTCTCTTGAGTCCTAGAAACCCTCAGACTTTTCTTTTTGGCAAGTCAAGCGGACATTTAACTTGTTCCTTTCCTATGGGCAAATTTCTTATTTTCTATAAATTCTTAATGATCTCAAAAAGAGTTTTGGTGATTTTGCCTTAAAACTTGTTTATTTAGTGAGACATAATTTTTTCTACTTAAGAAATATACACATTTTCTATAGCATCTAGATGCATTCTTTACATTTTTTCCCCTGCTGTCATCCTCTTATCAGTGGATATAAAATTTAAATAAGAATTGTGCTACTTTGCCATGAGCTGGTAGAAAGTTAGGAAGCTCTGGGTTTGAATTCTGGCTCTCCTGTTTGCTGAGTGCATTTTAGGAGCTGAGAATGGAGCCTTAGAGATCGAAGAAACTGCATTCAAACTGTCACTCTTCTGCTTACAGTGTGGCCAGCAGCTGTATGCACACTTGAGTCCTAAGTCTGAGAGTCTTCATTCATGACTTGAGGATGATGGGATGGGATGGGACACTCTTAAGTAACAGCCTCAAAGTGACAACTATTAGGTCTGTTTAGTTCATTTGGCTGTCTGAATACAAAAAAGGAGTCCTGCCTTCATTCGTAAGCATGTTGACAGTCTGAGACACATGACTTCATTGCTCTGCAACTCAGTGTCTTCTGTAATAAAATGGTATAAGAGATGTGTCTACTCCAAGTCACAGGGAGACTTGTTGGGAGATAAACTGAGATCACTCGTTACAAATGTCTGCTCTTGTCGTATGTGGCGCACAGTAGCTGCTCATTAAATATGAATTCGTTTTTACACATCCTCCTTATATTACTATCTGCCCACTTTGGTAGAATATTGTTTTTTCTTGGTTCCAGTGTTAATTTAAAAATCTTCATCTTTTGCAACATGTTTTGGAGAGTTGGTGAGGATTGAAACCAAGACCTTGTGCATGCTAAGCATGTGCTCTACTACTGACTACATCCCTAGCCTTGAAATAAAACTTAAAAATCAATATGAAACTTACAATAAAATCTTGCAAAGCAGACTCAAGGCAGAAATGTAACATATTCCTGTATGAGAAAGCTCACCATCATAAAGACATCCATATAATCTCCAAGTTCATTGATGTATTTAGTACAATTCTGATTAAAATTTCATAGCTTTTGACTTGAAATTTCAGAGTTCATGAAATTTTTGCAAAAAATTATCAAATAATAAAATATCTTGATCCTTAGCACTCCAGAAAATTATAATAAAGCATTCTATAATGGTACTTAATTAAAACTGTCGTGTTGGAATGGCAGACTGGAATGTAATAGACACTTGGGTTAACATCTTTATGAGTATGCCATAAAATCCATAAGAAAATGAACCAATAAACAAATAAATACTCAAGCACACACATACCTATGTAGAGTAAGTGAGTCAGCTTAAGTGTTCTGCAGGGGAAATCCTACAGTACTCTTACCAAATTCGGAGCCAACAATTCAGTGAGAAAGAACCAGCTGAGTCTATAATGATAAGCGTACAAAGATAATGAATGCATCATTGTTAATACTTATCGTAAAGTTGGGAGCAACTTAACCGTTCCTCAGGACATTTATACAGTGCAGTGGAACCCATGGCACATGTGCTGCCATGGGCTGTTTGGATTGTTGAAAGCTCTAGAAGCTCCGTCATCACTGATGTAATACAATATTCATCAGTTAGTGAAAAGAGTGTGATAGGGCTTCTCATGATATAGTAAGTGTAGTATGTGTGCTGTGGAGCATGATAGTTTTTGAGCTTGTGCCTGTTATTTTATGGAAGAGGGATGTTTGCGTTTTTGTCTTAGTCTGGTTTTGTTGCTGTAACAGAATGCAGTAGTTCTCCCTTACCCAGCAGGGATGTATTCCTAGCCCCTCGTATTGACGCTGCATATAGGAACTGTGCTTAGGGACAGTTGGCCTGGTAACTTAACTGGCTACTATGTGATTAGTGGGTGCTTCTTATATAGGTAGCATGGATGTACTGGACCTGGCCAGGGTGATTCACAGCCAGCACAGGAAGAAGCAGATCATTGGAAGATTTCCTCATGGTACTCAGAGGGACATGCAGTTTAAAATTTGTGAATTGTTTATTTTTGAAATTTAATATTTTCAGATCACGGTTGAATGTAGGTGACTGTAGGCAGAACTGTTCTGGAGGCAGGGACCTGCTGTGCCTGAGAGTGGGTATTTTATAAAGAACAAACATTTATTTCTTACAGTTTTGGAAACTGCAAAGTCCATGGTCAAGGTGCTGGCATCTGGTAAGGGCTGTCTTGCTGTGTCCTCCCATGGGAGAGGTTGGAAGGGCAAGAGAATATGGATCCATTTCCACGGTGACTTTGTATGGCGGCATCGTCCATTCCTGAGGGCGGGGTCCCCAGGACCAGCACACTTCCCCAAGGCCTGCCTCCCAACGCTGAGCACTGGGGATTAAGTTTAGGAAACATGAGTTTTGGGTGACACTTTCAGCCATAGCAATATGCATTAACAATTTGGGAGGGAGATACAGCAAATTGTTGTTAATTGCCTGGAAGGGTGTGATTATGTGATCGTGTATCATATGTGTGATAATCTTTAGTTTCTATTTTACAAGGGGTGATAGAAAAACATGGCAGATGTTTGAGTTTAAAAAAAAAAAAAACTTGTTACAGTTAAAAACACATTGTCAAGAACCATGGGATAAATGTATTGCTAGTGAGGGAGAATATTTTGAAGGAGATTAGTGGCCGTGTGTCTTTATTTTTTAATTTAAACATTCACTGTATTTCTTTATAACACTTCATTGAACAGATGTTTGGGGCAGTTCTGTCAGTGTTACTGTGTGTCTGAATCCCCTTTATTTACTGGATCTGCACCATGTGATTTCTAACCCTTTCCCAAAGTCAAAATAACCATGAAAGGTAAACATGTTGAATTGACTTAGGACATTTGAGGCAGCCATGTCAGCTCAATTAAATACACTCAGGAAAGGGGACTTCCAGAACTGCTTCACCAAGTGGCAAGAAGGATGATGTGACTGTGTTCGAAGTCAGGAGCAATGAGGGGGTTAATGGCAATGTGTCTTTTGCAATTAAAAAAATTTTTAGACATTCACCATATATTTTAATCACACTGTGCATATATATATATATATATATATATATATATAATTTTTGCATTTAACATGAGTGTAGGGTCATAAAAGAATTGTAAAAGGTTCAGTTATCAGTGCATTCTCATTTTATTGTTCTGCATTTTTCATAAAGCTCTGCTGATCTTGTGCAGTAGCCTTCCCAAGACTGTCTTCAGAGGACTGCATCATTCTCTTATTCCCAATATTCATTATGTTTCCTTCCTGTCAGCATTTGGGTATGTCCTTTAAAATAGGAAGCTGGAAGGAAAGTTTCCTGTGTTGTCTCCAGAGATGTTTCCCTTGCAGTTTTTGTCTCCATCAGGAAGCTGTGTTGATGGGCAGTTAAATGTAGAGACTGGTTTGAATTCGGGCTGCATTGTTTTTTATTATGTGAATTTGAGCAAGTGTATCAGTGTGTGTCAGTTTCCTTACCTGGAAGGTAGATGCAAAATACCAATAATAATAATAATAATAATAATAATAACATTGTAAGGTTGTAGAGATGCAGTGAGTCAAATATTCCCCCACGGGGCCTAGAGGAAACAGTTTCTCTCACCTAGGGTAAGAGTTCAAAAACCATGCTGATCTGTCCCTAATTCTTTTATTAAGATCAGTTCTTATCTTGGGAACCTTTAGCTGTATTTTGATTAATAACTTCAGTCTAGTGGTTGTCTATCATGTCTTCTCTCACATGTTACAAATTACTTGTTTTGTTTCGGTTTTTGGTTTTTTGAGACAGGGTCTCCCTGTGCATTTGAGGCTGGCCTTGAACTCACTGTGTAGCCCAGGTTGCCCTTGATTTTTGTGGTGTTCCTCCTACCTTAGCCTCCTGAGTGCTGGGATTACAGCCATGCACCACTGCGCCCAGCACAAATCATTTGAACTCTGAATCTAACTTTAAAAATCATTGGGGCTCTTTGAACTCTATTCCCTGGCTCTTCCCTGGCTGTCTGCCTCTTGGATGTTACCTGTGGCTTCCTGTATCTCTGGATTCTTAGCAGCTCAACTCTACTGATCAGTTTCTCTCATTCCGTGTTGGAAGTGAATATTTATTATGTGTGAGAGCCAGGGCTGGCACCTACACATCTGTAGGAGACAGAGGAGCAGCACCTTATGCAATCCCCAGGTGTGATGGGAGAGAGTTGCAGGGTTCTACGGCAGACTGGTCCGCAGGCAGTTGCCTTGGGCCAGTGGTCCTGCCAATTGTTGCTGGGCCTCCAGATTTTCAAGAGAAGCTAAGTCCAGACCATGTAGGGCCAGACAAAACAGCCTATTTAGTTGTTTTTTAATTCAGTAGTTTTGGATATTTTTATTTGAAGGGCTTTGTTGGTTTTTATTCAAGAATGGTATGAGTAGCCAACTTGAATTTCATTGTGATTTTTATTAAATCTAAATTTGCATAGCCTTTAGAATTTTTCTTGTACTCATCCAAGTCTTTATAAAAGAAAGCTGTCAGACATTTGTTAAAGCTGGTTCAATGCATAGTGCACTTGTGTTTATGCTAATGTTGACTTTAGACTTCGGTATCTTGGTAAATTGCCTTCTGTAACTGTGAGTTACACTCGCCTAAGCTTTAGAACAATTTTGTGTATTCTCTATAAAGATCATTTTCATCTGTGTTAGGATGGCTGGGGGAATGATTTTTCAGTGATCCCCCGTCCCCTTCCTTTGGTACAAATGAATTGCCAAATCTTGAATTATTTCATTGGGTGGACTACTGTGGCCAGAGGTAAGCCGCGTATTTCCAAAGATTGCCTTCAACCCCTGTGCAAATTGAAAAACAAGTCAGTGGTTGCTAAGAGACACACAATTGAAGTATCCCCAGAAACATATGTACTGCTGGAGATTGCTGTTTAGTAATTTGTACTTCAAGATGCTATAATTATTATGCAAATTACACAAGTCATCCACTCTGTCCTTAAAAGTGACCTTTCGTTACTTTGTTTTTAAAAAAACTCAAGACAAATTGGATATGATAGAAACCAAGCTGTTAACAGATTTTAAGTTCTAAACTGAAATAAATCCCAAGAGGCCTCAGCTGCAATACAGAGAACCACTGTATTTTCCAAACAAGTTCCTTGAATCTGTCAACATGTTTACATTTCTCTCTCAAAGCCCATAGCAAATAAAAGATCACAAAATGTGTTTGTACTTAGAATTTCAGCAGATAGCTCTTAGCAGTTAACAATAAGTCACCTCATCCTGTGCTGTCCCACATTTAATCTAGAAACTTTAGCAGAGGGCTTTGACTCTAGGACTTGGAGTCCCCATCCAGTTCTGTGGGAATTCAAGTCCTGTGGTGCCCTGGACCCATTTCGTTGAAGACCCCTAGGCTTGGGTTAGTGCTCCGCTATTGCTGTCTAGAAAATCTTAGTGCTTTCTGGACAAGGAGCACTGCGTGTGCATGTATCACTGGGACCCATGAATTGTGTACTAGACCCTGCCTGCATCATAGCAGTGCCTTGTTGCCTGGTGTAGCAGCCCTCTTTAAAACACTGACTAAATGACTTGTCTTAAAATTTTAAATCATGAGGTTTACTTGAACCAGGTAGAATGCTTAAGAGGAAAAAATCAGCTTCTCTAGTTTCTGGAAAGAATGCCTGAAATTAGGAGAAAATGGAACTTGGTGGAGTTGTTCCTATCACACCTGCAATTTTTATACTCAATTTCCATAGAGGGGGGTCTTCAGGCCAGATTTACTAGACATTTATCAACGCATCTCTTTGCTCTCTTATCCTCACCGTGTTTTCTCAGTGGTTGCCCATTTGCCTCACATAGTGTAGTGGTGATTGATTAAGGTCAGGCTGCCTTCTTGGTTCTTGGTTCTGGGCTGTTTTCTCTGTGTGTATTATATGGTGAAGGTCTTAGGAAGATGTTTTCAGGTACTAGAATAATGTTATGAACAAAGTCAGAAATGTGGAGATTTTAGTGCTGTGCCAGTTTGGATGAAAAAATTTTTTCTTCTTTCTTTCTTTCTTTCTTTCTTTCTTTCTTTCTTTCTTTCTTTCTTTCCTTCCTTCCTTCCTTCCTTCCTTCCTTCCTTCCTTCCTTCCTTCTTTCCTTCCTTCCTTCCTTCCTTCCTTCCTTCCTTCTTTCCTTCCTTCCTTCCTTCCTTCCTTTTATTTTTTTGGTACCAGGGATCAAATTTGTGACCTTGTGTTTGCCAGGCAGGTGCTTAGGCAGCTGAGCTAAACCCCTGGCTCTGGATGAAAATATTTAGAGCATCAATTTTATTGATGCTTGAAGATTTCTTCTTCTTTTCCTTATCCCCCCGCCCCTGCCCCTGCCCCTAACCCCGTCTCGCTAGGAATTGAATCCATGATTTTCACATTGAGCTACATCCCCTGCCATCTCCTCCCCTTTTGATAGCTTTTTTGTTTTGAGTCAAGGTCTCTTTAAATCTCTAGGCCACGTGGGCTAAGCTCAAATCTCTGATCCTCCTGCCTCAGCCTTCTAGAGCACTGGGGCTACAGGCATGTATCATCACACCCTGATAGGGTTTCACTGAAATCTTGCTAAACATGGGATAGGATAGGGCGGTTACTTCTTTATAGTAATAGAGGACAATTGAGTTCTTTCTTGAGATCTTTTAATGACTTTTAAGGAGTTTTAATTAGCATTATCTACTTAATATTTAAATAATATGATTTATAATGAAAAGTAGCAATCTTCTGCCTCATTCTTTCTCAGTCTGAGTTCTATTCCTTGGAGGTAACCAAATTCAAATCTTCTAGATGTTTCTGTGTACTTATTTCTGTATTTCTAAACAGTATTGCTGTTACTTGATTTTGCATTTTGGTTTTTTTCTGTGTATTGTTTTTCTATTATAAACCATTATCCATCAGCCTCTGTAGTTTCCTCCATATCCAGTGTAGTTGCTTCACAAAATTTAACTCAAAAGTTGATTTTTTTATGTTAGAGTGATTTTACTTTGCTTGCTTTCCCTCATCTTGGTCACTAGTTAATCCTCTAATTCTTTGAGATCGACATTGAGCTCCTCTTAGTATGGCCCACACATCAGGTTATCTCTCGGTTGCTTTTTTTAAATTGTTCCCCTCTTTTTGGAAGCCTCCTTTCTGGAGCCCTGGTCCTGCTGTCATTGACACTGGTCACATCAGGCTGTGTAAGTGGTCATCCTGAGACTTCCCTTTGTTACTCTCTAATGGGCCCTATCTTTCTTGCTTAACTTCCTTTTCATTTTGGTGGAGTAAATTCTATAATACATCCTAAGTAAATATGAGTGAGATGTAAATTTTCTGAGATTGCTTGTCTGAAAACACCTTTATTCTACCTATGTACTTGGTTGACATTTTGGCTAGGTATAAACTTATGTATCATTTTCTCCATCTCCCTTGTGCTGTTTAAGGCATTGGTTCTTCACTTCGAACTTGCAGTGGCAGTGTTGGTACTGAGACCTCTGCTGGCAGAATGCTTGTCATTTAGAATGACCTGATTCCTCTGCAAGCTTTTGAGGTACTTGTATTCTAACTCCAGAAACTTCTAAGTGATGCGCCTTAATGTGGGTTTTTGTTCATTTATGTGCACAACAATGAATAGGCAGTATTTGTATTAAAATTTTGAATAAATTTTTTTCCTGGAAAATTGCATTGAATTGAACTCACATTATTTCCTTTTCTTCATTTCCTGTTTTTTTGGTATCCAGGACTTTGTGGATTATGTCCAGTTCATGTATTGAACCTTCTGGATTGATTCTGTGGTTTTTTTGTCTTCTTTTTGTCTGTATCTGATTTTGAGCTTTGGTTATATTTTCGGGGGTGGGGGTGGATTTATTCATTTTAATGTTCAAGTTCTGTTGAAAATTGAATCTCCATTATATTTTGGATTTCTAAAAACTTGTTTTCTGAATATTTATTCATAATAGCATTCTGCTTTTGCTTTGGGGATGCAGTCTATTTTGTTCTGTCTCTGAGGATGTGACAGGTTTCCTTTTTGCAGTTTTTTCCCCACTCCTTGCATTGTGCTTTGTTTCCTCTGTTATGGCCTCTGTCTTTCATGTTAGAGTGTGACTCTTGACTTCATAGTTAGCAAAAAGCAACTTAGAGCCAGTCCAAGTATACAATGCATGTGTATTTATATTTGCACAGGTACTTTAAGTGGCTGTTGCACTTAGGTGTTAGTATATCGGTAGATCTTTTGTCTTCAGGCTTTGGGCTTCCCCTGAAAAAAGGCCTTGCGATCTGCTGCCTTATCCAAAATTGGGAGCTTAGTTAGAGTGCTCAAAAGGTCTCACTTCTGTTATGTAGGGTTTTATTTAATGCTGCTCTTTCAATAAAATGTTCATTTAGCAGTGTATGAAAGCTCTAAGAGTAGTACTTGCTCACTCATTGTCTATAAACTTAGATTATAAATCTTTTGTACACTGCCTGGGACACAGTTCTAGGGGGTCTTGTGATTTCTACAGATGTTCAGCAAATCTGCCTGTTTTTAGTTACTTCTTACACCCTAGCCCTCAAATATATCTGATGCCTTCAGTTCTTAAGATTTTTAAGATTGTCAGGTATGAACATGTGTGCTTCTTGTTGGCTCTCCTCTTGTTGGCAGAATAGAAAAAACATTTAGAATGAGGAAAGAGGAAACCTACGATATTACTTCTTGCCATCCACTTCTGTCTTCCTGTCCCTGTTCTTGTCCCTGTCCATCTCTCTTTCCCTTCCCTCCCTCTCCCCCTCCCCTTGCCTCTTAAATTTTTGAGATAGGGTCTAGCCATGTATTTCAGGCAGACCTCACTATGTAGTGCAGGATGGCCTCGAACTCATGGCAAACCTGCCTCAGCCTCCCAAGTGCTGGGATTACAGGCATGTGCCACCATGTCTGGCCCACTTCGCATTTTGAGAGATCTATACATATATCTGATCTGCTTCCCAATCCTTTGTGCTCTGTGGATTCCTTCCATTTCTATAACTTCACTGTCCTTTCAGGGAGGCTTTGTAAGGACAGAGGTTCAGTCCCGTGTTTAAATAGAAGACTCTTACTCCCCTCCTTATTGCACTGTAGATTTACTGTGGAGTTCAAACAAGGGTTCTTTGGCTAAACAACTGTGCACTTTATACCTGTTAGCTTCAGGAAAGCTGATTTTTTTTTTTTAACCCTTGGAGTCAGCACGTTGCCAGGTCTCTTTGTCCTTAATTACATTGGCACTCTCCAGCTTTTTCCTCAACAAGTTGTCTGTTATATTGTAGGTGGCACCGTCTGCCTCAGCATTTATAGATGCTGCGTTATGTAGTATGTATGTGTTGGAAATCAGAACTTATCCCCTCCCTCTTTTTGCGAGTACACTATTACGTTTTTTTCTTTCATCTCATACATCGAAAGTGTCACCTCAAGAGCAACAGAAAAATAATTCAGTATTGCAGTTCATCTCTTTCTAGAAGAAATGATACAATTAACGTTTGTGGCTTTGTGAATGACTGAAGTTAGAGGCTTGGTTAGTACGTTTGCTGTGAGAACCTGTGGACACTTTACCTAACTAAATAATTTTTTTAAATTATATTTTCATTGAACTCTTTACAACACATAGCATAATTGATTCAAGTTTTGCTAACATAACTCCTCAAACTTCTTAATGTTAGTTGCAGATTACTCATTAAGCCTTTTTGTAACACTTAAAAAATAGAAGCTAAATTAAAAGGTTATTTCTGTTAACAAGGGACAATGGGTGCATTAGGTACTTCATTTTAAGCAAACCATGGGTCAAGAGATATTGAGTCCATCTGGGACCTTTTCTTTCCCTTTTTTCTTGGCCCATTAGGGCGACATGCCTTTCTTTTGCAGGTAGAATGTGTCCCTGTGGAAATAAATTGATAACTTGCTCATTACCTCCCTTAGTGAGCTCCCAGTTTGTTTGACATTGTTTGTACTCAGCAAAAAGGACAATCCCAGGCATGTAGGAGCGTCTCAGTATTTATTTATTTATTTCATTGCTAAGTAGGTAGAGAGATGGCAGGTGTGCTAACAGCATATGCTGTTCAGATAGGCTGCTGGCCAGGGCATGTACTACATGTTCTGCCATGAACACGTCCATGGTTTGTGTGTGGAGTGAGTGTCCCTGGGGTCCATTGGAATTGGATACTCAGTACCCAAGATGGTGGTACGGGGCAGTGCTATGGAGCCTTGCAGAGGGGGGACCTTGTGGCCTGCTCTTGAGTTATTTGGACTTGGGCTTGGAAGGGCTTGTGGGATACCAGTCTATCCCTCTCTGCTCCTGGCTGGACATATGATCACTTGCTGTTGTAGTAAGGGGTTACAGGGAGAACAACTGCATACGGGACACAGAATTTGTAATACTGTTTTATGATGGTCACCCAGAGTTAAACACAAGAAAGTGCAGAAAAATCTGTCCACAACACTAAAGACCCAGAATATTCAGTGAAGGGTCTGGATCCCACAGCAGTGTCCTGCATGAGTGCAGCTAAAGACCCAAAACGCATGACAGTGCCTCCCACAAATCCAACTGGGAATCTAAGAACCCACAGTAAGGACTCACGCCAGTCTATTTACGGTTCTGTGCCGGGAAGGCCAAAGGTCAGCAGTGAAACTAGAAAGTTTGTGCTAGTGGGGTGAAGGAGCTGTGCCAGTAGGTTGAGGGTTCTACACTGGAGCCGAGAAGTCACGCTCAAAATAAGGACCAGAGCTCCCCTGAAATGTACGACATCCATCCTCAGTAGCACTGAGGTCCCAAGCTCCTCCGATGATGAAAACAGTCGAGTACAGGTCAGGAAGCCCAGCGTGACAAGCTTCTCCAGCACACATCTTCCCTTCCGGAGCCAGGAATTGGTGCTCGATGTAAGGAGCAGAGCTCCCCCAAAGTGACCTGCAGCCACCATCAGCAATAAGCTCCCAAACTCCTCCAAGGATAATGGCCAAATCCATATTGGGGAAGCCAGCATGACAAGCTCCTGCAGGAAAACCAGTGGCTCAAAACAGCGACACTTGGGAGAACGCACAACACTTTGCTCTTCTCCATGTCTCTTTTTATGCTGGCAACTCTCTTCAGGTGGGCCATCTATACTCACCACCATGCCGATTTAATTCAGCTGGTGTTAAGTTGACCACCAGTTTTTAATCCATAACACTTGCTTACTCCTACACGGTTGGTGTGGTGTGGTGGTATAGTCAGGGGTGGCCTGTGCACTTGGGCCTATGCTCTGCTTTTGGTCTTTGAGCCAAATAAACCTTTTCTTCCTCAGTAGCCCTGTAGTGATGAAAGCTAGTGCATCTTGCACTCATGTCTCCCTCTTCCTTTGTGGGCTAACATGGGCACTGCTCCCTCTGTTCACCTTCCCTGTCTCTGTACTTCTTCACAGAAAGCAGATAGCTGTGTGGTGCATTCCTACAGCATCCCTCTGCCCAGGCTGTTCCATCACTATGTCCCCAGTTAGACTAAGTTCCTTTTTTTTTTTTTTTTTGTCTTTTTGAGACAGGGTTTCACTGTGCAGCTCAGACTGGCCTGTTGTGTCAGTCTTGCTCATTATTGTATCCCTGGTACCGTGTCCTTAGGCTGACTCTCAGTAGCTACACAATAAGTATTTATTTAGAATAATTCATCTCTTTCACAAATGGTTGGATGGATGGGCAGATGTATGGCATTGTGAAGCTGAAAATTGTGTCCTCTCTGCCCATTTGTGAAGACTGTCCTTCAGTTCATGCTTCCTGCCATGTTTTCTGTGTCACTCATTTGTTCACAGCTCTGTGATTCAAAGAAAAGCAGCAAACCAAAGCACATTCACTTGATTATTGTGCACAGAATGGTGCTTCTGCGGTAAGGCTCAGTCTCTCTCAGTCTCTCCCTCTCTCTCAGTCTCTCTCTCTCTCTCTTGGTACCAGCAATCGAACTCACAACCTTGCACCTGCCAGGCAGGTGCTTAAGCCACTGAGCTAAACACCCGGCCCTAAGGCTCAGTCTCATCTTAATCACTTGAAGTCAGGCTTACAGGTATCTTGATACCTTTTTAAAAATGATAGAAGTCTGCTTTCATTTGTGTGCTGTTTATAGACCTTTGAAATGTTTCACTAAAAAGACATTGGTTTTCTTTTATTAGTGATGATAAATGTATTAAAAAAAACTCAGTAAAATTTAAACCAGTTTCTAAATTTATTTTCAGCCAAAAGAACTTGCCTACTGTCATTCAAAAAGAGTGGCAGGTTTATTGAGTTGCATACTTTATTTGTTTTATTAGTACGTTTGTGATGCATGATGTGTGGGTTGCTTGTGTGGAGTTGATGCATGTACGTAACACATGTTAATTCCTTTTCTCACCTCCTTTTCCTCCCCCCTCAACCCCCTCCATCTCTTGATCACCTTCCCATTTGAGAAAGATCTATCTCCATACTTTCTATTATCGATCTTGTATTTTGCTCTTTATTTATAATTTGAGTTTCTCATACAACAAACTGTGGTATTTAAGCATGTGTGTCTATCCTCACCTAACAATATGGTCTCAAGGTGCATCCATTTTCCTACAAATGACTCAGGTTTATCTTTATGGTAGAGTAGTACTCTGTTGTGTATAAATACCACAGTTTCTTTATTCATTCATCTCTTAATGGACATACAGACTGCTTTCAAGATTTAGCTATTATGAGCTGTGCTAGTATTAACATGGTTGTGCGTGTCTCAGTGCAATATGATGTCTTTAACTCTTTGGAAAGCTACCCAGAAGGGAAATAGTTGGATCAAATAGAATTTCTAGTTTTAGTTTTTTGAGGAATCTCCATACCGATTTTCACAGTAGTTGTACTAGTTTACATTCCCACCAACAATGTAGAAGGGTTCTTTTTTTTTTTTTTCCCGTGGCAGCCTCATCAGCATTTATTTATTTTTTTGATTTCTTGATGATGGCCATTCTTTCTGGAGTAAGGTAAAAATTTTTTTGTTTTGTTTGCATTTCTCTAATGGCCAATCATGTTGAGCATTTCTTAATGTATTTCTTGGCCATTTGTACTTTGTCTTCTGTGAAGTGTCTGTTTCACATGTCCATTTTCTGATAATGGGGTCTTTTATTTCAGGAGGTCTAATTTTTTTGAAGTCTTTATTATATTCTGCATATTAGTCCAGGATCTGAGGAATAGCTGATAAAAATTGTTTTCCATTCTTTAGATTGTCTTTTCACTGTTTTGGTTGTTTCTTTTGCTGTGCAGGTTTTTTTTGTTTGTTTGTTTTTGTTTTTTATGTGATCCCATTCAGTGATTCTCAGTACTATTTCCTGTGCAGACTGGGGTTTTGTTCAGAAAGTACTTGCCAATATCTATGACTTCAAGAGTTTCACCTATTTTATCTTTTGGCAAGTTAATTGTTTCTGTTTTAACATTGAGGCTTTTGGTCCATTTTGATTTTAGTTCAGTACATGGCAAGAAATATGGGTCTGGATTCAATCTTCTGCATATAGATAGCCAGCTTTCCTGATACCATTTATAGAGAGACTATCTTTCCTCTAGTGTATATTGTTGCCCCTTTGTCAAAGAAAATAGTTGAATGTTCTTGGTGGTTGTTTCTGCTTCCTCTGTTTTGTTCCCTTGATCCACCTGTCTGTTTATGTGCCACTACCATATATCACTGCAGCTTTGTACTGTAATTTAAAGTTGAGGATTGTGATGCCTCCTCCTTTGCTCTTTTTACCTAAGATAGTTTTTGCTATTATGGGTCTCTTCTGGTGCCATATAAATTTTAGGGTTTTCTCCAGTTCTGTGAAGAATGCTATTGTAATTTTGAATAAGTATTGCATTAAATCTGTATGTCAATTTTAGAAGTATGCCCATTTTGATATGTGGATTCTGCCTATCCATGAAGAAGGGATATCTTTCCATTTTGTGAGTCCTTTTTGATTTCTTTATTCAGAGTGCTATAGTTTTCATTGTAGAGGCCTTTCACTTCCTTTATTAGGTTAATTCCTAACCATTTATTTTTAGTGTTACTTTGAGTGGTATTTCTTTCCTAATTTCTTTTTCAGTAGGTTCAATATTAGTGTACATGCTACTAATTTTTATGTATTGATTTTTATATCCTCTACATTACTGAATTTGGTTAGTAATTCTAAGAGTCTTTTGGTAGATTTTTGTGGGTCTCCTATGTAGAGGATCATGTCACTTGTAAATAATATTTACTAGACTTCTTCCCTTCCTGTACATATCCCTTTTATTTCTCTTTCTTACCTGAAAGCTCTTGCTTAGGTTTTACTGTATTGAACAAGAGTGGTGACAGTGGACACTTTGTCTTGTTTCTTATTTTGGAGGAAAAGCTTTCAATTTTTTCCCTTTATTATGTTATTGGTGTAGGTTGTCATAAATGACTTTTATCAGATTGAGATAAGGTCCTTTACCTATTTTCTTCGGTGTTGTTATCTTGAAAGGATGTTGGATTTTGCCAAAGGCTATTTCTGTGTTTTTGAGATGAAAAAGTGATTTTTTTGCCCTGGCTTCTGTTTATATGATTGATTACACTTACTGATGTGCATGTTTTGAACCATTTTTGCATTCCTCAGATGAAACCTACTTAGTCATGATGTATGATCTGTTTGATGATTTGTTATATTATGTTTGCCAATATCTTATTGAAAATTTTTGTGTCTGTGTTTATGTAAGACCTTGGCCTGCAGTTTCTTTTTTAGTTGAAGCATTGTCTGGTTTTGGCATCAGGATAATACAAACTTCTAGGAATGACTTTTAGAGTACTCCTTTTGATTTCATTAAACAGTTTGAGGAGTATTTGGTGTGAAGTCTTCCCTGAAGTTCTGTGGAATTAATTAATCAGGACCTAAGCTTATTTTTTTGTTGGTATGTTTTTTCTTTTTATTGTTGTTTCATTTGATTACCTGTTAATGGATACTTTCGGACTTTTAAATCTTGGTTTGCGTTTAGTAATTCATATGTATCTAAGAATTTATTTCTTCAGAGTTCTCCAATTTATTGGCATGCAAATCTGTGAAACAGTTGCTAATAGTGTTCTGGATTTTGGCAGTGTCCATTGTGATTTCATGGTTTTGTTGTTGTTGTTATTTGCTTGTTTTGTTTTTTTAAATAGTATCTCACCACGTAGTCTAGACTGGCATTGAACTCACAGTGTAGCCCAGGCTGGCCTTAGATACACAGGGATCTTCCTCCCTTAGCCAGCCTTCTGAGCGCTAGGATTATGAGTGTGTACCACCACGTCTGGCTCCCTTTTTCATTTCTGATTTGGCTATTTTCCTTTTTTGGTAAGATTGGGTAAGGGTTTTTTGACTTTGTGTATTCTTTCAAAGAGTCAGATCTTTGATTTATTGATTTTTTTGGGAGGGTCTTTATTTTATTGATTTCTGCTCTGATCTTATATATATAAATTTTCTTCCTTATAGTAGCTTTAGATTGGGATCGGTCTTGTTTTTCTAGGACCTTGAGGTACATTGTTAGGTTACTTATTCAGGTATGTTGTGTTTTTCTGATGTGAGCATTCACAGGTATTAATTTCCCTCTTAAGAATTCTTTCATTGGGCTCCATAAATTCTGCATTTTTGTTTAATCTAGAAACTGTCTTATTTCTTCCTTCAATTTTTTCTGATTATTCAAGAATGTATTATTTAATTTCCATGTGTTTGCATAATTTCTGTGGTTTCTTTTGTCATTAAGTTCCAGGTCCTATGCACTATGATCTATAATATGTGTGCTTTATTAGTATGTCCTCTATTTTGGGGGAGAAGAGATTTTATTCTGTTATTGAGCAGAATATTCTAGATACTTATGAAGTCCATTTGTTCAAAGGATTGGTTCAATTCTAATATTTCTTTTCTTTTTTTTGTCTTGGGTGATCTAGCTTTGATAGTGGAGTATTGAGTCCCCCAGTATAATTGTATTCATGTTTATCTGATCTTTTAGTCTAGTAGTGTTTGTTTTATGAAATTGGATGTACTGTTGTTGCATATATGTTTATAATTGTTAGCTCTTCCTGTTGTATTGTTCCCTTAACCAATATGTAGTGACCTCCTTTGTTTCTTCTGATTGCTTTTGGTTTAAAGTCCACTGTTTTTGAAAATTGGATGATCTCTCCTGCTTGTTTTTGGTTCCCATTGAATGGAATATTGTTCTCCGTTCTTCGATTTTTAGTCTATGTACTTCTGTTTGGGTTAAATATGTTCTTTGTATATACCTGCTATAATGTTGGAAAATTCCTTGTGTGTTTCCTGATGGCTTGTAGTATTGTCTGCAAATGTAGAATTTTCTTTCTTTATTTTTACCCTTTTGTAGAATTTTCAAAATACATTTTTAGATTTGGAAAATATTTTAGCCACCCACTTTCAAGGTCTCTTTCATAAACCTGCAGTTTTCTCTCAAATGTTTTGATGTTACAAAACATCCTTTCTGCCGTTTTCCCTATGCGTTGTAGTTGATAGGTTCTGCTAGCCTGGGACTTGGCTGTCTGTAACTTGACATCCACCTAAGTTGGTACCAGACCCAGAGAAACAACTTACCTACCTCTCCAAGAGTAACTTCTACGTTCTCCTCCTAATTCCAGAGATAAACCTCCCACTCCCTTTTTGTGCTTGTTGAGCCCTCTCCAATCCTAAGACTCCACAACCACCCACGCCTCCACTCCCAGCCCCCAGTAAATCTTTCTGTCTCCTGTTTTACACAGGCAGATGCTCCTTCAAATCAGCTGTTAATGTCATTTTGCCCACCTCCCAAACTCCGCCCCGAACCAAAACTGATAAAAGTTAACTACACTTCTTTGTTCTCACTGAAAGCTTCTGCGCCCCTGACCTGTGAAGCTCTACCATGCCCTCTGCATTGAAGGCCTCTGTGAGGCTCTACCATGCCCTCTGCATTGAAGGCCTCCTCATCTCTTGCTCTCATTTTCTCTGGGCTGCTTCAGATTGAGTGCCCAAAAAATAGTCAGTAGTTTTTTGTTCAGTACGTTGAAGTGTAGTGTAAAATCTGTAAAAATCGTGAGGTTAAAGTGGGCCATATTAGTGAGTCGTTGATAGTTCCATCCTTTTTCATTCATGAATAGCCTGATTTCATTCAAGCAGGCTACAGATCCCTCCAGAACTTGTCCTCTGCTCAGTCACCAGACATTATTGTATATAAGTAAAACATAATACTGGACCTGAACCTCATCAAGAAGTGCTTCTGTCAGAAATTAAGAGCATGAGCCATTATATAATTCACCATATTTGTGACATCTTTGAGAATATTATCTAATTTTTTGCTGCTCCTGGAGCAAAGAGAGCTTCTTGGTGTATAATACAGCAAAACTGAATGACTGGATTTAAAAAAACATTTTTTTAACAAAGAGCTACATGAAACTAGATGTTGCCCTCACCATGCAAGGTGCCTTGTCACTAATATTTGAAATCACTTTTTCTAGTCTTATGCCTTGTGACAAAAAGTCTCCATCACAGTATTGTGGAATTCTGTCCCTTGTGTTGTGTTCTTCCAGACAAAAACACCAGTTTCACCAGCTGTTCTCTTATGGTATCACCTGAAGCACAATACAGAAATCACTGCTGGCCTTGCATGATTATTTACATCTGTGTTTTATCCAAGCACACAGTGTAACAGGCTGCCTTTTGTAAGCCAGTGGTCAGCAACTTCCGTGCGCAGGACTTGATCCTTAACAGTATTTCTGCTAAGCGACATGTCAGAGATGCATTTCATAATTTTATCATTGTGTGGGAAATCATGAAAAAGGAAATTACTCCCAGACAACATGACCATTTTGATAAAATCACCATGAGAAAGGGACTCACCATGTTTTGCTACGCCCATTGAAATTTGAAAGCTGGAAGCTATCAGATGATTTGTTTTAGACTGATAACTGCAAAAACTAAGATATAAGGAATGATATTTCCTCAGTTTTATTTCAAGAAATTCTCCTTTCAGCTTTACCAAGTTGGGCAATACTTTTGTGGTTGGTGTCCAAAGTGCCCATCTGACACTTGTATGTAACACATGACTCTTTCACTATACAGAATGAATAATGTTTTCCCACTTGATTCAGTCACTCCAAATGACTGTCCAGGCCTTTTGGAATAATCTTCTATTTTCTGTTTTCAATTTGGGGAGGGGGGGTGTAGTCATTTTTTGTTGTTCAGGTCTTGGAATCTACAAAAATTTAAAAAATAAAAAATAAAGTGGAGCAACCAATACAAATCTATCCCTATACCAAAAATAGCTAACGCTATTAGTTAACACTAAAGAACTGACTTCCTGGAATCAACAATCTATGGCAGTGATTCTCAGCCTGGGTTCCTTTTGGATTTGCTGACCAGCAGTGCAAGGGGCCAGTGTTCAGTGACTACCAGCTTTTGACCTGCTTTGAAAAAGGCATCCGAGTGCATTTCCCACCTTGTGGTGGCTTGTGCTAAAATCACAGCCAGTCCAAGCAATTATATATATTCTTGCTCTTGTTTTCATAACTTCTTCACAAACAGTTAAATAGGATCCTGCAGATTCAAATATGACAGGGAGATAACACAACAATAAAAGAATCTCAATCTCTTAATTAGGATATCTCTTAGCTAACTGAATCTTAGGCACTGAATTTCATTTTTTCATAAGAAAACTCAAAACTAAAAATCTCATGTTATATTAAAACTCACAGCCAGTCCTAGCAAATATATCCATATTCTTGGCAGCACACTGACCAGCCATGTGAAAGCTTGGATAAGTTACGGCTCGTGACATCGTCACCTAGTTCTGCTCCTGCCTCCTGAGTGTGTGCATGGTTCCTGTGTGCACTGTTATCTGATGCTTGGCTGCTGGAGTGACTTGGCTCATGTGCCCACTGTGGTACATGTGCCTTAGCTTTGCCACCACTGGGCTACAGCATTGTTACCTTTATAAGTGATTCGTTGCTTTTCTGTGGCCACTTTTTAACAAGAAGTCTTATTTTGGACTTCTGAGATTTTGAGTATGATATGCCATGAAAAGGTTCTTTTCTTAGATGAGGGCTGTTTAGGGTTCTATATGCCTTACTTACCTGTATGTCAGATTCTTTCCTTATTTGGAATGTTCTGCTATTATTTCAGTAAGCAGGGTTTTTATGTCATTTCTGCTATCTTCTGCTTTTTCATTCCTCATAGTTAATCTTACATTAGTTTTTTGCATCATCTAGGAGCTTTTGGATCTTTTTAAATGTCCTCTTGCTGTTTTTAAGGTATTTCTTATTAATTTGTCGCCAACAATAGCGCTGTCTTCTAGATCTGACACTCTGTACTCACACTGATCACTTCTGCCCATACTTTCAATCGAATTTTTATCTTCTGAATTTCTATTTGGAGGTTTTTAATGGATTTGAATTCTTTTCTATGTTAATCATTCATGCTTTGCATCGTTTTGTTGAGCTGTTGACTTTTTATTAGTGTTGTCTGTAGATTCACTAGTTGTTTTGTTTAATTGGCCCAATATCTGTTTACTTGTATTTCTTGTGAGCTTGCCAATACCTTATTGATTTGTTTTGTTACCTACTCTGATATCATTTAAATAATTGGTGTGTGACTTTTGGTTTTCTCTCCTTTCATGCCCCATGGATCTGCACTGGGAGAGTTGGGAATTTCTGGAAGCATTTGTTGTCTTGTCTTCTCATGTTTCTGGTTTGTTTTATTGTTTAATTGTGTTTAGGCTTGCATTGGAAAACTTTCTTTTATTTTGGGGGAGCTCTGTAATTAATGTCTGGTTTTCAGTGGTGTCCCCTAGGCATGGTTACCTATTGATCTTTTGCATTTCTCCCAGATTCCAGCCACCTTCTTTTACTTGGGGTAGGAATATATTTTGCTCAGTTTCCAGTTCTCTGGGAATGGGCCATATTTGGGTTATTATTAATGACCCAAAGGCAATCAAGAAATTGGCATCCAAATAAAAGCAATTAAAAACAACAACTGTGTCACCTTGGCTATAGCAATAAAATTAACATCAATTATAGCATCAAATAGACCCTGAATATTGACTAATCTTAGGGGCCAGTAATGTAGCACTTTTAACATAGAAAAGAGATCGATAGTTATAGTATGAACACTAAGAGGAACCCAATATAGATCTTCTAACAGTAGCACGGTATTCAAAAAGCAGTAGTGTAAAATTAACTAGCTATCCAGAGATTCTTGCAGCTTAGTGGTTATACTAGTAAAGATACAAGGGGTAGAGAACTAATGAATGGAAATAAAATTTGAAAATGTAATCAATGGGATATGAGATTTAGGAGAGAAAAGTGAGATGGGGTCATATTGAAGAGTAAAAGGAAATTAATAGTGTTGGAGAACAGTCACAGCAAAGAAGGAGCAAGAAAAAGACAGCAAAATACAGGAAATAGAAGAAGGATAAAAGTTACAACAGGGAAAAGAGAAAAGGAGAGAAAAAGTAAAAGGAGAAAGGGGAGAGGAAAAAACCGCAAGCTTCACAAAAGCATGACAAAGGGAAGATGAAAATAATGAAGTATAAAAATCAGAGAAAGATTGAGTGTAAGAAAGATTTCTCATGTTTTTGAATCAGTGGTTTCTTTCCAAGATCCGCAGTCTTGGGACTCAGCCAGTCATGATTTTCTCTGCCTACCTTTAGGACCTGTGGGTTGTTTAGGTGCCCTTCCTGTATCACAGACCCCTCTGTCCATGCACCTCAGACTGTGGCTACCATGCATTCCAAGGCATGTCCTTGTTCCCCTTGGTAGACAGGACAGTCGTGGGGTCTGGTTGCTCCCTTCTCTTCCTTGGTGCTGTCCCACTCAGGATCAGGTTGTTTCGTTAGTCCTTCGCCTCTGTTGCCCAGTGCCAGGGAATGTAAACATACAGCTGGCTTGGCACTGGTGGGTGGTCTTGCCCTTGCTTTGAGGGTGCTGCACACCCAGTGTAGGCCTGCTTGCTCAGTGGGGTAGGCGGACATGTCTGGTGCAGGTCTACTTGCTCACCTGTGTGTGGGGGTGTTGAGTTATATGTCATATAATTCATTGAGTGTATTAGCCTTCCATTGCTATAACAAAGTACTTGACACAGGGTATTTATGATGAAGAATTATTTATTTATTTATTTGTTTATTTTTAAAGAGCAGAATATGTATATTGAGAGAAAGAAAGCTTCTGTCTGGGAGTGAGACACAGAATGGGTCCCGAGTGGGCTGCCCAAGAATTTATAATTTATATAACATAAAGTCACTCTTTTAAAATTTGCAGTTTGGTGTTTTTTTTTTTTTAAATTAATTACAGAGCTGTGCAGCCATCACTGCCGTATAATTGCAGAATATTACATTATCCTCAGAGAATCTCATTTCCATTGTAGTTATTCTTCATTCTACTTCTGCCTCTAT
Organism: Dasyprocta punctata; assembly: GCA_004363535.1. Taxonomy (NCBI): domain Eukaryota; kingdom Metazoa; phylum Chordata; class Mammalia; order Rodentia; family Dasyproctidae; genus Dasyprocta; species Dasyprocta punctata. The sequence goes on from RJWM01000447.1 coordinate 154,894, forward strand.
AGGTTTTCCAATTCTATTATATAATCATTTTTGTCTACTTTCACATGATGCTTGGCAAAGTCCATCAATGTTGTAATAATATTATATTTTTGCCACATTTTGTGTATTCCTTCATCCGTTGGTGCCACTTAGGTTATTTTACTTTTCACTCTTTTGAATATTGCTACTCTGATCATTTGTGTGTAAGCTTTTGTATGATTTAATTTCAGTTCTGTTGGTGGTATCCCTGGGAATGGAATTATTAGCCATAGTAACTGGAAGCTCTGAGGAACTGCTAGACTGTCGCAGTTCAATACCATGACATGCTGCAAAGGATTACTTGGAGTCTTTGTTCAGTGCCCAGAGGGTCTGTGGTTAACCAAGATCCCTCAGCAGGGGGGAAAGAGAGAGAGGGGAAAAGGGGGAGAATGAATGAATGAATATCATAAGGACAGCCCCAAACTGAAGCCTCTGTGGTTATTTATTGATAAAACCAAGAAGCAAGGATAAAGGACAAAGGGAAAGTGAAGTTTATGCAGGAATTCATGCAGGGGACATGAAGGTCAAGGTGCTATGTTACGTGATGACCTTAGGGCCCATCTAAGTAATAAATTGTAGTATTGGGGTATTTGGGGGGATGAGGGCCAGAGCATTCATTCCTTAAAGCAGTGTGTTTGATCCTATTTAGACTTGTGGCCCTGTGGCTTTCCATGCATCCTGGGAGGTTTTGGGCGTGTGGCTGTAAAAGTCCCTTACTTCTGCATGGCCATCTCACATATCTCTGGCCAATGTCCCCACACCAGTGTGGCCACAACATGTTACATTGTTTCCCAGAATATGTAAGAGTTCCAATTTTGTCACATCCTCACTAAAACTTTTTGTTATCCCTTCTTTTAATTATAAACATCAAATTGTTGGTTTGTTCTTGTTTTGATTTTTATTTCTGTAATTAGTGAAGCTGAACTTTTCACTTATTAGCCATTTAGATACCTTCTTTGGGCAGCATCTCTTGAGAAAATACTGTGTCCATTTCTAAATTATTTGTGTTTTTTTTGTTGAGCTTTAAGAGTTCCGAATGTATTGTGGATGGCAGTCTTACCAGATAAGGTTTGCAGATATTTTCTCCCATTCTGGGTGACTTGTCACTTTAATGGTGACTTTTGAAGCACAGATGTTTTTATTTTGAAGACATCTAATTGTTTCCCTTTGTGCTTTTTGCATGTCATATCTAGAAAAGTCAGTCTACGGTTATGAAGATTTATTCATATATTTTCTTCTGTTTTATAATTTACTTACCTCTAGGTTGATTCTCTATTTGGAGTAAATTTGAGTGTATGGTATGAGATGGGGGTGGGTTTTACAACTTTATTCTTTTGTGTACAGATATCCAGTTGTCCCAGCTCCATGGGTAGAGAAGCCCTTTTGAGTTATTTGTCACTATATTCCCGTTGACTGGCTCTGTGCCTGGCACATATAGATACTCAGTAACTTTGAGAAGGAAGAGAGAGAGGACTTTTGAGAAAGGCTTTTGCTATGCAGTCTAGGCTGGCCTTGAGCTCATTTTGTAGCCCAGGCAAGCCTTCTGCCTCAGCCTCCCAAGTGCTGGGTTTGCTAGCTTACGCCTCCATGCTTGGCAAGAAGACTTTTAAATAATGAATTGCAGCACTCTTAAATTCTTTGCTAAAACTATTCTGTCTTTCCTTTGTAATAGCTTTTGGAGCTGTTTGACAGTGAAGATCCTCGGGAACGAGATTACTTAAAGACAGTCTTGCACAGAATTTATGGCAAGTTCCTCGGTCTTAGAGCATTTATCCGAAAACAGATTAACAATATTTTTCTAAGGTAAGTGGAAGGTGGGGGTGCAGGAGAAGCAAAGTTGACATTGTTATAAAGTATTAAGTATTATATATCTCCAATATATGAACATGGTATACTGATTTTAGTCCATCCCTCTTCCCGCCACTCCCCTTCCCTCTTGTCTTTTAAGGTTTGTTTATGAAACAGAACACTTCAATGGCGTAGCCGAACTATTGGAAATACTAGGAAGGTAGGCCCTTTCTATATTACCTCTTCTGTCAGGTGAATATCATGCAGTTGGCACAGTGAGATGCTGGCCTAGATCTCTCTCGTTGATGCTTAGCCTGTTTCCCCACTGACTGTACACGATTTCCTGTTCCCCTTGTTTCACCATGACGTGTGACTGATTTCACTGGCACGACTGGAAGAACTAACAGTTCGGTCATTTCTGCAGACACAGTCTTGTCAGTTGTGGTCAGGCCAGTTACACCAGGGTGCCTCACTCACCGAAGCCTGGTTTCTGGGCTGCCCTGTCCTTTGCCACATTTGTTGAAAGTAAGTTTAGAATGAGTCAATGAGATTGCCATTTTCCTCTGGCCTGTGCGCCCCAGTGCAGTTGCACAAGAGCTGCTGCTTGGCTCCCACATTCAGCGGACAGGGGCGCTGCCGTGTGGGTTCCTGCACGCATGAGAGGCCGCCAGAGCTGGGCAGTGGTCACTTAGTGTTTTTCTCCTGTACTGCGAGTAGAAGAGGGCCACATCACTAGCGTTTCTCTATGACCTCCAGGGGCTGAGCGGGAGGAAGTGAGCAAGGCAGGCAGTTAATGGGGAAGAAGCAGCAAGGAAAAGTGAAGCTTTTTGATAGAAATGTTCTGGGAATGATGCTACTAGTTTCAAGTGCACAGGAGCTGTGCTTGGGCGATCATGAACAAATGTACTTCTCTTAAACTCTTCCCACTTCGAGTCAGCCTTCCAAGTGACTATGGAATCTTGAATGCTGTTGGCGTAGGGTTTGGTTCTGTGTCTCAACAGAATTAAACAGATGAAGATTTACCCAGCTTCATAAGAACAGTTTGTCCCCGTGCAGCGTGCTGTGGGAACATTGCTAATCTGTCTCTTTTCTTTTCCTAGTATTATCAATGGCTTTGCTTTACCTCTGAAGGCAGAACACAAACAATTCCTGGTGAAAGTGTTGATCCCTTTACACACGGTCAGGAGCTTATCACTCTTCCACGCCCAGGTAGAATTTTTTTTTACTTCTTTTGGAGCAAAATGAAAAGTTTGAAAACTCAGTGAATTCTTTTAATATTTCTTGAATTCAAAAAGTGGACTTGTTAAAAGTTTAAGATACTCTCTGAGGAAAATAAAAATGTATAGGTTTTTTTTTTTCCTCCTATCCATAGTAGAATTGTGGGAATAGTTTTAGAAGGGAGCAGCCTGTGTTCAGTCTTGTTTCACAGAGAGCTTCAACAGTTTGCCCACGTTTACACTTTTCTGTGTTGGACATAGGAGCTGTGTAGAATTCATGTGGGCTTTTGAGACAGATTGTTTTTATGTTTTGTTTTGCCTTGGTTTGGTTTTTTGGGATACAGTCTCACTTTGTAGTTCAGGCTGGCCTTAAATTCACTGTGGAGTCCAGGCTGGCCTCAAACTCTCAGCAGTCCTCCTGTATCAGCCTCCTGAGTGCAGGGATTACAGGCATGTGCCACCATGCTATATCTGTAATGTTCTTAACTTGTTCCAGCCTTGTTTTATATCAGTCTGTCTATTGCCCTTTTGCCCATTCTTCTACTTTACGTAGCATTTGTTTCTCACAGATAAAGTCTCTCACAAGTGAACAGTCTACTAACATTTTTACATCTTTTTTTTTTAAGCATTTATTACTTTGAAAAGCATGTCCTATCTTGTCTGTACTCTAATTTCTGTGCTGACACTCCCTTAGGTGGTAAGGATGTCACCAGATGGCAGATAAATGCTCTAGTGATGCTTTTAATTTTAGTATTTCAAACCTCTGACTCCCTTCTCCCTCCAGTGGAAATGTTTTGAATTTGCATAAAAATATAACACATTTTCCTAAGTAGAGTTCTTTAAAGTTGTGAAATTCTGGGTTTTTAAGAAAAAGTTAGTCCATATGTTTCTAATTTAGAAGCTATCAAAAATGTTGGTGTTTGTGAGAGTGATTTCTTGTCCAGCAATCTTTGCAAGCCCCTTGAATCTTGCCTTCAGTGTTGGCAGTGGGATATCACATTTTGTGATCATTTAAAGGAATTATTACTTACCTGTGTTAGCATCAGATGTGGCGCTTTCTTTACATTTTTGTAGGTTCTCACTATGGTGGTACAGCATTTTATATCCTCGTGAGATTGTATTAGTCCACATGCTAGTGCTTGGAAAGTGTCTCCTTTTCCTTGGAGAAGGAAGCACAGCATGGCCATGTACCATTGGTGTTGGCAAGAAGGGAAGCCCGTGAGATGTGGCTGGAACTGTGTGTCAGTGAGGCACTTCTGGAGTACACCGAAATAGATTTCACGTTTGCTTTTCATTAACTGGATGCTTCCATGTCACATTACTCTTAAAAAATTATCCTAGAATCCTCCTCATGTCGGTCTTTGGTTTGAAAAAAGTGACTTTTAGCTGGGCATGGTAGTACATCCTGTAGTCTCAGCTATTTGAAAGGCCGAGGCAGGAAGATCACAGGTTTAAGGCCATCCCGGGGACATGTAATAAGACCTTGTGTCCCAAAATGAAACTAAACAAAACAACTTTAATTTTGGTTGATATGTTTTATTTCTGTGGTGGTTAAAATGAACTGATTATGGAGTTAAACCAGAGTATGATAATGGTTTAGAAAGTTTTAATACTCTTTTGTCTTTGCAGTATGTAGAATTTAAAATTTTGTCCCTTACGTTTTTCTTTGTTTAGTTGGCATACTGTATAGTACAGTTTCTGGAGAAAGATCCTTCACTCACAGAACCAGTAAGTATTTTTTTCATAATTCCAAAAAAAGAGAAAGCACCTTTCCTGAAACCCTATATGAGAAAATTGAATTCTGCTTATTTTTTTCTGCTTTTAATTTTAGGTTATTAGGGGCTTAATGAAATTTTGGCCTAAAACATGCAGTCAAAAAGAGGTGAGTGCTTCGTGTCAGATCCTGTCAGTAGCTCGCCGAGTGCCCTGCTGGGTGCCGGAGCCCAGCTGCGCCTGTGGGGAAACCCACTTCATCACGGGCAGGGGAGGAGGCGGCCTGGGAATATTCTCCTCTTACTGGCGAGGCGGGGGCTTCAGGAGGTGAGAGTAGCATCGAGCGCCCTGAGTAAGAAGAGGGAGGAGGAGAGCCTGGCCTCACACCCCTCCGCAGGTGCCGCCCGCCCCAGCCCAGGCTGTATTCGGGGCTCCAGTTGCTCCACTCTGTTGATGTCACCTTCCTAGTGCCCTGCCTCCTTCCTAGTCTGGAGTTTTGGCTGTCACTGTACAGATGTCAAAGTGACGTACTCCAGTCCCCACTTTTTAGCATAGTGCAGGTGGGATCTTACGATGTAGACCCCAGAAATATGCCCCAAGCCTTTAGTTTCAGTTGTTCTTAGGTGACTCTGGAAGGTTCTGACCTATGTCATCTGTGCCTTTGCTTGTCCCTTGGCAACAGGTGCTGCTGTGTGGGGTGTGGGGTGAGGCTGTAGGCAGCTGCGGGGGGCAGGCGTGCAGCATGTGTCCGCAGACGCTCCCGGGGAGGAGAGCGGGGCAGGAACTAGATCTGGTACAGAGGTTTCTGTTTGGGGAGAACCCGGGGGGACCTTGTATACGTATCCTGACAATTCCTAACGGCCACAGAGGTTATCTCCTTCTCAAAGCCGCTTTCATGTTCCAAACCCTCCTTTCTGATTTCTTACTAGGTAGAATCTAACCATGCCTTGCTATCCATTGCATCTCAAGATATGAAAGCAGTGTAAATTTTTATATTTTAGTTACACACCTATTTTTTTCCCATAATTATTTTTTCATGGCTAAACAATATCTTTTTAAAATTTCCCTGATATCCCAGCACTCGGGAAGCTGAGGTAGGAGGAGCGTTGTGAGTTCGAGGCCGGCTTGGGCTACAATGCAAGTGCAAGGCCGGCCTGAGCTACATAGTGCAACCCTACCTCAAAAAACTAGGGCCGGGAGTTTGGCTCAGTGCCTTAAGCACCTGCCCTGGCAGGCGCGAGGTTGTGAGTTCAATCCCCGGTGCCGCAAAAAAAAAAAAAATAAATAAATAAAATAAAATAAAATTTCCCTGATAATTTTTCCATTAGATTTAGTTGACCAAATTAATACTTTATCTGGCTCCTGTTTGTGATCTTAAAAGCCCTCTTCTCTAGGCACACAGTACCGAGATCACGAGATGCCCCTTGCTCTCTAAAGAGGGATGTACACATGTGTGCGTGCATGCATGCGTGTGCAGCAGTATAGGAATGGTCTGGTGTGCGCGAGCAGCTTTAACATGGTCCCTTTCTGAGGTCCCTCCGCTGGCTTTTCCTGTTCTAAGGATTGGTGTAGACTGAAGGAGCACCTGTCACACAGCAGGGGCTGCAGGTTGTGTTGTTCCTGTGTATTTTTGCACATCCATCCATACAGGAGGGCCACACCCCCAATGGTTAAAAAATGGTGTGCGGTCTGGGTATGTGTTTGCATTTGGTATTGCATGTATGTAGCTGGGTGAGGGTGATAGAGGCAAACCCTGCAGGGGGCGCCCTTTCCCAGGGGCCCTGATGTAGCCCTCGGTTCTGTGCAGTATCTGTAGCAATTAAGAGATTTTCTTTAAAGGAAGTAGAATTATATTTTCAATGTTGTAGGGAACTTTTAATAAAATCCCCTGTGGAGAATTCTTTGTGAAGTGAACATTTAACATAGGATGACACTTGGTGTGCTTATGTTTGGCTTTACATGTACCTTTTTCTTAAGTGATAATCATGTGGTATTTTTAAAAAAAGTGTCTCCTGTCGGTGTTTTGCTTCTTCTTACAGGTCATGTTCCTTGGGGAGCTGGAAGAAATTCTGGATGTCATTGAACCTTCACAATTTGTTAAAATTCAAGAACCTTTGTTTAAACAAATCGCCAAGTGTGTATCCAGCCCGCATTTTCAGGTTAGTAGTGACGAGTACACAAGTGGAAATAGCCACATGCAACATGAATTATCTTGATTAAATTGTATTTGTGTTTAGAGAGATGTAATGGATACTAGCTGCCTGGTTATTTGCGTTTTAGTTGCTGTTCAGTTACTCCCTTGTCCCATAGTGACGTGATCTTCACAGTGGCTGCCTCCCTTGGGCACCTGTGCCCCAAAACTGCCATGGCAGTGCTTTCTGTCTGGTGACCTGAGTTCCCATCGCCCCCATTTTTCACAGATGTGCAGATTGGAACACTAAAGCTCCTCGTGGTGAAAGAACTTATCTCAGGGAAACTGTAGAATAAGGTGTAGGCTGGTCGGGTTCTGTGTAAGAAAGAATAGTAAATAATGCTTAAGAAGGAACTGACAACCCTAATACTCTATACAGTGTGAGCACCGGTGCTTTGCATGTTATTTATAACTTCACATTATCCTGTGAAGCTCTTTTTCAGGGTTTGTGTGTGTATGTGTGTGTGTGGTACCGGGGATCGAACTCATGACCTCGCGCTTGCCAGGCAGATGCCTACGCCACTGAGCTGAATCCCCAGCCCACTTGTTTAGTTTTAAAAATGAGGGCCAGAGAATTCTTTGCTCACAGTCCGAGTTAATAGGGCATCGAGTTAAATTTTGATCTTGAGTGCAGTTCCTCCCAGAAGCCCTTGAGCTTTCAGCGGCTTGCTCTGCCTCCCTGTGGCCACTCGGAGAACACAGGGCACGCGTCGCTTCACCAGGGCCCTTTCTGTAGTGCTGTGGCGCCCACACAGGAGAGGAGAAGAAAGGCTCATTGGGTGTCCTTGTCCTTCCCTGGTTGCCGTGTCATCAGAAATCCATGTGGAGGCCTAGAGGAGTGACTGCGGACTGCCCGTCGCTCCCAAGAGACTGCAAATTGTGGTCAGCCTGAAGCTCTTCTCTAACGGGGTCACCGGATGGCGGATTCCCCACACTGTTATTATCCTGCAGCGGCAGAGACACTGACTATTGCTGCTGTTTTGATTTTTGATCTAAAGAAATGTTTGCATGGCAAAACAATGATCTTACGTTCGTTTAGTGGTTGGACCACAAAGAAAGAAAGGCAAGAAAAGTAGAAATCATTACTTGAAGTGTTCAGATGCTGTAACACATGTCTGGATTGAAATAGATTCAGGATATGGCTGAACATTTGCGTATTACACGGCCTGTCATGCTCAGATGTCTGGATTCTTGGCCTTATCATCACTTGGCCATTTGTCATCAGGACACTCGGTGCAGAGATCTCAGTTGAGCATCACTAGGGAGACTTACGTGATGCTCACAGGCTTAGGAAGGAGCAGCACAGCATCTTGGGTGACCTGACCGGTTCTCCCCAAATGCCACAGGCAGGTGGCTCGGGCTGGGAGTGTGAGTCGGTGCAGGTGAAGTTGGTATTTGACGAGTCCTGCTGTGTGGCCACACACTACTTTTTTTTTGTACTGGGAATTGAATCCAGGGCCTTCGCACTGAGCTACATCCCCTGCCAGCTTTACATTTTTGAGACAGTATCTCACTAAGTTGCTAAATTGCCCAGGCTTGACTGAAACTTGTGACTCTCTTGCCTCAGCCTCCCAGAGTGTTACGATTATAGACTTGTAGTGCCTTACCCAGGTCCAGTAGAACTACTTGAGAGCAGAGGAAAGGAAAGGAAAAAGAATGACATATAGGTAGCAACTGCACAGTGATTGTAATTATTGTATACTACCAATATGTTTAAATAAAAGTTTTTTAAAAATGACTACTCTTTGTAGAGATGTTAGGGCCTATTTTTGAGGTCTTCCTTGAGTTCATAAAACCCAAGGTGAGCCTCTCAGGCCCAGCACACCAAATTGGAGTGAGTAGATGTAGCCAAGTGGGCAGAAACCAGGGACCTGGGGCAGCAGGCAACTGTACATGCAGCCAATGTCCCTGAGGCTAGAAACTGACTGGCCATCTCCTGTCTGTCTCCATTCAAAGGAAGGAACTAGAACTGAGCTCAGCAGAAATCCCAGGCCCTCAGATTGAGTCCCTGGCTTTTGCCACTGACGAGCAATGTAACTGGACAGGTTACCTGATCTCTCCAAACTTGCAGATCTTTGCTGTGGGGCAGGGTCCCTACTTCCTGGCTGGTGATGGGGACGACACATTGCACCTGCAGTGTCGCTTCTTCTCTTGTGTCAGTGGCCACAGGAGGTGCTTGGTAAACAGTGGGCTTCTGAGTATCTGCTGAGCTCCAGCCGGGAGCGTGAGTGGGGCGAAGATGGATGAGAGACGGATCCTGGAAGGGGCAGCGGGTGGGCAGCTGTGCTGGGGCAGTTGTGATCTGGCCACAGTAGAGATGTTTGGAGCTTGGGAGCCAGGTAGGGGAAGCACAGTCTGATGAGATGGGAAAATGGGAAGGAGAATGTAAATTAACAGGAAGAAAACCTTTTTTCTTACCCAAATTGATGAAGCACTTCAGAATATTCTGAGAGATTTTAAATCCACAAAAAAATGAGCAGTGATTAGTATTTAATTTTACTTTTGATTTGACAATTTAAAAATAGTCTTGGAATACTTGTGCTTGGAAAGATTATCATTTATTTTATCCCTGTCTTTTCCTTTTCTCAAAGGTGGCAGAAAGAGCACTCTATTATTGGAATAATGAATACATCATGAGTTTGATAGAAGAAAACTCCAATGTCATCCTTCCCATCATGTTTTCCAGCCTCTATAGGATTTCAAAAGAACACTGGAATCCGTAGGTTTTTGGCTTGGTTTCATTTTGTCTATAGTTTTTCTTCCTTCCTCCCCCTCTTCTTCTGTCTGTTCCCCCCTCTTTCCCATTTCCTTCTTTCCTCCCTCACTTTTTCCTTTACTTTTTTGTCACTTTCTCCTCCTTCTTAATAAAATGTCGTGGGTTCTCACTGTATACCAGATGTTCTATTTGTTGATAAAGACAAGTATTTGGAAACATAAAATCCCTACCTTTCAGAAATTTGCACTGGTTGGGGAGACTCAAAAGTAAACTGATGTTTTAACAGTGCTGTTTTGTTGAAACAGCTTTTTGCTCGAGTGACTTCCTGACCTGAGTGTGATGCTAGCAGATGTATTTTGGGGGTGCCTGGGAGCTGGAAAGATGATGGGAAGACATCACTCTAATTGAATCTTAAAGGCGTGTGCTGGGTGGTTGGGATGGGGAAGCCCTTAAGACAGGAGTCGTCCATCACGGGAAATGGCACAGAGACGTGCAGCGTAAGGCCTGAGGTAGGGCTACGGGGCCGGAAGATGGGACTGGAAAAGGGAGTGAGGCCCACAAGTGCCATCATTGGTGGAGGTGAGGAAATGCTGACAGGTTGAGCAGAGAGTGGTCTATACAGACTGACATTTTACAGTAAAACCCATTTCTTACTGACCAACTCAGTCACTAACCACATTCTGCAGGAGGGAAGAAAGTTTAAAGTCTTCTAAGAGAAGTTTAATCCACTTCTGTGTGTGTGTGTGTGTGTGTGTGTATCCTATAGGATTCTCTACTTGAATGACTTTACACAATTTCTTGATGGAGTAGTAGAAAAATTTAATGTGAAATTTAAGAATTAGATGTAATTCACTAAATCATAGGATGTTTATCTCTAAAATTTTTTACGAATTGTGAAATACCACATTTTGCATTTTTCAAATACGCTGTATTTTGTTAGTGAAACTTGAAACATTCAAGGAGCGGTAAGTAGTTAGGTCCACGATAGGCTCTTGAGAACTGGAGAGCGCCCCTAGGGGCTGGCTGCCAGCCTGGTACCCTGTGCTGCCGTGCTGAATGGCAATCTGGAACCTTCGCACAAAGGACTTGGGTTTTTCTTCCAGGGGACACAGTACTCTTTCTTGTAAATATTTGGGGAACCCAGACTTGGGTTTAACGTGACTTAAGTGTTACCTGTGCTCTCCTACTAGTGTTGCGAGCACATTTGTTGTCTAGTTGGGAGTAGCGGGGAGTGTTTCTGCAGAGGTCTTTAGGCTCCCGTGGGAAGCTGTCGTGTACCCCGTGCCGCACTCCTCACCTGGCCCCTGGGTTTGTCTTTCCATTTAGTGAGGACGGGCTGCTGTCGTGGTGGTCGCGGAGCTGTGTACTGTTGCACAACTGGTAGCGACCATTGCAGCCTGCCAGTTACCGCCTCAGTGTTGGGCAGCAGGGGGCCTCCGTGGGAGTGGACCAACTGGTGCAAATTACAGCTGGACAGACAGCTCCTGTTCAGCTGCCCAGCACATAGGAGCTTGGTATCATATCTTTGAGTATGTGTAACTGTATGTAAATACTTCTGCATACATACTTTGCACACGCACACACACAGTTTGTTTCCATAGGAACAGCTTTAGATGCTGATGAGTTAGGCATATTATTACTTTAAAAGTAAAATTTTATGCAAATCCAGGTCTCTCTAAGGTTAGTCCTACCAAAGGTGCTTATTTTTGGATGAGGTTGCTCTATTTTTGTACTTTTTGTTACATGAAGTTATCAGGTAGCCATGGCCAATTTTATTCTAGATAGCAGTTATCAGACGGGCAAAGTTAATTTTCCCTTTCTGCCACCCTTAGATAGATTTCCCCTTGAATAGTGAAGAATTTAGATTTCTCAATGTAGAAATAAATCAGTTGTGGGTCGTTCCTAGTTTCCTGACTGAAGAGAGATGGAAATGGTGGGCAGCAGAGACGACGTGGACCAGAGTCAGTCAGCCTTCGCTTCCTTCCCGCAGCAGCCCGATACACAGCGCTCACCGCGTCCCCTTACCCTCCACAGGGCCATCGTGGCACTAGTGTACAATGTGCTGAAGGCGTTCATGGAGATGAACAGCACCATGTTTGACGAGCTCACAGCCACGTACAAGTCAGATCGTCAGCGGTAACTTGTTAAAGTTTTTTTGTCTGCTGTGTAAAATACTATTGAGTACTTTTCTGAAGTTGCCTACTTCTACTCCAAATCCTTAGAGCCCAACTTTATTCCTTTATGTATTCATGTTTGCATGCTCATATCTATGTCTGTGCTAGTGTGCCACTGAGCAACAGAGCTCTCTGACAGTGTCATTTTGATAAAAGTGTGCTTTCCTCCCTTCCTGTGTTTTCCTTCTGCCTCAGGGTTAAGAGCCTGGCAAATAGCTGGTGTTTCCCATCCATTTAAGGCAACCATCAGGTAGTCTGCTCCCTGGACTCCCATTCCTAGTCTGCCTGAACCAGAATCGGGCTGGTGGTGTTAACAGAGGAGGGATGAGGCACTGTTGTCTAGCTTTTGGTGCGAAATTTAATTTTTCATTGTAGAACTCAATAAATGCATTACAATTCACTGGACAGTTAAGGAATAAAGGATGATGCCCTGGCATTAGGTAAGTCTTAATGTTCAACTTTGGACAGGGAGTAAAAGCCAGTGAAACCCTGGATAGTAAATGGCTTAGTAAAACCTTTTTTACATTTCCTTCACATGATTCTCCAGTTTTGTTATTTCTTGTCCAATATGGCCAACTTTCCAGGAGACGTACATGGAAAGATTAAGGAAAGTCTGGACAGCTCTTAGCAGTTGGGTCTGTGGTTTGGCTGTTACCACCTTAAAGCAACGTCAGCTTGTAGATCATCAAACTAGGAACCACAGGGGACCTCAGAGGGGTGTGTAGATGTTCACATCCAACACCGTGTTGAACCTGCAAGGCAAAACTGCCTGCGCTTTCCTTGCTTTTTTGTTTTGTCTAATTTTGAGTGTATCACTTGTGTTTTACTGATAAAAGATGAATGAGGGGAAAGTTTGCTGGTACAGGGCAAAAGACCACTGTAGCAACTTGTGAATTTTTTTTCTTTTTAAGTTTCCAAGGATGTGGTTTATGAAAAACAACTTACTCATAGAATGTGGCAGGTATTTAGCTGTAGACAGAGGTTGACTTTTTAACCATATTATTGGGATAAATATCCATCATGGGTTAGGTCATTGCCACACTTGCAGTTGTTGCAAAACATTAAATTTATAATACCCTCCTTGCCCCAGACTTAAAATATTTGAAAACTATTATTTAGAAAGGGGCTAAGGGCACGGCACATAATAATATTACTTGCATAGTATTTTGTCTTTAAGAGCAACAGAACACTCATTGTTATTCTAGTTGAACAAGGATTGAATCTGTACAACCCTACCAAGAATATTGAAGGGGCTTGTGATGTAGCTTTATGATAGAGTGCTTACCTAGCATGTAAAAGGCCTTGGGTTTGATTCCTAGCACCAGAAAAATATTTTCAAAAGTTAGAAAGAATTTGAAGGCCTTATTTCTAAAATACTCAGAGTAATTGGTTCACATTTAATGAATGTCAATAGTGAAAATGTTTTAAATGATCATTTATCATCTAATCTTTGGAAAAAGGTAACTAATGAGAGTAAGAATAGAAAAAATTCAGGTTGATTCTGATGTTTTGGCACATTACAGTGATTTATAGTGAGTGGACTTTCTTAATGAGAAGAGAAACGCCTTCTCTGTAAGTGTGAGAATGGGAGAAGAGAATGAAGACTTTTATTTGGTGCTGTTAGAGAAAAACTGAGTAAAGATTTTACTTCAGGAGGCAAGAAATTACTGGCTTCAATTCAGAGCTGCTTTTTTTTTTTTTTCCAGAGCTGATTTTTGAGTATTACAAATCTGAAAACAGTGGGTGGAGTAAGTGTTTAATCCTACTAGATACCTGTGCCAGGGCTATGTAAAATCGAAACTGTAAGAATTTGACAACATCCCCATGGTGACAGTGCAGTTAAGTTTTAATATTTCCCACCTATAAGGAGAGAGAAAATGGGAAAAAATAAGGGGGCAGTAAATAGATCAGAAGTATTTAGAAGTTTTAAAGACACAGTTGTCAATAGGAAACCTGTCATACTGTATGATATCCCATCATACATTTCACCTGGAAGAAAAGCCCCATAGGACAAAATTGCATTGAATGCCAGAAAATTCCTGATCAAAAACACAAAATGTTTTGGTAAAAAGATGATGATTGTTGTGATGACATCAACACAATTTAAACTGTTAATTAGGGCAGTGTGAATGTGATACGTGTTGAGCTGTTTTTCAGTTGAATAAAGTTCCCAAGAATTTTTGTACCATTCCCTCCCTCCAAATAAAAAGGTCAGATGGCATTAACACTCAACTGCACCTGTAGAACTGATGTAAATGTACTCAAATAAGTGCTTTCTGAGGACGTCTCTTTTTGACTAACATTTTCCCCAAACTGGATTGAGAAAGAAAAAGCAATCATTTGCCAAACAGTTTGCTTGCACTTAACCATCAGGAACCCACAAGGAGTGCAAGATTATCTAATTTTGCATCTTACGACCCTACAAATGCAAATTTTCAGGGTCAAAATGATTAAGTAGGTAGTTTTTTAAAAACCATTGTGACCACTGAAATTCATGTACGGATTGCATTTGTTGAAACTACTTAGAGTAAACAAAGATTAAATTATCAAAATATTAATTGTGAGACAAAGACACTAGCTGCCATGTTATGTATTTCATCATTCATGCAAGACTAATAGAGAATATTAAGTTACATAGCTTTCTCTGATGTTTTTCTGGGGAGAAGGGGGATGAAGATCAATTTCTGTTGCTATAAATGTTAATGCACTGTTTTAGAAACTATTGGTGATAGCAAAAAGTATGAGGCATTGGTGTTAAATACAAATTTCATTTAACTGTTCTGTATTTCTCTGAGTAGAATTTGTACTGTAGCTGAAGTTAAATCTTTGCTGACAAAGCGAGGGACTAGGCCTTTGCCATGTTGTCTGACTTGGGCCTGCTTTTTACTAGTTCACTGCAACATGAGAAAACTAGGTATAACCCAGTGAATAATTTTTAATAAATGTGATTTTATTTAATTTACAATTTAGTCATATATTCATTGATATGTGCTTCTCACTTGGTTGATAATAAAATATCCTCCCCCTTTAAAAAAATAGCAATTTCAAAATGTCTGGCAAAATAATTTTTGTGGTTCTTTTTATTTGTTTTTGTTTTTTTGTTTTTGTTTGTTTGTTCGTTTTGTTTTGTTTTGGTACTGGGGATCAAACTCACAACCTCTCGCCTGCCAGGCAGGCGCTTAAGCCACTGAGCTAAATACCTTGCCCATTGACTCCATTTTAGGATCAACCAGTTTTTGCTAAATTTTACTAAACAGTGAAATCTAAGACTCAAAAAATCATTAGTAGAACTGATATTGGGATAAGCTTGAGGGCTTGGTAACTTAGCAGATCAGTGCATAATAATAATAATATCAACAAAGTTCCATCCAGATCATTAATTAAAACTGAAATCATTAAGTTTTCAGAAACTGCCAGGAAGACTTCTCTTTCCATGGCATACGAAAAATAGGACTAAAGGAGAGGACATATTTTCTTGGCCTTCCTCATTGTCTCTGTCAGTGTTATTTCTCACGTCCCTTCTGAGAATGTATGTGAAAATGAACATAAAGTTAGGCTCCAACTGAGCCTCTGGGAAAAATCACTAAGTACTCTTAGTTTCAGGAGAATTGGTGCAGACAAATCATTCCCATTTTTGTTTCTTGATAATTTCGAAGTTAATTTTCTGTGTTAAACTGAGTATAAAGGGATATTAATTTCATATCTTAAAAGTGTTTTCTTCTGCTCTGTTCACTAGTATGACTTTCATGTCTGTGTAAGTGTCAAAAAAGAAAACTTATGAGAGAGAAAAGCCAAACAGAAAAATCCACAAGCATAGCACCAAACTTTTCAGATTTTTAACATGTGCGTCCAGAAAGCGGCATGAAGGGGCAGTTACTGCTAGCTCATCTCTTTAAAACTTCACAGTTGCTGACATTGTATTCTGTTTCTTCCTCAGTGAGAAAAAGAAAGAAAAAGAACGTGAAGAATTGTGGAAAAAATTGGAGGACCTGGAGTTAAAGAGAGGCCTTAGACGTGACGGAATAATTCCAACTTAACAGAAGTATGACAGCAACATTACTAACCTGTGGAGTCACACATTTATGTAGTAGAAGATGGAGCAACAGTTTTCTGTATTGTGCAACTTTACAGTAGATTTCACATTTGTTTCATTATTACAACAGCACTGTATATACCCTGTCTCTAAGTAAAAAACAAAAACAAAAAAAAAAAAAATAAGGACTTCAATCCAAAGTTTGGACAGTAGATGGACTTCTCAGAACTTCGCAAACTTAATCATTGTTTTAACCCTCTTAAAAAACAAACACAAAAGCAGTCTTCAAAGATCTGTTGATGAAATTGCTATGTTAAAATTCCATTATCAGGAGTTCCTTATTTATCACTAGCAGAGAGTATGATATAATTTTCAAATGTGAACAATCTTAAATTTAGCTTGTCTTTCTGCTAAGCTGTTAAATGTATTTATAGGAAAGGAAGGAAAAAACAAAAAAGACTGTCATTTCCTTATGAGTTTGTCTAACTTCTTCTCTGGGTAACTTGACTGTAATTTGCCATCTTTTCTTTTTGCACATCTTCCTGAGTTGAATGTCCATATGGAAAGGGCCATGAATTCTAATGGTCCCTGATGAAAGTTTTGTCTTCTGGAGTGAACATCTTTCCAGTGACCAGGTTGTCCTGGTTCTCCTCTAGTTCTAAGATTAGGTGTTAAAAGAGAAGAGGTGATAAACATAGTAGGAAAGGGAGTTTTGGATTCACGCATCAGTTTATGGTGAATCCAAATCAATGTCTTGAATCCTTTGAAAACAGGCACTGGGATATCACAAACTTCAGTACCTGACCAGTATTAGTTACATACATCATTGAAAATCCACATGGAAGATATTTTAGAAATGTCAGGGAAACATCCTTTTGGACCATAGGACATAAGAAAGACAAACACTAAACAATACAACCATGAAATTGATCGTCAGGATTGCGAATCTAATTGGGAAAAGAGTTTGAGCAAGCAGCTTGGACTGTTTGGATTTGTTGCCTTACTTTTTAATATGTATTTATAAAGTATTTCAGCAAAAGAGGATGTAGCCTCTGGGGAAAAACAAACATGTTACAGTGTTTTTGTAGATTCTCGTTCTATATCTCATCACAGCGCCAGCCCTGTTTTTAGCCAGAAAGGATTCAGGATAAACATTATGCATTCTGAATGGGATGCATATTCCTAACTACTGTATTTGTTACCAAAAGTGGTTCTACAAATGCTACTGAAAAATCTGGGAATTCCTAATGTCCTGAGTATTAATAATAAAGTTTAAAAATGCTTTTATATCAAAGGTGCATTGTGACCAAATTGTTTAAGAAAAAGTAAAAACAAAATGTAGGGCTGTATCATAGATTTTTATTGGCTCTCTGCTTTGTATTGAAAGCGGACTCTTACATCTTGGGTAGATGAATTGCTGGTAGAACGTGTACAATATGTACTTACCCACTGTGGTTGCATTGTATGTACTGAAAGATTTGTGCTTTGGGATTTGTTTCCAGGATGCTTTTGCTTGTTACAGACCCGGCAGCAGTGAGTTGATAATTCTAAACCATCACTTGCGGCAGTATTCGCGGTATAGAGCTGATTCTCTGTTCATATGTTGAATTGTGATAGTAGCAAACATGAACATATGAGCTATTGTTGCTCTTAATTAGAAATACAATATAAATATGGGCTTGTATATTTTCTTCCATCTAAATATAAAGTAGAATTTGCAGTTTTATTGTTTCCAAAAAAAAAAGGAAAAATAAAAAGCTGCTGACCTTTCTCCCCTATCATGTGTTTCCAGATTACCAATCAGGTTACAGTGTATACATAAAAGTCAGCTAATTATGGATATTGTTATCTAGGTGATTTTGTAAGAAGTGGAAACAAAAACAAAACCTGGCTTTGTTAATTCCTAAGAAATAGCAGTTAAATCATATGCAACACCAAACACAACATGATTTAATGAAATTAGTAGTTCCTTTTCTTTTTTTTTAAAGTTCATTGTAATGTTAGCAAAGGCTGCCAGAAATGAAACAACTTGCTTTAAAAGTACTAGAGCAAAGATACAAGTTCCAATACTGATCTTGATAAAAAATAAATTTGTAATGAGTATTCTTCAGCCCCTTTGATTTTAGCCCTTCCGTTTTGACTCTACATTTATTTTTGATGGTATAAACTATTGTTTGCCATGAGATAGACATGAAAAATCACAGGCTTATGAAGACTCTCTGCCCACTCAAGTGAAATGCAGTCACTGGAAAGGAGAAAGGCCAGAGCCCCTTTTCTGCACCATATCCTTTCCTCAGTGCAGGTGAAAACCACACAGGTTTCTTGATGTCGGTTTTGTGCGTTTGCCATTCCAAACGGAGAAGAATAAAGCTAAATTTTAGACTTTTAAAGACGCAATTAGAACTCTCTGTCTAAAATTCCTACGGCAACTTCTGAGAAGAAACACTGTCTTTTCTTTTTTAACTAAAAGTGACAATGTGACATCTGTCATGTTGTGTGCGGTGATGCGGAGTAACTGAGGTAATCTGACTGTTGCACTATGTGACATATTTAAGGATGTACTGGCTGCATTTGCAGCAGCCCTGTTTCTGTCCCTTCCTGCAATTCTGTCGCCGCGGTCTGCGTTCATTGTGACAAATGCATCTTCGTGTTATATTTTGTTTGTCTCATAGTTTCCAGAGCTATATATAAATATATTTTTAAAATAGCAAATATTGTAGTTAGTGACTGATGACCACTCCAACCTTATCCCTACCATATTGGTTTCAGGGATGAGATCGAGAGTGTTGTTAGAAGAAAAAAAATTCAACCCTGTGGTTAGAATGATGCTGAGGCCACAGACCTGGAACTATGTGAGCGAAGTGACTCCATCTCCTTTGATTCGCGCATGCATTCCGTTTTCTCATCGTGCAAGTGTCCCCTGTTCAACTTCCGTGTTTACTTTTTGTCCTTTTCAATTTTTTGTTCTCCCTCACATCTGACTTTTTATAAAATAAAGAAAAAATAAAAAAGTAAGAAAGAAATGATACCCTCAATCCCGCTGGATACTCAGAAGCAGGGTTATACTCCTTCATCTTGGGCGCGTTTGCCTAAATGGAAGGATTTAATTTATTTCATACCTCCTTCCATGCGTGGGGCAGTCCAGGTGTAGGGCTGGGAATTGCTCGTAGTTGCACCTGCTGTACTTAAATATGTAGCCCTAGGCTCAATCACACTATGGAAAGAAAAAAAGTATATTTAGAGCTTTAAAAGCTTTTTTATTTTTTTGTGGGGATGGGGGGTGGGTAAGGGATGTGTGGGTGATAGGATGTTACTGGGATTTTTAAGTGTTAAGGGTTTTGTTTTTCTTCCTGTTTTTTGTTTCTGTTCTTCCCATTAATTGGATGCACTGACCTGGCCCAGGAAATGAAGAGATTCTCTCTTTTGATGCTATTACCAATGCTATCACAAAGTGACAGTCACCTGTAGCAAAAAAAGAAAAAAGGTGGCACCAGACATGATCAGTGATGTTTTATTTGCACATGAATATTTTTATTTTTGTATTCCGGCTCAGCTGCTTCTCTGAGTGGAGTTAAGGAATGAGCCACAAAGGATTTTTTGTAATAGGTATATTGGCGATGCATTTTTATATTTCTCTATATTTAATTTTGAAAATCTAAAAGGAGGATTGCGCATCTTGAGAGAAAGTTGAGCAGACTTTGACGCAGTGGAATGTTCGCCCGTGCTGCTGCTTGTGCGTGACGGCAGCAGTAGTGTCTCTCTTGGAAATGAACAATGTCTATGAATACAGATTTCCTTTTCTTCCCTCTTTTGTCCCTCCCTTCCTTCTTCCATTCTTCTTTTCTCCCTTTATCTTGTCTTTGGATTTCTCTTCTTTCAGCCTCTCCCTCTTTACTTTTTTTTTTAATCACTTATTGTAAATAAGTTGTAATCCAAACCTCATGTATCAGTGGGGAAATTTCAAATATAAATATTACCAATACATTTTCTGATTGTTGTCTGATTTTTGACTGAAGTATAATGAGAATGACATCCATTGCTTTTGGTTCGGGGATTTTGCTACAGCTTCATAAATCTTTGGTATTTTAGTATTTCATTGTTTTAGCAGGAGAGGGCAGCAAAAGTTCATTTTCCATGTTAGTACTGCTGTGGTTCTTGACTGGTTTTAAACTTAGCTGTGAGTGTGTGTACCTCTTATTTTTTCTTTTTTAAACAGCATCTGTCTGTGGGTAGAGGTAAAAATGAAGCATTTTTGATATGAAAAGTTGCATATGAAAATTACAGACTGGTTCAGCCAGACAGTGAAGACCTTCTATTCTACATCAAAATGAAAATGCTACAAAAGAATCTTCCAGCTCTGGCTAAAACGTGCTACTTCTTTTTCAACACAACAGAATGCAAGCTGAGTCTTAGACACTTGGAATTTAAAATGTTCTTCTTCGGAAATGATTTACTTTATTCAAAGTGGTGACAGAAACAAAAATGGAGGTGCTCCCAAAAGAAATGTAACCTTCCCCTTTCATAGCTCTTTTGAGAGGTTCTGTACTGTGGGTGCATCAAAATAAAGCAGCAGTGAAGAGTTTCCTTTGTTCGTTTGTTTTTCTGATCTGTGACCTTTTGGGTCATGCAAAGAATAAATTTAGTGAACTCAGCCTTGAGTCAAAGGGGCTGGCATGGTTAGGCTTCCGTTTTGAGAAAACCAGGCTAGGGGTATGTAATCCTGAAGAGTGGCCTGGTGTCTACTGCTGTGTAACAAACTACTCCAACAGTTAATGGTTTTAGACGTTTATTCTGTTCACCCATCTATAGTTTAGGAAGGAATTGACAAGAATGTCTTGTCTCTGATCCTCTGGTGTTCCCTGGGGTGTCTCAAGAAGGCCAAGAGAACTCACTTCCAACACCAAAATGGCTCACTCAAGCTGGCAAGTAAATGCTGGCCATTGGCTTGCAGGTAAGCAGGCCCCCACTTCCTCCTCACAGGACTCCCTTCCTGGGCTTCCTCACAGTATGGCGGCAGGTATCAAAAGGCAGGAAGTGGAAACTGCTGATGCTTCAAGGCCTGGGCTCAGACACACTCCACCATCACTTCCTTGGACTCTGTTGACTGAGTGGTCACAGAGCCAGCTCAGAAGTTAGTGTGAATCAGTGTACAAACATGAAACAATTTGCAGACTCTTTAAGTTGCCATGGGACAGTTTCGCCATTTGATTTAGGTATGGTCTACTGTCTTACTACATAACATGAAATTTGGAACCTTGTGCAGTTCACAGTTAACATTTTAAATTCAGTTAATCTGGGTTGAGGGAAATGCTCAAATGTTTCATCAAGTTTATGTTTTAAAACATAACTAGCACCTAAAGAGCAATCCCTTGGCAAGTTAGTAGAAAAATTTGTAACAAAGTATTTTAGAGTTAAAGATTTAAGAGACAATGTCAGTGGCATAATGTACCTCCTTGAAAAGGCTGATTTGTTTCTTTGATGATGTGTGTGTATGTCCTAAGAAATCTTTTTCTCCTTCCTTATTTGCCATTTCCTGTAAGTTATCTTAGGTTTTCATTTCTATTTTTAGGCTCATGATTCACCTTGGATATTTTCCTTGCGTGTACGTTGTAAAATAGGAACCTAGATTCACTTTTTTCCCCCTGGTGGTTATCCAGATAGTGTAGCATTAGTTGAAAGTCTCCCCAATGAATTGTGGTGCTTTTGTCAAAAAACTGCTATAAAAGTGTGGATCTAAATTAGGGTTTTCTATTCTGCTCCAGTGGTTGATTTGTGATTTTTATGCCCAATCAAAAATGTTACAATTACTATAGCGTTACTGTTATTTGAATCAAATCATCTATGCTCTTCAGGTTTGTATTTCTTTTCAAGATTACTCTCAAAATTCTAGGTCCTTTGCATTTCTACATAAAATTTAGAAGCAGCATGGTAGTAATGCTGGTGGAATTATGATTGCGTTACATTAAATCAATAATTTGAAGAAGGATCGACATTTTGGTAACACTGAGGCCTTGCAAAAAACCATGTGGTGGAAGCAGAATCCCCATCAGTGTTGGGAGGGGGCCCTATGAGATGTGAGTAGGCCGTGGACGCTTTGCAGTGGTGAGGGGAATAGCACTGTTGTCATGGGAGGAGGCACTTTCCACAAGGGCAAGTTTCACACGTCCTGTCATGACATAATAGAGCAAAATGGCCCTCCCAGGTGCAGCCCTAGAGGTGGACTTCGGGAGTGCGAGAAGTGTTCTCTATGAATGACCTAGAGTCTGGCAGCAGAAGACAGACTGAGATGTAGTCCATAAACACAGTAGAACCTCTACTGAGATGTTTTCTGCTCTCAGTCGGATTTTGTGGTTTTCATTGTAGAGGTCTTGTGTATCTTATTAAATGTATTACTAAGTTAATGGAATTGGTTTTAAATGTTAACTGACATCTATACACCTTGCTAACGTTACTTATTTGTTATAGATTTCCTTAGACTTTTTATATAAATAATTATTATCTACAAAGAGTTTTGCCTCCTTATTTCAGATCTCTATATGTCTGTTATTATTTCTGTTTTGTGTAGTGTAATAGTTAAGGCGTCCAGTGTGATGTTGAATGGAAGTGGTGAAAGTGGACTCCCTGCTCTATTTCTAATATTAGAAAGTGTTAAATACGTAGAGGGTTTTTGGTTTTGATTTGTTTTGTTTTTGTTGTTTTGCATTGAGGAACTTCCCTTCTGTTTCTGGTTGTTGGAGAATTTTATCATAAATAAGTTTTGACATTGTAAAAAACTCTTTTTCTGCATACATTGAAATAATAAGATTTTTCTCCCTTATGATGATGAATTACATTGAATTTCTGGGATAAACACTGAATAGGTTGTCTAGAATTTAGATTTGAGAAAGAGAAGGGGGAGGGGAGAGACTGTGTGTGTGTGTGTGTGTCTGTTACTAAGCTTCTTAAATTTCTAAATGTACATTTGCCAAATTTGCTAAGTTTCTAGCTATTTCTTCAAACGAATCTTCTGACCCCCATTCTTTCTGTCCTCTTCTTTCATGATACTTTTTCCCCCTTTAGTATTAGGGGTTGAACCCAGGGCTTTACACAAGCTCTGTGACTAAGCTACATCCCCAACTCTAATTACATATGTTAAATCTTTTGGTGTTGTATGGTAAATCACAGACACTGTTGTGATTTTAATTAGTGCTGGGGATGGTGGTGCACACCTGTAACACCATTACTCTGAGCGGCTGAGGAAAGAGGATCTTAAGTGTGAGTCTCAACTCAGCAATTCAGGAAGACCCTGCCTCAAAATAAAAAAATAAGGTAAGGTGGGGCTGGGGATATAACTGGCAGTGGGTTCAATCCCCACTACTATCTCCCAAATAGATAAAGTTCATATAATAAAAGTGACCATTTTAAGTTCCCTGATTCAGTAGCATTCACAATATTTTACAACCATCATTTTTCTTCAGTTGTAAAATACTGGTACCACCCCAAAAGGAAACAGTGCCCTTTAAGTAGTCATTTGCTGTTCTTCTCTTAGTGCCTAGCAACCACAAATCTGCTTTCTATCTTTATGGGTTTATCTGTTCTGGACATTTTACCTAAGTGGAATCATATAACATGTGACCTCCTGTGTTGGCTTTTTAAAGCACTTACCATAATTGTTTTTGAAGTCCTTTCTCATAGCACGAATCAATACTTCATTATTTCTTATTGCTGAATAATACTTCATTGTGTGGATGGTACCATGTTTGTGTATTCATTCATCAGTCAGTAGATACATCATTTCCACCTTATGGCTACTGTGAATAGTGCTGCTGTGAACATTCATTTCTTTGAACACCTGTTTTTAATTCTCTTGGGTGTACTGGGAAGAGTAGAATTGCTTTTTAACTTTTTGAGAAGTGTCAGACTTTTCCCACAGCAGCTGCATTAGCTTTGCATTCCTGCCAGCAGTGTACAAGGGTTCTAGTTCCTCCACATCTCTGCAAACAATTATTTTATGTTTTTATTCTTGCCGTCTTAGTGGGTATGGTGTTCATTTAAAAAAAAAAGTTCTTCCTTAAGCGCCTGCCTAGTAGGCGCAAGGTTGTGAATTCGATCCCCGGTGCCATTAAAAAAAAAAAATGTTCTTTCAGTTGGGTAACTCTCATTGCTCTGTGTTTAAGTTCACTGGCTCTTCTGTCATCTGTTTTCTTTAAAATCCATATGATAATTTTTTCCTTTTAGGTACTGTAATATTTTTAATATCAGCTTCACTTTGTTTGTTTTTAGTTTCTCTGTCGAGATTGTATCTTCATCTTTGGTATGTTTTTTCCAAATATCACTGATAGTTACAATTAAAGTTTTGATTACAGATTTCAACATCTGGGTCATCTCAGGAACTGTGTCTGTTATAATTTTTTTTTTTTCCTTGAGAATTTGTCACAGTTTCCTGATTCTTCATATGTCAAGTAATTTTGGATTTTGTCTTGGCTATCTTGCATACCACAGTGTGGGAACTCTGGATTATACACATTCCTCTGAAGGGCACTGATGATTTTGCTTTAATAATGAACTTTGAAAGACTCAAAGTGCAGACTCCTGAAGCAGCAGCTCCAATCACATTTCACTTCTTTTATCCTTCGCTGGGCTTTGTTCCATGCATGCGATGGTCTGGGCTTAGCCTTAGATTTGGGCTGAGTTGTGTAAGATCTGGGTTCTTCCATTCTGGCTGTGCCTTTTTCTGGGGTGCCCCCTTACTTTCCTCCCAGTGGTTATGGTTGTCTGAACTCCATCCTTATCCTTCAGGCCAGAAAGACAGATTTTATATTGTTTCATTCACACAGTGTTGACCCCCAACCTAAAACCCATAAAGATAGAAAACTTACCCAATATTCTTTTTTTCTCCAACAATTGACTTCCCTCCAGAACATGCCTTTTAGTGCTTTCCAGTTGAATTCCTGGGTTCCTTTACCCAGTTTGTCCTTAAAGTTAACAGTTTCTACAACAATAGGACGTTATTCCTTGATGCAGTTATGTGCAATACCATACTATTCGCAAGCAGATGTAACTTATTTCCGGTTTTCTTTCTTTCTTTTTTTAAATCTTTTTGAGACAGGGTTTTGCTATGCAGTTCAGGGTGGCCTGGAGCTCACTTCGTAGCCCAGGCTGGTTTCAAACTCACAATGATCCTCCTGCCTCAGCCTCCTGACTGCTGGGATTACAGGCGTGTGCCACCATGCCTGGCTTATTTCTGTTATCAGTCTTTTCACTAGTGTTCCTCTTCTCTTCCAAAACTCAGACTACACGTTGTATTTAGTTGTTACAGCTCCTTAGTCTCATCCAGTCTGTGACAGTTTCTAGTCTTACCTTTCATGACAGACTTGTTTTTTAATTTTTCTGGTCAGTTGTTTTTTAAGAAAACCCTTCAAGTTGGACTTCCCTGATATTTTGTCACAATTGTGCATTATTAGGAAGGATGTTTCAGAGATAATACGCATCTTGGTGCATAATATCAGGGAGTACACACATGGTTGTGTGTTACTGGTGGCACTAACCTTTATCTTTGTTAAGTTCTCTCTATATGACCCTTTCGCTATGAAATTACTAATTTTCCTTTTATAACTACCAGGTACTTTGGGAAAAATATTTTAAGACTATGCAAAAATCTGTTTCTACTTGAAAGTTGTCCACTAGTTTTTCTTCTATTTCTGTCATTTCTAATAAATGTATTAATCAAAATTCTCCTGTAAAGAAGAGGAGTTGCTTCTTCCTTATTCATATTTATATCTATGTGCACTTGTGGGTTATTATTTTATCAGGTGGGTTATCATCTAGTATTGTCAGCCCGAAGTTCCTGCTTTGAGACTGAGGAATAGCTCAGTGATAGGGAGCTTGCTAGCCCTGGGTTTGATCTCCCTCCCTCTACCCCCATTCCAGTTTTGGCCAATGGGAGTTTTTTAGGTTGGTTCCTATGACCTTTTTTTTATACTGGGGATGAACTCATACTTGCACCACTAAGCTAAATCCCCAGCCCTTTGAGTTTTTAATTTTTTTTTTTCACTTTCCCAATGCTATAAAATGCTTCTGGCTCATCTTGTATTTTCTCTGCTTTAAACAGGGTTAACTAGTTCTCTAATGAATCCTGATTTATTAGTGAGTGGTATTTAGAATCCAGGATTTCTTTTTTTTTTTTTTTTTTTGTACCAAGGATCGAACTCAACGACCTCGCACTTACCAGGCAGGCGCTTATGCCACTGAGCTAAATCTCCAGCCCCAGAAACCAAGATTTCAATGGTGGATACATTCATTGCTGCTGCTTCTAGGCCTGCCCAGTAGAAATTTCTAAGATACATGAGTATGGATACTAACTCTTGCATATACACATCTATTCTTGTTTACATGCTGGTGTGTGTGTGTGTGTGTGTGTGTGTGTATCTGTCTTTTTGAGACAGGGTTTTGCTATGTAGTTCAGGCTGGCCTTAGCTCACTTTGAAGCCCAGGCTGGTCTTGGACTCATAACGATCCTCCTGCCTCAGCCTCCCAAGTGCTGGGGTTATAGGCGTGCACCACCTTGCCTGGCTTTACGTGCATATAGTTTTAAAAACATGAATGCACATTGATATCTCCAGCTGTAACCCAGCACCAAAGAGTTTATTCTAGCCTCTTTGCATTATTGGTAATTCTTTTCTCCCATAGTGAAAAAAAAAATCTGACAATATCAACTATAATTTATTCATTCAACTTTGGTACGAAATAATTTCAAAATCTTTAACTGGGACCCATGTAAGAAATAAACTTACCATCTGAAGTACAGTGTTTCTATATAGTTCTTTTAGTATCCAGCTTCACAAACTTTGCTTAAATCAGTTTTCCCACAGCAATTTAGGTGGGCCACTTTCTCCCCACCCTGTCAGTGTGGTTATGTGATTTGTTTGTAATACAAGTATTTGTCATAGTCTTTCCCTCCACATCCTGCTTGATATTTTTAAATAGTACAGTTCAAAAAAAAGTAGTACAGTTCATTTATCCGTGTTGCACTGTCCAGTCATTCTGACGAATGATACCTAGAATCCAGTGTTTCCCGCCACAGTTCTAATAGGAGACTTCCACCCATCCTCCAAAGACCAGCTTCTGTGCTCATGCCATAAACAACCCCTCTTGCCAACTCCAAGGACAGGAACCACTAACCTGTTTTCCTCTCCATAGTTTTGCCTTCCCAGGGTGTATACAAATGAGAATCTTTTTTAATTTTAAACCAGGAATCGAACTCATGACCTTGCACTTGCCAGGCAGGCACTTGTGCTGCTGAGCTATATCCCTGGCCCACTGTTGTACAAATGGAGCCACACAATGGGTAGCCATACAAATGGGGCTGGCTTGGTGCACGCAACAAAATATGTTTAAGGTTCATCGGTTGTGTTGTATGAATCAACAATTCCTTTATTGCTGAGTAGTATTCCATTATTTCTTTGTCTGCTTGTCAGTTAAAGGACATCTGGATTTTTCTTTCTTTTTCTTCTTCTTTTTTTTTGTAATTATGAATAAAGCTACTATAAATATTTGTGTATAGGCTCTTATGTGAAAACATCTTTTCCCCTTTGGTAGATATCTAGGAGTAGTGAGATCAAGATTTATCCACTGGGTGCCAATCAAAGTGAATTAATGAAGGTTCTCCCCAAGGTGCGAACCTCTGAAGTGTTCACAGCGGGAAGAATGCAGAGCAGGCATTTGTCTTGGTTAGTTTTCTCTCCTTGTTGAGACAAAATACCTGATGCCCAAAATGAAGCAAGGAAAGGTTTATTTAGCTTACAATTTTTTTTGGAGGTTTCAGTCCATACTCAGCTGGCTCCAAGGCAGGGTGGCGTGGCTGAGAGGCAGCCATTCATGGCCGCTGCAAGCGAGAAGAGAGAAGAGGCAGAAGGGGGAAAGCAGGGCTCCTTCCCTCCCCTATATTGTATGCCGGCTCTGCACACGGGCGGGTGCAGCTCTCACACCACCAATCCCAGCGCTACACAATGAACCAATCACAAACACTAGACTCAGCCTCCTCCATGACTGCATGAGGCTTTGGGGGGACATTTAAATCACAACAGCATTCAAAGAGCTTCCTATGGGGCAGAAACATCATTTTAGAGGACCAAGAATCAGAATGAGGTTGATTTCCTCCAGACTAACACCTAGTTGAGAGGCAGCATGATGCCTTAAATTTTTAAGAAAGTGATCTTCAGTCTAGAATTCCCTATACAGCAAATCAGTGAATTGTGAGAGCAGAGTTTTCAGATAGGCAAGTACTCAGAAAATTCACTGCTCATCTACTGTATTTAGGTTCAGGACTACGTGAGGATATAGTCCACCAGAAGAAAAAGTAAAGCAGGAAAGAATGGGTCCCTCGAGGTAGGAAGCAAAGGGAAATTGTATGTACAACAGTCTTATCCTGGACCAGGGGCCGAAAAGATTCTGGAAGCCAAGAAAAAACAAGAGGGAAAGGGACTTTGTTGGAAAAGTGTTACAACATTTGGAAAGGATTATGTGATGGGGTGGCAGATAAGGTAAGAGAGAAAGGTAATTAGAGACTCCTGGAGGGGAGCTTTATAAAAGGAAGTATGGTACCTTACTGGACTGGCAGTGAATATTTACCAAGTGGCGTCACCACAAGCTGATTACTGATTTAGTTAAAATAGTGATATAACTACATTAGGATGCGAGAGGAGAGTGTGGCAGGAAGAAAAGAGCTAAACTTGATCTATAAGGTCTGTGGGATTCTAAATCAAGAAATACTGCAGCAGCATGAGCAAAGTGGAAATGTAGGAGTAATTGCTGACAGCTTAAGAAGTTAAAATTAGTTAAAAGTAGTCAAAAGGGGAGAGAGGGGGAGCGTGACAGGGAGGCATGCTGTCTTTTACTAAAGTCTCAGTGACTGAAAAATAGGTCAAATACATAGTATGCATTCTTTTTTCAAAAGCTCACTGTAGCAGTCTTTAGACACTCTCCACAGCACACCAGCATAGCTGGTGCTGGGAAGGGACTTTCTCTGGTGGCAGCATGATGACCTGCAGATCTGGCAGCATTAGGAAGGAATAGGGTGAGCTGATGTCCCCGCCCTGAGTACATGACTCATTTTGGGCTCTTGAGAAAGCATGGCTTGGGAACCGACTGTGCCACTGTGTTTATTGTTACCTAGACTAAAAGAAACCTGGCACACACAGCCCACTAGCTCGCCTGAGTGAAGAAATGTGTCGCTGAGTGAGGCACTCACGGGCTGTTGCACTGACACAAAAAGGATATTATCGCCGTCCCTCACGGCACTCCAGAGAACGTCAGACATTGCCGCGTTCACATCATGAGCAATCTGAAGTGTCAGAGGTGATGATTAAGTAAATTGAGCTCAGTGAAACTGAAAAGAAACACCAGTGTCTTTGAGAGACCTCTGGAGCAGCACTGTCTTTTTCCAAAGACCAGTGGGGCTACAGGAGGAACGGGTGGCCCGCAAGGGGCCAGAGGGGATGGGCCCACGGGGTAGAGGAGGCGGCAGGGAGGAAAGGGGGCCTTATTGCTCCTGTAGACTGTAAACCTGGGCACCCTGGAAGGAACCACAGTCTCAGGTGGACACATCCCTCTTGTTGGAAACTTGATGAGGAGTTAGAGAGAGCCCTGAAATCCATAAACGCTACAATTTAGCTGAATTACAGCAGCCTGGGGGGAGGGAAGGGACCTGCTGGGGCGAATCATTTTAAAAGCTCAAGAATAAAAAGTGCATCAATTTTGGAGGCTTTGTTTTCATGAAGAAAGGCCTCATCCTTTCAGTTTTACTGTGAACTGACCCAAATATATAGTGAAGGTTTACACGTTAAAAAAAGTTATTACAGTGAAAGACACATTGCCATGAATTCCATTCCGAATACTTCCCTGTTCTTTGAACAGCAGGAAATGTTCTGAGTGGGATTCATGGCAATGTGTCTTTTACCATAATAATTTTTGAAAATGCACACCATATGTTTTTGTGTATCTGATGGCCAGGTGTGGCTGCATCTCCTTGTCACGGTCCCCACTCCTGGAAGGACAATCCTGTTCCCTCAGGGAATTTACACTGCCAACTGTGTGCTTGAGCCCAGCAACATCTGGGAAGGCAGAAGGGTCCCTGTAATACTAGGATAGAAGAAATAACAAGTAAAGGAATGAATACAGTATAAAGACCTTGCAATGGTTTGTTTATCCGGGAAACTAAGAGTTTATTTCTACCCCATGATTCATCGTTGATTTGGATAAGTGAAAGGAAGCCTGAAAGAAAGGCAGTGGATTGCTCTATGTATCAGATCACGTCGCCTTTCTTCCTAAAGCCTTTCCATGACTACCCGGTACACAACGAATATAAACCAGACCGTTAAGCATAGTCTTCTAGGTGCCAAGTTACCGGCACTCCTCAACTCTCTGGCTTTCCTCCTGCTACTGCCCTTCTTCAAACACCCTTCTCCATACCTCGGGGCCTTTGTACTTGCGATTTCCCTAGCCCTACGCATTTTGTATGCTTGGCTTCTTCTCACCTTTGAATTCTTTGCTTGGATGTCACCTCTTCGGTGAACTTCCCTGACTAGTCTACCTAAAACGGAATCCCTTCGCCCAAATCAGTCCCGTCCCACTGTCCTGTGTATTAACTGAATGGCTTATAATTTTTTTTCTTTTTTTGGCAGCACTGGGGATTGAACTTACAACCTCACACCTGCCAGACAGGTATTTAAGCCATTGAACCAATCTCCCAGCCCTGGTTTTTTGAGGCAGGGTCGCACTATGTAGCCTTGCACTCACATTGTAGCCCAACGGGCATCGAGCTCACAACACTCCTCCTACCTCAGCCTTCCCAAGTGCTGGGATTAAAGGCGTGCGCCACCATGCCCGGCTTGAATGGCTTATAATTTGAAATGGTGTTTTATTGATTCACTTATATGTTCACTTGCCTCTTTACTACTTCCTCATTCTGGAATGTCGACTCTGTAATGAAAGACCAGCCTCACTCATAGCTGTGACCCAGCCTTTAGAATAACAATGCGCCGCATGGAGTGGGTGCTCAGGAGCATGTATTGAATAAATGAACGAATCATATGCATAACAATGTCCCCGAGGGTCAAGTGCTTACAAGATGAGCTCGGGAATCTCCTCCAGAAGGCATCCGCACAGGCCGGCGAGCCTAGAGGTCTGAGCTCTTGGCCCTGCTTATAGACTCTTAGAAACCCCGAGCCAGATTCCTACATATTGCATTAGTTAGCTATTGCTATGTAACAGTTTACTACAAACCTAGCAATTTAACACACACTTGCTATGTCACAGCATGTGTAGGCTAGGGATCTGGGGTGGCTCAGGTGGAACCTCTGCTAGAGATTGCACAAAAGACTTCAGTCAAGGTGTGTGTGAGCCACGATCACGATCCTCAAGGACTGACTGGAAGGATCTTGTTATGGTGCAGATGTTTAGATCTAGAATGTTCCCCAGAAGCATCTGACGTTCAGAGGTGGAGCTTTTGGAAGGTGACTGCATCTGGGGGCCCTGTTCCCTCACCCACAGATGAACCCATAACCCTTAGGAAGTGGGGCCTGGTTGGAAGTGGTGGGTCCCTGGGGATGTGACCCAGTAGGGTGTATTCTTGTCCCTGGCTTCTCCTCTCGCTCTGCTTCCTGGCTGCCATGGTGGAGCAGCTTGCCTCCTGCTGGGCCCCATTTCTGCTTTGGAGCCAGCTGATCATGAACTGAGACCGTGAGCCAGTACAAACCTCCCCTCCTTTAAGAAGAGATGTTGGATGCTGTATCTCAGTGATGGGAGAGTAACTAAGATCTGATTCCGGGTCCCCCAGGTTGGCAGAATTCAATTTTTTGCAGTGATCAGACTGACAACCCCAGTTTCTGGGTGGCCATAGCTGAGTGCTGCCTTTGGTTGCAAACTGGTTGATGGCTAGAGATTGTCCTTAGTTCCTGGCCACATTGGCTGCCTGCTACACAAAGGTATCTTGTGAAATGTCATCCCAGAAGTGACATATTGTCACCTTTACTATTTTCAGTGGGTTAAAAGCAGGTCACATTCAAGGGCAGGGGATTACATGAATATAAATGCAAGCAGGTGTGGACACTATAGGCTGCCTTAGCATCTGTCCTCTGACTCCCGTGACTCAGACCTTCCCAGTGCATGTGCTTCCCACAGGCAAAACACATCTGCTTCCTCTTGAGGCTCCAAGTGTCTCGTCCTGTGACAACTCCAAGCTCGGCGCTTTGTCATCTAAATCACAAAGTTCACTGTCTGAGTGAAGGTCCTCTGGATTTATCAGTTTTCAAAAACATGCTATAAATCATCACCTAATTTCCAGTATACAGCTGTGGGAAAGTTTTAGAATTATAGCTACAGATAGTTCTGGGCAAAAGGGGGAAATGAGAGGTGCAAAAGAATCCTGGGAGGAATTTTCCTATGGCTCCTGACTTTGTCCTCTCAGCTTTTGATTCCACTTTCTTGAATCATTCATCTTTTTTTTTTAAATAAAATAAATGATAGTGCAAAGTTGCAGTTTAGTAGTTTTATGGGCTTGCTTCCTGCAAGAAGGATTTGGGGACTCCAAATGCCTCTTTTCATTTGTACTGTCTCTGCTTCTTTCAGTCCAAGCTGGTCATGCCTTTGCTGACACTTTGTGGGTCCTCCCTGAGTTTCATTGGAGTCACATCACTGAGCAAAAGCTACATCTGTAGATCGTTGTGCAACAAACCCTTCTCGGGGGTTTGCTGAGGAGGCTGGGGGACAGGAGTCCCCAAAGCCCTGTCCCTGAGATACACCTTTACTGCCTTACAAGGCCTTTCTAGTGCCTGAAAACTACTGATCCTCTGATCTGTCTTGAGATTTTAGTGACAGGCTGTACAGTCACAGCCTTAGATTTTTCTCCTTCCACATTTTCCTGATAGTGCTAAGATCTGAGCCATTTCTTAATTTTAGCATCTTTTGCCATCTGGGAAGTCTACTACTTTTCAAAATAATTAAGTCCTGGTTCTTTGTTGCTGTTGTAGTAAAGGTTTACAAGAAAAACAATTTAATACAGGACACACAATTTATAGTATTATTTTGTAATAGTCACCCAAAGAGTCAAACTCAAAACGTACAGGAAATCTGTCCACACACTAAGACCCAAAGAACCCAGCTGAGGGCCTGAATTCCATGGCAATGTCCTGCATGAGTCCAGCTGAAGACCTAGAGCCCATGACAATGCTCCCCACAAGTCCTGCTGGAGGCCTAGAGCCTACGACAATGACTCATGCAAGTTTGTGTCATGTATCTGCACTGGGAAGGCCCACAGGTCAGCAGTGGAAGCTAGAAAGTCTGGGCCAGTGGGGTGAAGGAGCTGTGCCAGTAGGTTGAGAGTTCTGCACTGCAACCAAGAAGTGACTGCCAAAATAAGGACCAGGGCTCCCCTGAAAAGCACCACAGCCATCTTCAGCGACGAGACCCTGAGTTCCTCCAATGATGAGAACAGCCAAGTTCACATCAGGAAAGAAGCTCAACAAGCTCCTCCAGGAGAACCCATGGCAACAGGAGAATGAACCAACAGCACCACACCTTCCTCTCCAGTTCTCCTTTTTGTGCTGTTGGCAACAATCCTCAGGTGGCCCTCCACACCCAGCACCACGCTGATTCAGGTCAACTGGTGTTACAAATTGGCCACCAGTTGTCAATCCACCACTGTTGCTTAACAGTTTTCCACTGATTTATGTCTACTTGTGCATTTTACTGTAAGGAGCAAGAAGAAAGAAGGTGGTGTCGTCTTTTCTTTGCTTGGAAATCCTTTTTGCTAAATGACTGGGTAGACAGCTTTATGTTGCTATGACAAAATGCCAGAAGCCCCGTACTGAGTAGCACTACTCACATTCAGGGCAGGGCTTCCCCTCTCCATTTGCTGTCCCATTTGCCCATCATCTCTGGAAACACCCTGATAGACATACTCAAAAGTGTGATTTACTGGCCAGGTGTGGTGGCATCCTCTTATAATCCCAGCACTTGAAGAGGCTGAAACACGAGGATTGCAAGGTTGAGCCCAGACAGGGCAACTTAATGACTTAGTGAGACCCTATCTTAAAAAAAAAAAAAATCAAAAAACATTTTTTTTTTAAAAAAGACCTGAGGATGTAGCTCAGTGCAAAGGTCCTGAGTTCAATCCCCAGTACTGCAAATATATTTCCTGGATGTTTCTCAGGGCAACCAAGGTGACAAGGCTATTCTTTAAAGTTTGCCTTTCCATAGTTCCATAGGAGACACCATTGCCGAGCCTTCTGCCGTGCACGGCACACACCACCCTCTCTCTGGACCCAGCCCCTTGTTCCTTAGCCCCTTCTCAGCTCTCACAGCAATGTCCTCAGCACCTTTTGGCTCGACGGGCATTTGAGCCAGTTTAGATGTTTCTACTCCTCAAGACTCTCCCAGCCTCTACCCAGTTTCAAAGCCACTTTCGCTTTCTGAATGTTCGTTACAACAGCACCCCACTTCTGCATATCAAAATTTCCACTGATGGGCCTTGTCTAAGCCACTCACAAAGCTGAAAGTGGTGTTTACAGTTGATTCATTTTGATTCCCAGTGTATTAAGGGAAAGTTTACATTCTCCTGACTGCGTGTTAGGTGTAAGGAAACGATCTGGTGACCATTATCTTTTTGTACAAGGATGGTGCTATTGTCCTGAATTTGTTATTCCATTGTCACAGACAGATTTATTTTCCCTGCACATTTATTTGACTTTTGGGGTTCAGTATCTCTAGTGAGTGAGTAGGACACATTCCCAAAGCCAGGCCACTGGAAACAGATTCTGGTTTCTGGGAAATGTTACCATTGAGGAACACGTAAGTGGGTAAGTGGGTTGAGGGTCATTTGGGATGGGATGCTTGGGGGTGGGTCTATGCTTCATGACTCCCAGCTCATGTAGAAGCATATGGATTACCCGGCAGGCCCTGGACCACTGCCCCATTTCCTCTAGCAGTCTGACCTTCAAGCAGGGTGAGGAGCCCTGTGGTAGCTGTCCCCTGGAGCGGTAGCATCCTGACCCACAATAAAGAAGCTTCAGGCTTCCTAGCAGCCCTATCCTTCTCTTGACAAGCCAGGTTGTCCATGGGCTCCTGTGGCCTTTGTCCACTCCTGGGGACACAGTCTAGAGATGAGGTTGGGAACACAGCTGGGGGCTTGCGTAGCTTGGGAGTGCTGTGCGTGGCATTCATGCTTGGTCCCCACTAATCTGGGATGTTTCCCTCTAACAGATACCAAAATGACAAATCTGCAGACATCTGAGTTCCCTGAAGATCATGCCTGTCTAACTGGGTATGTACCTCGTGAGCTTAATTCAGCATGATGTCACCAGCGCCACAGGCGTGTCCTTACATCCTGGAGTCCTTACATCTCGGTTGACTGAGTGGCTCATTCTTCTGCATGGGAAATTGCTATTGCACGAGCAGCATCTATCCTTATAGAGGTTTCCATTTCATTCAGGTCACTGTGCTCCTCAGTTCTAGCCAGGATCCGGGTCTCCATTGTGAGATGAACACGTTTTTTTCTTTAGAAAGATTCACTGTTACTCCCCATCCAGTAGAATGACCTTTCAGTCACGGTTAGCCCTTCTCTGTATATCCCTGGAAGCCTTTGTCCTACTTGCTAATCAACTTAATTAAAAATGATATATTTTCCTTTGGGGAGTGAATAGGAAGCAAAGATCCCAGCAGCTGGATCGTATAGGTAATACTAGCTCTAGCTGATAGAAGTAGGTGGTCTCGAAGGGTCTGCCTAAGCAGAAAATACCAATTCTTTGTGTTCGTGTTTGTGCATGTGGGTATTAGGGATTGAACTCACTGAGATAGCCCTCCAGTCCTTTTTCATTTATTCTATTTTTTTTTTTTTTGAGATAGAGTCTTGTTAAGTTACTAAATTGCCCAGGCTAGGCTTTAGTTTGCAATCTTCCTGCCTCAACATGCCCAGCCATAAAAGACCAATTCTTAAAGCTTCAGAAAGATAATTTTCATGGACTGTAGGATGCTATTTAGGAAAAGTTGTGCCACATTATTTCTTATCCTGGAGCCTAGAGTGTGGCTTGCTGGGGGACAAAGGATAGGCTGGTGTGGCAGAGGTGGACTTGCTGTCTCCTTACCCCTCTCTGTCCCCTTCTGTGCAGCTGGGCCCTGCTCTGTGTTCTGAGAGCGCAGTTGCAGGTGTGCAAAGTTAATGATCTTGTGGGGAGATCATCCTGATTATAGATTGGGTTTAAACCCGGCCACAGTGCTCTTGGCAGACACGGAGGGAGACAGAAAAAGCCACACGGAGAAGGTGATGTGAAGACAGAGGCACAGATTGGAGCTGTGAAGCTCCCAGCGCGGGGATACTGGGGGTCACCGGCAGCTATCGGAGGCTGGAGAGGAGGCACAGAATGGATTCTTTCTCATGGGCTCCCAAAAGAACTGACTCAACCCTACCGACAGCTTGCTGACACTAGAACTGTAGCCTCTAGAATTGTAACAAAGTAAAATATGGTATGTGGTAATTTTGTTACAACAGCTCTAGGAAACTTAGAAACAGAGCACATGACAGAGATGTGTGTGGTTTGCAGGATCATTTGATGTAATGGTTTTACTTGAGTTCCCTTCAAGAGAAGAAGTGGAGATGGGAGAGAGTTATGGAACTGGTATCATGGGTCTATGATGGCTATTGCAAGGTCTTGGAAACCCAAGGAGGCCAAGATGCAGGCGGAAGGCTGCTTCGGCCCAACAGCACCAGGCATTTGGCTGAAGGAGAATCAGAAAGGAGTTTGCTTCTCCTGTGAGAGACCAACCCCTGCTGTTTGGCTGGAAAACTAACCCTTGTTGGACACAATTTCTTTGCACTTAGGTAAGTTTTGGAGAATGTGACCATAGCCCTTGCCAGTGGCGAGATAGAGTTGGAACTGGAAATGGCCATTTTCTTTCACTTACAGAGCTGAAGTTTAGACTTTCCCCTTTGGAGCCATCGGAGATTTGTACATCGGAAAGTGTCCACTAACATCTGGTTTATGGAGATGCAAGGTCTTGCCAGATATTAGTGAGAGCAGAAGCTTGAGCCTCATTTCTCACAGAGTGACAGGCAGAATTTCCTGGGGGAGAACAGGACACCAGTTGGGAATGAGAGGGGCTGCCTGTGTTGGTGTAGGGTGAGGATGAGGGTCATTGTGTCCTGAGCAATCACACTCTAAGAAAGCAGAGGACGACATGGCTGGGGCCATGGCAGTGGTTCAGCCTAGCACACAGGCTTTAAGCACAAGGGGATTCCTACCGATTGTTCTCTCCAGGCCAGCAGTGTTCGTCAGAAAAAGAGGTACCCAGGTCTGTTCTGAGCGTGTGTGGATGAACAAAAGTAGGCATAACGTCTTGGCGGAGCCCTGAGTTGCTACAACTTTATGGGACAGATGTTGGGAGTTGAAGTATTTGACACTTTATCAGCTTGGGGTCTCTCCAAATACTGGTACATCCTGACCCCTGCAGAGAAAAATAATTAGAAATTGTTAATCCTAAGAAAGAAGACTGGGAAATGGCTGTGCTGGATTCCTGGGCAGGCACAGTGGAGAAGCTGTGGACTTTCCCACTTGCATCATCAGAGGTGCTGGAGGAGCCGGAGGATCTGAGTGACAGCCAGTGATGAGCTTGTAGATTTGTTGTCTCCATTTTGCTAGCGCAACCTACTAAAGCAGAGGGGCTGAAGCCCAGACGCACGCCCAGGGGCCTGGGTACCAATTTCAGCTGTGCTTCTAGTGTGTTTGGCACACACTTGTGAGGTTTACAACCACCCAGCACTTGCACCTCCTTTCTGTGCTTGGGGAAACTCACAGAGCAAAGCTCATCTCCTCCACCTGCCCTGGGCTTCAGGGTCGCATCGTCCTATGGGAATGGCCATCTTCCCGGGAGCACCAAAGTGCAACAGAGGAGCCCTGAGTGGAGCGGATCAGTGCCCGGGGTGGCGGCACCAAGACTGTTCAGTGCAGGGGGTGGGGCCTGTCCTGTCCAGAGCCAAATAGAGTCACCCTGACCATGTCAGTCTTGCTTTGCTGATGTCTGAGTCTATGCTCCAGTGATTCCTCTTCATTTCTCCTAGTCTGCCTGGTATTTTCTCTTGTTTGTATAACTGTGTACCGCAGTTGAAGAGGGAAGGGGAAGGGAAGGGGATGGAAAGAGGGACGAAGGTGTGTTATGTACATGTCCTGACTCCACACAAAGCGTGCACTCTTTATGTGCTGCATACATGGACTGGTACAAAAATTAAAGTCACCGGAGTGCATGGGCAAAAGAAAACAAAGGGATTGGAGGTGCTGGACTCTAGGCTGTGGGGTTCAATGACAAGCTTACACTTCCCCCTGAACTGGGTGTGAGAGACTCAGCTTCAAAGTGGTGGAAACATATTCAGGGGTCACTGCAGAGTGGTCTGTGGTAGCAAATTGGAGCCAATTGGGGCCTGATGGAGTCTGTGCTAGCATAGCATGTCAATGTATAAGAGGCTTAAGGTTTGCTTAAGTGATACCTTGATTTTTTTTGGTACTGGGAATCGAACTCAGGGTCTTGAGCTTGCCAGGCAGTTGCTTATGCTGCTGAGCAATATCCCTGGCCCAATACCTTGATGTTTTAAAAATTTCTGAAATGTTAATTTCTCCTATGGTAAATACTGATGGATAGGAAACCCTTGGGGACCCTCAATAATTTTTAAGAAAATAAAAGGATGAGGGAACCAAGGAGTTTGAAAATGAGTGGCCTTTTCAAAGCGAATGTCCCTTTCATGTGCACCTCAGTAATATTCTTGTGCTCAGTGATTGCACCGAGAAAGTCTTTAATTTCAAGACTGTCAGTTGAAGTGAAGCTCAAACTGGTATTTAAATAGGACAGAGGATGATTGAGACATTTAAGTGTTAACCATCACTCTTGATATTTAATTGTTCTCCTGTAAAATGTGAGTGCTGTCACCACATGCATGGGCTGTCGCTGAGACTAGATGACATATGTGAAATGTGTGGCATGATTTCGTGTATCTCTCGTGGCTTTGATTTTCGAATTTTTCAAACAGATCTGTAAACATGCTTCAGTAGGTTGTTGGAGCTGAGTTATGCCTCTCTGGTGGCTTTGGCAACACGTACCTGTGTGGTGTGGGAATAACTACAGCTTTCCTCTTCCCCACTCCCCCGCCTCATGAAAACTTCACATAAGGAATATTTCAGGTGTTTTTTTCTTCATGCCCCACAAGGGGAATGAACCTAAATTGTAATCCCTGAGTAGCAATTGCTGTTGCTTTTTGGAAAAGAAGAAGTGGCGGAGCCTGCTGTAGAGTATTTCTTGTGGAGAGCTAGAAACCCTTGACGCCATGTGAACCTACAGCTATCCTGAAGCCTCAAAGAATTTGAGTGATGTGTTCCCAAGGGGAGAGATTAGAGAAGTGGTTTAGTGCATTGGAAAATCACCACTCATGGCCTTTTCCCCTCCACTTGGCAAATTATACCCAAGAACAGATACCATTACTGTTTTCTGTTCTTTCCAGATTCACCTACCACCCTTCTCAAAAGTTCTTGGCTTTGATGGCTGGGTCTCATTATTGTGACTAGAAACCAAATAATGACGTTTGTGTTTGGCTTAACTACCAGGGAAAAGAGTGCAGAGAAATAAGCCACATGTATTCTCCTTTGATCAGATGTCATGGTTATGAATACTAGAAACCTTCATTAAGTTGAAGAGTTGACCAAACAGCAGAGTTACTATGTTACTCTAAAATAAACAAAATCTGTCTCTGTTCTCTTTGTGATTGCTTGACACAGATGCATTAAAAAATTTTTTGTATTTTAATGGTATGGATTTCATTACCATTGATGACCTCTAATTGACAGCTTATGAATGTGAATTGGTAGATTAATTATCTAGAAGAAATTTTATTAATGGCTGGAGAAGCTTCATTAATATCTAAGGATCCTGAAAGGCATTTTGCCCAGATCCAGCCAGGGAAGCAGGAGGAAGACACCCACTGAGAGCCTGCTGGGGAGAAAGCGGGTGAAGGGCTTGGGAGAAACTGATGTGAAAGTTGACTTTCCTATATGATTTATTTTCCAAGTTGGCTTTATTTTCCTGAGCACTGGCTGGGTTTATTGCAGCACTGGGTTGTTGGGTTGCCTCTTTGTCTGTCTGCTTTCTCTTCCTTCCTGTTGTTTGCTTGTTTCATGATCATTGGCACCCAAGGGTGAAGATCTTAGTGCAGAAGGAACTTGCAGCCAAATGGGAATCCAATGGCTACTGTCAGCCTGACTTCTCTCAGTTGTAACATGAGAATGATCATTTCCGGTCCTTCGTGGGGTTGTTCTGAGGATTTGAAGGGATCACACATGTAAGATGCCTGGCACAAAGTGCAACTAAAAAGCTGGGCATGTTGGTGCATGCCTGTAATCCCTGCACTCTGGAGGCTGAGGCAGGAGGATCGCTGTTAGTTCAAGGCCAGCCTGGTCTACGTAGTGAGACCCTGTCTCAAACAAACAAACAAAAAACAAAGTAAGACTGACAAATATAAACTTCAAAGCATTTTATGTGCATTTGTTTTTCTGATTGAGGGGAGGAGGGGGCTGCATTATTAGGTGAAAGGATGCTTACATTTCATGAATTTGCTTGTCAATCGTGCTTCTAAACTTTATTGCATAAATACAAGAATATATCTGTTGGCTCTGGTTCCTGGAGGCCGAGGGGTCTGTCGTCGCAGCAGCAGTACAGCCTACTCAACTTGCCCCTCACCTCTCTGAGCCCTTCCTGGCCTCTGGGCCCTGGGTCCCCCGCCTTCAAGCACAGCAACCACCAGGCCAGTCTGCTTCTCAGCCGCAGCGTGGTCCCCAGGCAGCACGGGAGACTGGAGCGCCCTTGGGAAGCTCCTGGACAAGGTCCAGGCCTGGCTGTTGGTGCTGTTCATCTTCTATATCCTGCTGCTGGGCACCGTGGTGGAGTTGGCCTGGGACCATGAGCAGTCAGCCTTCTGTGGCAACACACAGCAGCGGGGCTGCAGGAATGTGTGCTACCACAAGTCCTTCCCTATCTCACACGTGTGCTGCAGATCATCTTCGTGTCAGTGCCCATGCTGCTCTACCTGGTGCACGTCTTCTACATGGTGCGCAAGGAGGAGAAGCAAGAAGGAGGAGGAGCCCAGACGGATGGTGCCAACGTGAAGATGCGCCTGAAGCAGACCGAGATCAAGAAGTTCAAGCATGGCATTGAGGAGCATGGCAAGGTGAAGATGCACGGCGGCCTCTGCGCACCTACATCATCAGCTTCCTCTTCAAGTCGGTCTTCGAGGCGGCCTTCCTGCTCATCCAGTTGGTACGTCCACGGCTTCAGCCTCAGCGCCAACTACACCTGCAAGTGTGCCCCATGTCCCCACCAGGTGGACTGATTCTTGCCCCACCCCACTGAGAAGACCATCTTCATCATCTTCATGCTGGCGGTGTCCCTGGCCTCGCTGGCCCTCGACATCATCGAGCTCTTTGACGCCTTCTTTAAGGGCATCAAGGACCACTTCAAGGACAGGAGTGGCCCCTACCGCCCAGCCGGTGGCCCCTAAACCCCTCCAAGGTCTGCGGCTCCCCCAAGTACGCCTACTTCAACAGCTGCTCCTCGCCCACCATGCCACTCTAGCCCATGTCCCCACCTGGGTACGAGCTGGTGACCAGGGACAGGAACAACTCCTCCTGCCACAACTACGACAAGCAGGCCAGCGGGGCCAACTACAGTGTGGAGCAGAACCACATGGGCCAGGCGGGCAGCACCATCTCCAATTCCCATGCCCAGCCCCTTGACTTGCCCGACTACAACCAGAATTCTAAAAGGATCTTGGCAGGACACGAACTCCAGCCCCTGGCCATCATGGACCAGCAGCCATCCAACAGAGCCAGCAGCAGACCCTGGCCTGATGACCTGGAGATCTGGACCCTGTCTTTGAGTGACGAGGTCCACTCAGTGTTGGAGAAGAAGCAGGTGCTGGAGGGGAGGCACCTCACATTCCTTTGTTCCAGCAGGGTGGTATTCAGCAGCCCTTCTCTGAGGCCTGGAACACAAACGGGCATAGCACTGTAGGTTCTCTGGGGCACGGGACAGGCAGGTGGGTGGGCAAGAGGGGACAGGAGGAGGTCCGTGCTGGTATTTCATGCAGTGGATTCCAAGAACTCTGGTTCTCCTCAGAGTTGTGTGGGTGAGACATAGGTAAGGGCTTTTCTTCCCCACGCCCCCGGAGTGCCTCTGTGTGTGTGAAGGGGCTGTGGCTGAATGTATTTTTTAATTTTTGTTTTATCAAGAAACTGAAATGCCTTTGGCCAGGGATAAACATTTCCTGAACATCTTTCTTTCCACAAAAGAAAGATGGACAATGTGTTCGTGTCTCCTTTAAAACATTTCGTTGTTGGGTTTGCACTTAGAGGGCGCTGTCCAGGCCAGCCCTGCAGGTGTCCATGGACATGTGCTGCTCCATTATTTATTATTACTATTGTTATCAATTAAAAGCTCAGACGAAGCTCACGGAGGACGATCTGCCACGGCTTGCATCTCAGCCGGACGAGCATCCACTTGCGCTCACTACAGCCCTCGCCTCACCACTGCGCCCCGGCCCCCAGCAGCTCTGCCGGACACACTCGGGGGTCACTTAGCCTGCTTCTGGGTCTGTGTCAGGGAAACAAGCCATGTCTGATGGTTAATGCTCGCGCGTGTGCGTGTGTGTGTGTATGCATGTGTTTTATTTGTCTTGGGCTGGTACGAAAGATGCAGCACGGACTCACAAACATGGATTTGTGGGCTGGGAGTTTGGCTCAGTGGCTTAAGCGCCTGCTTGGCAGGCATGAAGTTGTGAGTTCGATCCCCGGTACTGACAAAAAAACACAACAACAACAACAACAAAACACACACACGGGTTTGAAAATGATGCACACATGGCGTTAGGACCTGAACCTTCTCCACGGACCTTGGGGTGTGGGCCCTGGTGTTTTACTGTAAGATTCCTGCTGTGCCAGCCAAGGAGGTGCTTATTTCTAAAATGTTTTCCCCGTGTATCCTATTGTGGATTCTGGTTTTGTTGATTACGATTTTTTTTAATCTCTTTTTTTTCTTTTTAGAATGTAGCAGTAATGCTATTACTGAAATGAATGGTTTCTTTTTTTCTGAAATATAATCATTGAAGCTTGAATGCTAGGATTTTAGTACTGTAAACAGGCTTTTGTTGTTAATGTGAGAGACTTAGGAGAAATGCTTCGTGAGAACTACTATCACTGTGCCTGCGTGGATTTGCAGTAGCTGGTGTGCTCGGTCGTAGCCTGCTTACTACACATGAATTCAGAATGCATCTTCTGTTTGGGGTCTGGCAGTCATGGGTGGCCAGCACCTTCGATGTTTGCACTAAGATTTTACTTGGGATCCAAGAGAAACTGAAAGGTTTCAGGAGTGCACGTGTGACTAATTTATTGGAACTGCATGCCAAAGACATCGACATGTTTCTTCAAGTGCCTTTTTGAAACTCATCATGAGTGAATGGTGAAAATCTGATGTTCCTGCTTTGCTTCTCACGGATGAACTGCATAGAACAGATTTCAACACTGGAAAACGCTAATGCATTTGACATTCCATGTTAAACCACTGTTGTGTTCAGTTTTATCATATGCAATGTAGACTTGGTCCCTCGGTTTGTGTGTTCTGAAATGTTCTTTATTCAATAAAATTTTATTCATTTATGTATTTATTTTTGGTACTGGGAATTGAACTCAGGACCTTGTGCTTGCCAGGCAGGCACTTATGCTGCTGAACTATATATCCCCAGCCTAAAGTTTTAATTTAGTAGAAAACAAACAAATAAACAAAAAAAGAATATATCAGTTTTAGTGGATTAAACACCCCCACTTCCTTTATTGTAGCAGCCTTGTGTGATAACTGCATGCAGGTCCATCCTGTTGGTCTTATTGTATCAGATGAGATGGGGCAGCAACTAATAAGGGGCTGGCTTGTGCGATAAAGGCCTTTATAAATTAATGCAATGGGACACCTGAGGACTGGTTAGGTTAGTACATCAGTGGGACTCAGACTTTATTCTAATCCCTCTGTTGTTACCACACTGACTCATTTCCAGGCTTCTTTCCTTTTTCAGGCAAGATGGCTGCCATAGCTCCAGACATCACGTCCTTATTCTCCTTGTTGGTTTCTTTTCATCAGAGAGGAAAAAGTCCACTTCCCAGGAGACCTCCCTATCGTTGAGTTTCCCCTAATGAAAATCATGAATCAAAGTTTTAGTTCTTTTTTTTTTTTTTTTTGGTACCAGGGATGGAACTCACAAGCTGGCAGGTGCTTACGCCACTGAGCTAAATCCCTGGCCCCAAAGTTTTAGTTCTTATAGGGTGGAGCAAGGGAAGCAATGAACACAAATAGATAAAAAAGGATTAATAATAATGGTGAATTTTAATGATGACCTGGGTCTTCTGGAGTGTGTGTTTATAAACTCACAGTTGTGTGTGAATTCAGTTATTCATTTCACTCATTCATATGTAAAATCAATACACAGTGAGTAGGTGCTAGACGGTACTGGGGATTCAAATGACAACACAACCCGTCTCCTGCAGAAGGGCCCCGCGGCCAGTCGCTCAGCCCTTCCTCACGTCTCCCTGATTCAGACCCAGCCTCATTTCCTCTCCCACTTTTTAGGCAGCTGTGTCCTTGGGCCCAAGCCTCGGAGCTGCCTGGGGACCCCCTCATCCTGCAGAGCAGAGACCTGTGTCTCTCTGTGCAGTGGGGGTGCAGGTGTGGGGGCACAGGCCACCTGTTCACTGAGCCCAAACCCTCTGTCCATCCCCCAGGCCCTCACATGTTCTCTGTCCTCTCGGGGTTTTTTTCCTACTCAGAGAGAAAACAACCCATGAGGCTCCTACTCCTAGGCATTGTGCTGCTCCTTGTCTGGAAAATGCATCGC
This sequence comes from Dasyprocta punctata, assembly GCA_004363535.1. Classification (NCBI taxonomy): domain Eukaryota; kingdom Metazoa; phylum Chordata; class Mammalia; order Rodentia; family Dasyproctidae; genus Dasyprocta; species Dasyprocta punctata. The sequence goes on from RJWM01000447.1 coordinate 199,686, forward strand.
CCCTCCCCAGTCTCTTCTTCGACTCTGCGTTGGTTCCATGTCACCCACCTTCAAGAAGAACGATGACGCACAGCCTGAATACTTCATCATGCTTTCTGCAGAGGGAGTGTGGGGACCGCGGCTCATTACATCACATGCTTCGTGAAGGACAAAGAGTGGGCTCTGTCAGACCTCAGAACCAGGAACACAGTGATGCTTCTGAGTACCTTAATTTCCCATGTATTACTATGAAATGTGTATCCATCCATCCTATCTATTATCCCTATCTATCATCTATCTATATCTATCATTTATCTACCTATCCGTCTATCATCTACCTATCACCTATGTCTATTATCTACCTATCATCTATCTATATCTATCATTTATCTACCTATCCGTCTATCATCTACCTATCACCTATGTCTATTATCTACCTATCATCTGTCATCTCTATCATCTCTGTCATCTAGCTAGCTGTCTTGGTTACTTTTCTCTCCTTGCTGGGACAAAACATCTGACACCCAAAATTATTTATCTTACAGTTTTTGGAGGTTTCAGTCCATAATCAGCTGGCTCCAAGGCAAGGTGGCATGGCACTAGGCACTTAAGGCAGCAGCCAGAGCAAAAGGGGCAGAGCAAGCCTCTTCTCCTCCCTTATATTGTACACAGGCCACCCCCCATCTCTCCAGGGTGAGTGTAGAACTCACAAAATCTCTGTGCCCTCCTCTTGCACAGTATGAGGATATTCACAAATAAGAACTCTGGCTCCCTGCTGAGTCTCTCAGTTAAACTTCTAAACTTCTCAATTTGACACAATGTATCAACCATAACACTAGCTATCATCTCTATCAATCATCTTACCTATCCTATCATCTACACTACCATGTATCTGTCTATCTATTTATCATCTATCATCTATCATCTATCATCATCATCATCAATATATCACCTATCTATCTCCTTGTGGATATTTAAATCTTCACCAGACATTTGCTTTGGATAAAAGGAAAATTGGAGATAAACTTGTGCTTACTGTAGCATAAAAGCAGGTGTCAGCTGTAGGCATCAGGAGTGAACAGGAGCTTCCTTTAGCAGAAAGAGCCGTGCAGTGCGAGCCTGGCCCCACTCTGTGCTGTCCCCAGAGTGTGACTCTCCTTCCCTGGCCAGCAGTGGACTATTGCATGCATTCCAGTCGCCCATGCTTCCTCTCATTCACTGCACACTCAGCACATCTTTGTTTGCAGATCTTGGAAGCCTGGATGACATGGCTCTCGTGCCAGCGGAGCACTGAAGACATCTTGAAGTAAAGGAAGTGTGAGCTTTCCTTCTCCAGTCTCAGGCCGTCCCCACAGGAAAACTTTTGAGGCAGCTTCCCCATCCCACTGTGGTGTTTGACCCAAGAACTCTCCTGAGAGAAGGCTCTGTGCCAAGGTCCCAAGAGCTCTGTTACTACCCCTGAAAGATTTTCCTGGGCAATCTTTGGGGAGTTCCTTTGGAGTTGTTTGTTGTCTATCTGAGTTCCATTGGTGCTCCTTCTGGCTTCTCACACAGTCCTGAAGCCCATCTCTAGCAGTGGGCCCTGACTCCTGTGAGACAGTCAGAACATTCCATCCTGCTCATCTGTGATTGGTTCAGAGGTAGATATATAAATTGAGATGGCCCAATTAGATTGAAGGGAGTGACTTATTCCAAGTTAGGCAGAGAATCTTACTCTCTTTCAATGGGCATGAAAGAGAAAGCATGATGTTCCAGGTGGTGCTGCATCCATCTTGTGACCATGAGGGCAGCTTCCATATGAGGAAAATGCTCTTATGCTAAGAGGTAAGAAAGGAGAGAATCTCAGAGAAGAAAGCCAAATCCCTGCTTTTTCCTGATCTACTCTACTTGTGAGATTTTGCTATGTGAGATGCTAAATTTTTCTACTTTTTTTTTTTTTTTTTTTTTTTAGATAGGGTCTCACTCTGTAGCCCAGGTTGGCCCTGAGCTAGCAGCAATCCTCCTGCCTCAACCACCCAAGTGCTGGGATTACAGGCATGTAGCACCATGCCTGACCTTACTGTTTATATGAGTTGAGGTTTCTGTGGTTTTGACAGGACAGTTAGCCTGTGTTTACCATGCCAGGAACTGTCTTAGGTACTGGGTATGTCACAGTGTTCATCCTCATGAAAATAATACATGGATAAATATATAATATGATCTCCAGTAACAATGAAGGGTGAGCTGTAGAGCGCTGGTGGATGCATACGTGTGTGGAAGGCATGCTATTGGAGGCAACATGGTTGGGCACATGAATAAGGTGAAGGAGTAAGCCATGACAGCATTTTGGGGAGAACTGCCCATGTGGAGGGAATGGTAAGTTCAAAGATTCCCAGGCAGGAATATGCTTGGCAGGTTTTCAGGTACTGGTCAGGTAGATGAACATTGTGGTGGGAAGGAGGTGGTGATGAGAATGTATTGGTCCTCAGGGGCTGGAGAATGGACTAGGAATTGTCGATGTGATGGAAAAGTACTGGTTGGGTGTGGATGACGCATGCCTGTAATCTCAGTACTTGGTAGGCTGAGGCAGGAGGATTGCTGTGAGTTCAATGCCAACCTGCACTACATAGGGAGACTCTGTCTGAAAAAAAGAGAAAGACAGACAGACAGAGAGAGAGAGAGAGAGAGAGAGAGAGTGAGAGAGAAGTACTGGAGAGTATTGAGGAATTATTTGCAGCCCAGGGCATCAAAAAGAGTACAGAGATAAAGTAATTTGAGGGTAAAATCTGAGAAGAACAGGGCAGCCTCTGATAGCAGTGTCTGCTTTGAGTCTTTGAATGTCAATTACAACCATTTAGTCTAAGAGATTCATCAGGCCAACTACTGTTGCTAAATTGTTATAGTTTTGAATAATCAAAATTAAGCATAACTGACTGCACACAGATCCACACATGGCATTGACAACGTGCCCGTTTGTCCTCTTTTGCTAAGATCTTCAGTACTGTGCTACAGCGGGGGTGGTTGTTGCATGCATGCCATCGTCATGCGCTTCTGCGGCCTCTGCTGGGGGACCGCAGTTACGCCCACTGCTCTGTCGAGGTGGACCAATGTGGGTGGGCTGCTTGCTGTGAAATCGCCCTTGCACTTTTGGAAAAACTCAACTTGGCCACCATATACTATTTGTTTAATATATTGCTGAATTCAATTTGCTAACATTGTACTAAACCTTTTAAATGCGGTCCTCACAAAAGAAATACAATTGCAACGTTCTTTTCTGCTGCTTTCTAGTTTTAGTATTAGTGCCTATGTAAAAAGAATTAGGATGCTTTTTTCCTCTGGGACTGTTTAGTGTCATAATTTCCTTTCCCTGAGGTCTTGAAATAATTCAATTTTTGTGGCTAATACAATCTGCTCACCTTAAAAAAAAAACCAATTATCATTTTTCATATGACTTCCAAGGCTTCATCCATGGGCTTGCATAATTGTTAAACAGATGTAGTTATACCATTTTAATATATAACTTTGCATTCTGGTTTTCCCCTTAAGCTTATCCCAAATGCTCTTACACATGCTACTATTCTTATCATTTAATTGATAAATACTATTCCATTGTATGGGTAGACCCTAATTTAATGGTTTCCTGTTCTTGCCAGACTAGGATGTTGCTCTAGGTATTTCTGCAAAATCCTGCTGTGGTAAATGTATTTTGCATAAGTCATATTCTCAGTTTTAGATTTATTTTTCCTAGGATAAATTGCCAGGAACAGGAGGGTAGAAAACTTTCTATGACTTTTGAGACCCACGGGAAAAATATTTTCTAAAAGACTTACGCCAATTGACAAGCCTTGTAGAATTTGGGAACATGGTTTTTATAACATCTTTATGAGCAGTGGGCGATTTTATGTGAATATTTTGTAGTGGTTGCTGTTGTTTCTTTCTCTTACGAGGTGTAATGTGTGCACAGGGTCCAGTCCCAGCAACGGAGTAACGAGTGGAGAACATCCCAAGTGCCCCCACCCCACTGAAAGTCCGGGCTGACTTAGCCGCCGTCCCTGCTCAGCAGCCAGAAGAGTCCTGGGCCCTGGAGGAGAATCCGCCCCAACTCCTGGCTTTGTTGCATCACTGAAGTCAGAACTCAGGCTCCATCACCTTTTAGGTTTGGTTTGCTTTCTAGCTACTGCTGGCTGAGTCCTTGAAATGGGCTAAGCTCGGGGGCCTCATCGACGTTTCTAACTGATTCCCCTGCAGACACAATGGCTGGGGACAGGACTTTTACAGATACCTGGAACAGGAGGCTGCTCTGGGACCTCCTTTTAAAACTGAAATGACTTCCTTCTCTTCGCAGCTCTCTAATTTCATGACTGCAAAGGCAAGTTGTGAAAATCTGGCCCTTTAACAGAGCCCTTGTGGTTCTTGCCTAGTTAATCCGTAAAAAACAAAACACCGCTTGCTGGTTTAGCAAGAAGACCTCTTATTTTTGTGAAATCCAGGTCCTTTGTCACCCTGATGAACCTCCGGGGGGGGGGTTTGCTCACAAGGCCCACCTAGGACAGACAGAGACTGACGTGGTCGGTCCCCGGGGGACAGTGGCACGGGGTTCTCAGGAGGGAGGCTGAGCTCCCCTGCCCCACCAGGGCCCACAGGAGGATTAACAGGAGAGCAGAAATTGGCCAAGATCATTTCTGCGGTTCTAAGGTTTGGTTTTAAAAGTGAACCAGTGCAATTCAGAAGTTTAAAATACTTTTCTTTTTTCATGGTAGTGGTGGGAAGCAAATGGTTGAGTTTAGAAATCAGATTTTGGTGTTTTTTTAAAAAAATATTTTATTAATAATAGAAGACAAGACAGAAGAGAATCCCCCATACTTGCTACATTGCCCGCTGTAAAGTGATGCTTGGGTTGCTGACCAGAGGCCTGGCAGAATCTACAAAACAAAAGTTGGTTGATGTTCCTTGGTTGCTATCAATTT